>VZTG01008007.1:714238-880705 GCA_013397845.1 Melanocharis versteri | reverse complement strand
AAAAAAAAAAAAAAGGCAGTGGGATTTTTTTTCTCCTGTTCATTTCAACTCTCTCCCACATTTTGGTTTCTACAAGTTGTCCCAGGGCAGACAAGAGGCTTTCCCTCCCCCTTCTAGCAGGCTTGTTTCTGACTCTCTGGCAGCGCATCCCAGTTACTCACTCATTTGTTTGTTTGTTTTTCCATTTGCAACTTTTGCCCCCTCCGAAGAGCTGGCTTGCCCAGGGAAATTACAGTAACTTATTTCATTTCAAATGCATTCAGAAAAGCATTTTAATTGTTTCTTTTCATTTAGAGCAGCATCCAAATTTGGAATTTGTGAAAAACTGAAGGGGAAGGTTTAGAATCTATTTGCTGCAATAATTCACCACATTTAACCCAGGGAACTCGGATACACGCAGAATCAGCTTCCCTTGCCTATCTTCCATATACATGACCTGGATTAAAAGCTGCTTTGGGCAAGGGCCAACTCATTGTTTGTGGCCCTAGCACAATGTGGCTTGCAAACTGTGGCAATATTGTAACACCTAGGGATTTGTTCCAGGAGACCCTGATTTTGGAACCAAAATACATTGTTTCCTGATGGCTGCTAACAGTGAACAGTGGGGAATACAGCTGAAATGGGCACACAGAGATGCATCAGGAATCCATAGTCTTAGACTCAGTTCTTTGTTTTAATTTTGGGGAAGTCTACTGTGGCAAAACAGAGAGGCTAAGAGTTGGTATCAGGATATGGTAACCTGCAGAGGGATAAGCAGCTCCTGGAAGCTTGCAGCTGTACCACCCTACAGGCACAGGCAAGTTTTGGCAAACATTGGAAAAAACAGAGAAACTTAAAAAAAAAAATCACAATTTTAAGCAATCAGAAAGCTTTTCCATTCATAAATGTCCCATCTGCTCTCCACCACCAAATTCTGGGGTATCATTTTTCAGTCAGCGCTTGGCACTCAGCACTTTTAGCTGTCTGCTGCTATCTCATTCATACAGCTTTTTCATTGCAGGTCAATATTATCTGACTAGGTTCAGATTAAATCTTAATACACCGTTCATCTGAAAAACACCAACTCTAAGCACATTGAAAAATTGCAAACATAAACAGTATCGTTTCCATGGATGAGGATGTATTAAAATGTATTCCAAAGGGAAGAGTAGCAGGAAAAAGAGGAATGTGAAGTTATGATCACAGTAGAGGATGCCCCTTTTCAGCTGGGATTTTATGTAAGAGCGAGAACGAATGTGGCAAAGAGAAGAAAGGTCTGTCTCCTCACTGCTGCTTCTCTAGCAAAGAAGATTTTCACATCAGCCATGGTAAAATTAGACAGAGGAATAGCAGATCTGAATATTGTATGGGAAGATGTGAAATGAGGAAGAGTTCAGTGCAGTTCAAGGATGGCAAAGTATAATGAAGGCAAATGGAAAGTAAGAGCTGAAACTGGAAGAGATGAACTGAAGGAGCCTAATATGAAGACACAAGTTTAATTAATAAAGACAGGCAGAGCAAGCTGAACAGAGAAGACTCATTTAAAATGTCAAAATATATCTTTAGTCGTGGCAGTTAAAGTAAAAATAAAGGCAACATATGTAGAAAAAACATGGAAGTTGAGGGGTGCAAGATTGGGTTCAAGGACGGGAGTGCTGTGAAAACCTGAGACTACAGGAAAGCTCCCCTGGGAGATGACAGCACTGTCTCTAGCGCTTATTGCTGTCTTCCAAGAACCCAACATACTGCTCCATTAGCAAAAGAGATTACAAATCACCTTCTAATCTGTTTAAGTTAAGGCAGCCAGATTCATTTCACCTGGTGATGAACATGGCTATGAGCTAACCAGGCTGGCTTTACTTGTAGTGCATTAAGGAATGCTTGCTTGGCCTCTTCTGATGGAAGAGATATGGGGAGGGACCCGGGCAAGCAGCAAAATGTGGTGTGGTTTTCAGCCAATGAAGGATGTCTAAAGGCACTGGTGAAGATGTTTGTTTGGTCTAAGAGAAGAACACATGAACATGAAGACTGGAACCAATACAATCTTAAGGTTGACTAAAACTCAAGGAAAAAGTTTTCATCAGCAATACAGAGAGCAAGAAAATGTCATCTTTCTACCTCTAACGGATATGAGTAAGGAACATTTGCGTCAAGTGAATTGGTAGAGTTAGGAAGCACACCAAAAACTGAGCTTTCATACCAATAATTTACTTCCATTATCCAGAATGGTTCTGTTCTCTGAGGTAGGTAGATCATGGGAAGTTTGTTTCACTTCAGCTATTACTACAACAATTCAAAGAGAGAGAGAACAAGAATTTTGGTTGTAAAAGTGGAGAGATTTTAGAAACATTAAAATAACACATAAAACTGAAACATGGAAATATTCTCAGTAGTCACCCCTGTGTTGCTCCCTGTAATTATAGCTGAGAATCACAAATCAACATTTTGTTGAGAGGTCACCCCTTCTGTATTTTTAGAGGGACTGAAGCTCTAAAACCTTTCCCATTACCTTTATATCTATCTTCTATGTTATAGTTTATATTAAGGCTCTTAATATCTGACTCAGTAGGCCTTATGTTGTTTAGTTTTCCACCATTTATCTCCTTATTTGGGTGCCTGTCATTCACATTCCTCTGAAGTTCAGCTGAAACCAGTAGTTCATGTTACTGGTACTTTGCATTGCAAAAATTAAGCAGTAGAATTTGCAATCCAAGTCATCCACAGAACATTCTTATATAGCACATAATTTGCCAACAGCTAAATTAATCTTGCTTCACAATGTGAGGCTGTGTACATGTGGTTTCTGATACAAAAGGCTCCAGTGAAATCAACGGTATAGGAGTCATATTAACTCAGAACCAGCTTCTTCAGGTACATGAAGCTTAGTCATGTGCCTGCCAATTTAGAACTCAAAGGTAAGCAAGATTCTCAGCTCTCCTTTTTAAACAGTGTGAAGTTTCAATCCAATTTACCTTGCGTAGATGAAAACATAAATCAGTAGCTGGTCTCCACTGCACACACTAATTTAATGAGCTGGGGTTTGACCACATGTGTATGTACACTCTGGGAACCTGAAGACCTTTCCCTCTATACTGCATTGGGTTTGGATGCATGCCAAAGGACTATCTATAGGCTGAAGGGAATGGGGAAAGGCAGTCTGGCCCACCAGTCAGCACCAGGGCCTGAAACAAGGGTACAAGACACGAGTCAGGGGTCAAGCACCATCCATAACCACCAACTGATGATCAGCTGAAGATATTCAAGAGCTGCTGCAAGTAGCACCACAGCCCAGACAGCAGTCCCAAAACATATCTCAGGACGATGTCTAGGGTCACCACAGCTCTGCTGGAAAGGGCTGGATACAGTACAACACACAAGATCTGGAAGAAAGTTCCAAGGAGAGGGTGACACAAGGTTTCCTCAGACCTGCATTTTGGCTTGTTGCCTGGGGTACTACAAAACAAAGCACATTTGGGGTTTTTTCCTAGTATGTCTTTAAAAAAGGTGTGTAATGACAACTCTGTCAGAATGCAAAATGAAGTTTATAATGAAAAGACAGAGGATAAATTTTTATGCACAGCCATCAAGTCTGCTTTGGCACCATCCACATTGTGTGACTTTTGTTGACCTGACAAGACTGTGACCTGAAACACAGACTCCAAAACAGCAGTGTCTCCTCAACTCCTGTCTTCTCTCTGCCTTGTCCCAAAGACCACTGACCCAGAGGGATGAAGCCTTGGATTTATCATTCTCAGACCGCCATGCATCTGAGTCCATTCACAAACAGCTCCCTTCTGCAGTACTAGTCTAAACCAATTCTCTTCACACACTTGTCCAGGCAACAACTCATCCAGTCCCAGGCTGTTGTTTCAGACGTGCAAAATAGTGAAAATAGACTTCTCTGAGGAGATGTTCCTGAGCAGATAATCTTAAAAACTGACTACCAATGTCAGGTGTCTCTGGCTTCACAGAGAAAGTCAAAATAAAGCAAAATAAAGGCAATGGGTATGGGTACAGCATAGAAAACCAAAATGCTGCTGGAACATCAATTCATTCAAAAGCAGAGATTGCAAGGCACATGCAGATAGGGCTAGTACTGGTCGCCTGTGGTTAAGGTTACACTCCTCTCTCTACCACAAGAAGAATGAAATCTATGTTAGATTTTTGCTTAGGTGCCAAAGGAAAAACAAAATTATATTAACCATCCCTGAGAATTTGAACAACAGAATTAGTAATTTCTGCCTGAAATTAATTTAAAAAGCGTGTTTATGTTAGCTTATCAAATCACACTTATTAAAAATAAAAAATTAGAAGTTCTGTGATGTGAGAACAAGTTACATTGGGAGTGGAATGTCAGGACATCCCCAGCCTGTGGGATGGGATGGGATGGGAGGGCCATCTGCTATCAACATCTAGGAAACCTACTTTTGGTGGAAAGTTTTCTTGCAGCCTCTGTCTTCGTTAGAGTAACTGAGTTTAGCTTTTATTGCTCTGGTTCTATCCATAACTTTAGTTCAGCGTGCCTCAAACCTAGGCTTTGCTGAGGACCCAAGCTCACTGCCCTCTAAAAGGGAGTAGTCCTCTGTGCTGGGGTCTCTTGGTGGAGTCATGCTGAAATCAAAATAACTTTGCACAGGCACAGGAATCCCTGCTGCCAGGTACCAGACCATAGTACAAATAACGCTTGTCTAGAAAACACATGCACAGGTTTTCTGCCTTGAAGAAAAGACAGCAGAAACAATTTGATTATATTTCTTTCTCTCTTAGCTACATGAGAGTGTAATTTATTTTTGCATATTTTCATTATGCAAAGTCACACTGGACCCAACAGTGCAAGTATCCCCTTCATTCTGTTGGTGTTTGGTTTCTTATTAAAAATGTTATCAGAAGATAAACACAATGCACAGGAAGGTTTGCTGCAAAGTAACGAGGTTTCAATACCATACCACGCCATGCTGACAACTCAGAAATGTTTTAACAGGTTAAAACTATTTTTGGTAATTACAAAGAAGCTGAAAGAGAAAGCATTCCCCTTAAGCTGACAACATACATTTTATACAGAAACAGACAAGATATGAGACCATGAAAATTGTGCAGACACAAATATTTGAGATGTAACTGAGAGGCAGAAAAATATATTAAAATGATCGTTGATTGAGCAACATGGAAAAAATTCTCTCAGCAGGAAAAACCAGATTTTTACAGGTCTCTGAGAAAGCACAACAGACACTCTTTTCATGACAATACATAGCACTTCCACCTGAAATTTTACAGCCACTTCTAGATATTGATGACTGTCTCTTTTGATATAACTATTATTGCTTTTTTTTTACAGATAGAGAAACCAGGTTTCCAGAATGACTAAGAGACTTTACTAAGGTCAAACAGTAAGTCAGGGACAAAGACAGAAACAGACTAGTTCTTCCCAATCTTATTCTCAATCTACCCCATTAACAGATTGTACAACCATGAAAAACGATCTCTTCCCTGTGAAAAGGTAGGTTTTGCAAGGAAGATAACAAGTTCCACCCGTCTCTCCAGCTGATACTAGGCAATAGTGAAAATTTCATTTCAGAAAAACTGCCGATGCAGCACTTGTAAAAAACCTCCAAATTCATGTGCAGATCAGAAACTGCCGGAGCGCTTTCAACAGCTGCAGCTACCGCACACTTGCAGAGAGTCATTTGAACTCATCAGATCTGACTCTGGGACAGACAGCAAAGCCCAGATGGCTCGACTGTACACAAAGCCCTCCAGCCTCACGTGGGATGAGGCACGGCGTGGCGGGGGCCCCGCAGGTTTTCTGGGCGCCAGGTTACGATGGGAGAGCCCAGTGCAGCGGCCCCACCGCCGCCCGCAGTGCCGCTCAATGGGGGACAGGACACATACACGTGCAAGCGCTTAAATAGCTGTTATTGGGGACTACACGAAAGCCTACGATAGACATTTTGCCTTGGGATGTTTTCACTGCTCTGTTGCAAAAAAAGCAATAAAAATATGTGCTTGTCTGAGGGCTCTTTTCCTGCTTTACCAGCCCCTTTATTATTACCCAGCTTCTCTCAGTACATACCCTTTCTCCTGACAAGCCCGTACTGCTCCAAAGGGCAAAGCTCCGGTCTCAGGCAGGGGTTCTGCGCACACGCTTTTTCACGTGCCTGGCTTCACTACAGGTCAGACTGGGACGGATTTGAGGGTGTCTGTCCACAGGCTCGTACAAAGCTGGCCCCTTCAGCCGGGCCAGGTAAGTGACCTCAAGCCCAGCCTGGCTGCACAGGTGAGAGCTGTGCCAGCCCTGCATCCAGCCCCACCGCCCCGCCCATGGCACTGGGAGCGCCCACAGCAAAAGGGTTTTCAGCAGTGAGGGCCGTCCACATCCCCGGCAGAAACCAGCTGGAGGAAGCTTGGAAAGCCCGGCCTTTTTATTCTCCAGAATTAAGACTTTGATTAGCTGCTGGCACAAGACCAAAACTCCATCTGAAACGCTTTAGACAACCCATCTGCACTGGGTTTGGGAGTCTGAGGAGCGCATGCTGTGGCCCGCTCCTCACCCGTGCCAGGCGAAAACAGGGGGGAAAGCAGGGGGTGAGGAGCTGGTCGGGGAGGAGCGCCCGGGGGCAGTGGGAGCGCTCTCACCCCGCACCCAGCCGCCTCATGCTGTTGCCTTTTTCCCAACCTGGAGATGAAGCTCGAGATAATTTTAGCAAGGAGGTAATATAAGAGTGGATCTTTATTGAAGGCCTTCAAGGGGCAGTTATGGAAAGATGTCTACAAAAGCCCACCCCCCTAGGGGTGAATACAGTTTAATAGGTTTTAGGAAATTAGCATAATTGATAAAAAGCACCAATTAGGAGGACAAGTGGTGATGTAATTCCCCCCCACGTCAAGCCCCTTCTCTGGAGCCCCCACTTTGGTATTCGCTGTACTTTGTCCATGAGAATGTATCTCGAATAGTTGTTCTCGTCCTTAGTCCCCAGAAAGAACCAAGATAGCATGGGGCTTTGTACCTCCCAGGGCTTGGAGCTCTGGAATTTGTTTAGTCTTTCTGCTTAGAGAAAGGCCATGGAAAAGTACTGGGAAAACTAGCTACTAATACAATAGGTGACAGAGTTACAAATATATATATGTGAAGAGTATAGAGAACATATAAAAGAAAAAAAAAGGCAAAACTCAAACGGCATCATTCCCCCTCCGGGCTGCCCCGCCCGCCCAGGCGCAGCCCGCGGGGCCCGGCCCGGGGCTCCATGGCCACCCTGGGGGCGCAGGCAGCCCCGGCTTGGGGGGAGCCTGGCCTCCGCTCCTCCTGCACCCCGCCGCGGCCGGGGGTCCTTCCCTCCGCTTACCCTCCCACACCCCCGTGGTCCTTCATGAGCACCTCATGATAAATTCCGTGATTATTCAGCTCTTACTACCAACACAAAAATACATCGCTCAGGGCGAGTTAGCCGAGATTCATTAGAATAAGACATCTAGCAGGCATATGTACTTTATTAGCCTCTTACACCAATAGTTTTAATTAGGTACATATTTCACAACTCTGAAGCTGCTCGAGTGAAGGACTCCTTTTATCTCTTTTATTTACAGTAACAAGCTATCAAACAAATATCACCATAATTAAACTCAGGTTAAAAGAAATTAAATTTTCACTAACGGTGACCTACTCCAGCCTTAGGTTTGGCCAACTTTGGATTTTCAATTGATGGAGGAAACGCCCTGCAGCCGGACCCCTGGCCCCAGCCCTGCCTCCGTGTCACCTTCAGGAGGGGAGGGGAGCGCTGCCTCGGATAAGAGACCGCGGGGACGAGAAAAGTGATTAAAATCCAGAACGTTGCTAAATTATTAATGAGGAATTTAAATGATGTTATAAAAGAGGGAAATACAGGCGAAAACGTTACACATTCATGGAATTTTTACTCATGCATAATAATAAGTTGAAAACACTTTAGTTATAAGGCCTCCGAAGTCGCGGGGCGGGCAGGGGGGTGGGCGCGGTGCGTGTCTCGGGCCCGCCCGCCCTCACGCCACTCGGCGATCAAGGGCGCCACCTGGCGGGCGCTGCGGCGAACGGNGCCCCGGCCCCGGCCCCGGGCCGCCGTCGCTGGGGCAGCGGCCGTGGCTGCGGCAGTCCCGCTGGCGGGCGTTACTCCCGCGGCCGCACCCTGCGTTATTTGCTTTCTCACCTGCGGCTCAGACAGGTTGTCACTTCACAGGTGTTGGCAGAGCCCGCCCGCCTGGGGAGGGCAGCTTGTCTGCATGCATTCAACCGCCTTGTCAGCCTCTGGGGCTAGTGCTGCCTATGCTGTAAATAAATGAATAAATAAATGCAATGTTGCAGGGAATAGGCATATGAGAAGAGCCCCTTTCTCCCTCCTGCATTCCCGGAGCCCACCTACTCCTGGGCAGCAGAGTGGGCTGTTTGAGCCTGCCAGCCCTGCCAGGGGCTGTGGACGCCTGTCCCAAACCTCACCAAGCCGCCTCCTTGGGAGCAACAGCAGCAGTTGGGACATGGACAACAAAAGGTTTCCCTATGGCAAAGTTGCAAGTGGCATGTACTCCACAGAGCTGTTTTTGTCAAGTATCTATATAGTCTTTTCTATAAAGACTTCCCACACTGTCTCTACAGATCCCCCATACCAAAGTGCAGTTTGTCTCACCTAAAGAGTCACATGACACTTGAGGGCCTCATCTTTAAAGACCTATCTAAGGTTTTACACAATCAGGCAGGCATTTGTATCATCTACCACAAGTCCCAGTCATCATTTTCCTCTTGGGAAGAAACCTGCAAGCTCACAAAACTGGAACACAACCTTAGCTACAAAATCTCTCAGACCTGCATGTCCCTCTGGATTAATTCCTTGGGGACATCCTGTACTTCCAGGTGCCTTTCAGTCTGATCAAGCTGGTTTTGGTAGCTCTGCAGAGCAGAGAGCCACCAGCTGATTACAGTGGCAGCAAATAAGGCAAGAACAATCCCAGGCCATTCTGGGCTGTAAGGTCTATACAAATCCTGGAAGTCCTGCTGAATGCTAACTGGCAGCAAGCACCAATTACTGAGTAATGGGCTCTCCACATGCCCCTTTACTTAATAAGTAGACACAGTCTGCACTCACTTTTGGAGCTCAGTTGTCTCTGGTTTTAACACCAAGTGAATGCTTTGCAGAGGGCCAATCTCACAGTGACTAAAGCTCAGATCGTTATAGCAAAGTCTCAACCAAAAGAAACTGCCACGCTCTTCCCAATTGGAGCAGATGAAATAAAGGCTCTTGGACACAGTTCCTACGTAGGAGCCTGCCAGAGCCTAATAATTGCAACATGCTGTGACTCTAAAACAAATGTGTCATGGAGAGATACCCAGGCTAATTCTGAGGGAGTTAAATTTGCCTGAACTAAACTTTTCATTAGCACAGTGTTATTTCTACCACTGCTCCAGCCACTTGTCGTCCCTTTGCCTGTGTCACTGCACAGAGTACATTTGCTATTGTGAGCCATGGATGGCAGCCGCGGTCCCTCTGGGCAAAGCAATGACATTCAGACCTCAAAAAAATTTGTGTTTTCTTTTCTTCTTTGCTTCCTATGAAATCTCAATTGACCATGTTCTCATTATTCCTTTGCCTGGACAACACTGTAAAATTTTTGCTGAATTTTGGGCACTATGGTCCCTTCACATTTTCTGTCACAGGACAGCCCTGATTTTAGCTAGATGGAGGTGCAAACAAGGTTTCACTGAATGCTCAAGTGCCACATTTTCTCCCTAGATCTTCAAAGGAACATGCTGAAGAGAAGATAACAGAGAAGATCTCTGTGAAATCATGGTGCAAAAAGAAGTTACTGCCAAATAATCCCAAAGCATCTGAGATAGTTTCCACAAAGAAAGCAGCAGGGACTCCTAAAACACAGTTTCTATACATCCTTATTAGGAATGTGACACCATTACTATCACAGCTAACACTATTAAAGGCTGCTGAAATGTTCAAAGGAACTTTGGTAGGTTTATTTTTCTCTTTGGGAAACAAAAGTTATCACTGAAGGCCTTATAAAAGGTAAGAAACTTTGACAACCTTGAGTCTCTGCAGGCAGCAATTACATGCAAAAGGTGGCCCCCTGTTTATATCCCTTAGCTGTTTTACATTTTTGACACTGAACGGAGGGTGTTTGTAGTCACGTAGTTAGCATCATGTTATTGTTTAATGAAACCAGCTGCATAAGTGTAATGCCATGGCTGAGACTTTTTTACATGTGAGCAAGTCAGTGAATTCAGAACCATGGTTTTGCAGCAGCCACAATTTTCACCCCATGTATTATGGACTACCTGACAGTATTATAGACAAGGAGCCATCTCTGTGTGTGCCAGAAGTGAGAAACCAGCCACTGCACTGAAGCCCAGCTGAACTTTTAGGTGTCCCAAAAGACACATTGAATTCCAACTTCGTGGATTTATTACCATGCATTTAACTGATGTGGCCATTTTTATCTGAAATTAATTTCTTCCTAATTTTGTGTATAATGTGCAACACAGTGAGGTGATGATGACTGTCCCATACACATATTTTAGTTCTATGCCATGACATCCTGTTAAATGTAGTTACCAGGACGGACTTTTCTTTGGTTTTAATTCTAAAGTGCGTACAGGAGGTGGAAATAGAACCCACTGACTGCACTAGTTCATTGTGTGAACCAAGCAGCCAATACAGATGTGGAACTCCATATTCATGCCTCAGCATGGGTATCTCTTCAGTATCGCACCTGCAGGTATTTATATGATCACACACTGAAATGAATGCAGCATGTGTGGGTGTGTAGAGCTGCACCTGTACATATAATGAGACATTCAGAGAAATACACCAAGTTTTGCTGCAATCCCACTTGACAACATTCTTGTCCCCTTTGTCCTGCACGTCCTATGTTCTGTAGCCTTATCCCTGCTGCTGCTGACTCTTTCTCTGGTCTGGGCTGGACTGTCCTATGTACCCACCTGCCTCTCTCATCCCAGGGGAAAAAACCTCCTACTTTGTCACTTCCTCACTGCTTTCATTACAAAGACTAAATCCTATGAACCATCTGCCTGTCCAACTTCTGTTGAGCTTGAAGTAGCTGGAAATGAAACTGGGAGATTTCCACAGAAGGCAATTTCCACACCCTTTGGGTCTGCTTATTTGCTTGCTTCATAAAGATCATGTGGGCTTTTCCTATAGGGCAGCTACTGACTGGCAAGTCCTGCTCTGGCACGGAAATATTACACATCCTTGGACAGGTTTTGAGAGCCCTCTTTCAGCCAGTGAAAGGACACAAACCTAAAACCTCATGGGGTTTGTGCGGTGTAGAGCCTCGCATTTAGTATAGTAAAAATAGTTTTACATCAAAGAGCCCAAGGAGCACAGACATCGTTCTCCCCATTTTTCAGAGGAGGAAACTGAGCCAGGGTATCCAAGTAAACTGCCCAAGAAAGCATCAATTAGGCTAAATGTTGGAACATCCCTCCTTACATGGAATTTCAAGCTGTGAAGTAATTTAAAGCTCCTTAAGACTGAACAAGTGCCTGCCAGAAAGGTTAGACATCACATCATCGGTGGTAGCTTAGACTACAAGAGAATACACAAAGAAAATGAAACCATTATTGCTTGCAAAAGTTCTGAAGCCACTGGACGGTGACTTAGAAACATTTGGACATTGTGTTGTGGTTCCACTCCACCATAAAGACTTGAAGTCTGTGTATCTGCATATATTTTAAGGAAACAGGAATATTAAGAAATGTAAGTTGCTCCTTAATACTTCACAGGCAGACTTGGCGTTTCCTAATGGCAAATGTAGGAGAAAGTGCTACTTAGTCTTTAGGCCAATGGACTTTGAGTAGAGGAACAAATTCCCCTCTGATTTTTTTTTGCCTCATAACTGGCTAAATCAATTAATCATTCCATGCCTTAGTTAACACATCTATATCACAGATAACATCTCAAAGAATTTCCTTTTTCTAAAGGAGAGGGCCCCTCTTTGCCCAGTCACAGATTGTTTTCCCTTCTCTTCTGACATGCTTTGGCGAGAAAGAGATTTGTTTTATGACATTTACTGCGTTTGTTGTGCTGACATCACAGAGTCAACGAGAACAAGTATTTATACTTCTATTATGCCTTCATTGAACTGAACAAGGTGTTCAACAGGACATTTTAATTATAATCCCACTTCTAACAGCATGAGTAAAGGTGTTTAAAAAACACAATCAAGCATGAAATAGAACAGTAAACATGCCATTTCAATTACAAAATTATGTGTAAGCACATCCTTGCACAGCATAACATTTGAAGACTGCAAGAGATGCTAAAATCCTCACTGAAACCCTGGGAGGTTTTGTGCACAGGATTGAAGGAGCCAAAATACTCCTTCCTCTTACTCCTCTGTAAATTCACACTGAATGTTTGACTCCAGAGAGAAATTCATGAAGTCCCAAAATGACAATTTTTTGTACAGATTTCCATGGAGAAAAAGTAGCCTTGAGCTTTTTTCCCCATTGCACTGTCATGTCAGACACCTGTTCTGTTTGCAGAGCTCCTTTTCACTTCCCAGCCCAACAGTGCTGGAATTGAAAAGCAAATGTCCTGGCAGATCCTTGCGCTGTTATCTAGCCTACCTACCTGTACCAGTAAAGTGCTCTCCAGCAGGAATGTAACAGAGGAAATGCTATTTCATGTTTATGGTTACGTGTGACCCACCAGAAGCTCCTGGACATCTGTGGCCCCTCTGGGCACAGGAGGACACTGGGCTGCCCTGCAAAGTGCTGTAAATCCCCCAGGCTGCCACCAATGTCCTGTGACTTCACCTAGTCCCTGGTTCAGGAAACTGATGCAATACATTGGTTTACAGTGGACATTCAGGGAACTTTGTTTCCAAAGCTGCAGCCTGGAAACAGCTGGGAAGCTGCCTTCTGGTTGCACAGACACTCACTCCAGGAGCTTCTGAGCAAGTATATGATGCTTCAGTTTGGCAAAGTCCACCTATCTCCAGTGAATCAACACACACTACTTAGAATAATACAACCAGGTTGTCACAGGAGCCTGCCAGCCGTGACAGGCTGCTGTAACTCAGATCTTTTCAGCATTCTAAACAAAGGAGAGTGTTGATGCTTCCAGTGGTTAGGGCTGGGGACAGGACAGGGAGGCCAGTTCTGTCCATGTGAAGACAAGCATGCAGAAAAAGGGCTGCTGAGGTGGGAAGAGGAAGGTCAGGGGCAGATTTGCCAGCTTTCTGCAGCCAGATGAGGGTCTGGACGCTGCTAGGTGTGACTTTCCCCTGTCCTTCAGGTAAACTCCTCTCTCCAAAGCAGCAGCACAATACCCTCCTGTTTCTCCACATAGCCCCAGTGAGGAGAAAATTGGAACAACTTGCTTTTCTGCCATGCAGATTAGACTTGAACCAACGCTGTATGCATTAAGCTCACAAAGACATCTGGAAATCATAACGTGAAATCTGGTGCTATCTCATGATCTGGACTATTATCTTTTCCACAAACGATACTGTTCTGTTTAATAGACTATGTGATTGTCTGTGGTATAGAGTCTTCTAGAAAATGTGCCTTGAAAATTACCCCATTATTGTGATCTGATATTATTAACTTTCTCAAAAGTTTTATGGTCATTTAGATGAGCCTGTAAATACAGTCAATAATTAGGTGGGGTCAATATTTAATAAGCTGCCAAACATATATGTAAAAGCATTTAATTGACAAGAAACTGTATAGGCATATGTAGGTATTTAATAGCTCAGACAGCATTAAAAGTTTGACTGTCATCCCTTTTTTGAAATACAATTTGTTATTCTTTCACTAGCCTTTCAGAACTGAAGGAAAAACTCAGCGTATTTTTTCCATTTCTGGAAGAACGTGTCTTTCTTAAAATGCCAGAGCACCTCATTAGTGGGAGCCTTGGTTAGCTTGTAGATAGCTGGCAAAGGTGTTTTGTTGTGCTTGTTTCCACTTCATTTTTCTCCGCTATTATGAGTGAGTAGAAGTAAAAACACAGTTTTCATTGCCATTAGTGGGAGCAGAATCTGCTTTTACTCCATGGCTATTTTCCATTCTTCTCCTGGCACTACACAGAAATGCATGTGAGGTGAGATGCAGTGGAGAGGTTACTTGGCAGTGGGGGTTCCAAAAGCCAACACTAAATGCAGATAACATATTTTTTACTAGTTATGCACATCTACAGGCCCTGACAGAAATTTAAGAGAAACCCTACATGGAGAAGTCATTAACCAAGATTTGAATTTGGGAAATACAGGAAATATGGAGGAACCTAAAATTTAAGGCTCACATTTAACACCTCTCTACTTAAAGCAAATCAGCAAATGAGGCAAAGCTGTGAAATTCATTAATACTGGAATAAATGAACATAAGACCTACATGATTCCTGAAGCTTCTCCTTGAATGTACCATTTTTTGTTAGAGGACAGTTGTGTGGCTTCTTCTCCCTTTCAGAACTGCTGGAGCCAGTTCAGGTCCTCCCCAGCTTCTGGATAAATTGAGTTCCAACATCTAAAACTGGACAAATACACAGAAGGTTTTAAATCATTTTCTCACCACCAGATATAGCTCAGGGCATAATTATAAATTGGGATCATAGCTAGTTTGTCCTGAATAGTTATGAGAGGTAACCATGCATGGGAAGGAAAACATCTCATTGATGAAGAGAAATTAATTTTCAGGGTCAGTTTTAGAAAGCCATATGTTTTATCTATACATTCAACACAGAAACAAGCATGAAGCTTGGCATTTGAAAGGTCAAATTTTAAATTGAAGCTATTGTTCAAACATCTTCCCTTGCAATGAGAAGCAGAAACGACTTAGGCAAAGCAATCTAAGTCTTCCCTTTCTGGCTCTCTTGTGCATGAGGGAGCTGGATTCAAGAGCAGTCTCAGGGCTGGTCTATCTGTACCTGCCTCCAGTAGGCATTTGTTTCTCTTCCCCAGGGACAGGCATTCCCAAAGGATGAAACCTGTGCAGGATGAGTTCCTGACCATTGCTGCTGGGCATTGCTGAGGCCCAGAGCCTGGACTGTGGTTCACCGTGTACTGCTGCAGGGCTGGGCACCTGGAGTGCCAGCCAAGCCCACAGACGGGGACAGGGTGAAGAGCGGTGACATTGGCTCATCAGCAAGCCCAAGAGGTGTCAAGACCTTGCAGGCACAAAGGCAGAGGGGAGTGGAAAGGAATTAGCTGAGAGATGATCCAACTGCTCTGCAGAGAGCAGCCACAACAGGAGCTGTAATCACAGAGGAAACGGAGTGTCTGTCTGAAACACTATTTCTGCTTTTTTTGTGTAAATATAGGAACTATGACTTCATGTCTCGCACTTCGAGAGATGTACTCTTGGGCTTGTTTTCTTCCATATCAGAGCTCTAACAAATCCAAAACGTGTCTCTCTATTTCAGTTCTGGCTGGAGGTTAATCTCTAGAAACAAGTAATGTAACATTTCCATCTATCTTTTCTACTCTTTTGGCAGTTTTAATTATACTAATATGCTATGACAATTTAAACAAGAGACATCTCAGCTTCTGGCCTGCTCTGTAATGGTTCAGCTGCTACATGTGCTCCAGCGTATTTTGCTCAGACAGGCTGCTGCTGGAGGCAAGAGGGAGGCAGAATAGTGCCCTTCTGTCATGAGAGGTTTCATTGCACTGATCATTGTATGTTTGACAGATTCTTTGTCAATGTCAAGTGTCTTTTGTGGTTAAGCCCAGTAAAGCTAAAACAAAAGGTCTCCTAGATATTAGATATATAGTGACATTCCTGAATTCACTTGGAGGCAGTAATTTTTTGTCAGCCTATGAAAAGAAAAATGGAGCTAATGGGAAAACAAAAGGAAGATGCTGGCATGCCTTTTTAGCGATTTTTGTTTATGTCAGACATTGTGATTGACATCTGGCCCAGAACACCCCTTCAACCATTGAGCCTGGTGTCATGAAACAGAACAAAGAGAAATTGCCAGCCAAGAAAACACCACTGGCTCAGAAAGCACTGCTTTTTGTTTATTTTCTTTTAAGTGTTTCATTTTCAGTAATCAGTATTGTTACACAAAAGTAGTTCACTCACATGCACCCCCCAATTACTATTTGGACTTTTAAGTTTCCTTCGTGTTTGCTTTCTTCCTGCTTGCTTGAATGGCACCAGAGTGCTGGTTTGGTTGGATGACAGTCTGTCATAACAGTGATGTTTGAGGTTAGTGAAAACTGACGTGAAAAATACAATCCACTGGCCTTTAACAGAAATAGCAGCTCTGGTTTTTGTGGAGTTGGCAGGCAGCATTTTTAAACCCCTTTCATGGTGAAGGCAGTTACAACATGTTTTTCTCTGTATCAAGCAGTTCCATCATGAAGTACATTATCTACGTCTGTTGTCATATCAGGATATTGCCTTTGAAGAGCAGTTTGCTGTTTCTTATATGGGCACTGCTCTTTTGAAGTGTCCTGGTGGGGTTAAGGTAATTTTACGGCCATTCTCCAGGGCCAGGCCAAATACAAAGCTTTAAAATTTGTTTAAGAGTGATTTTAGGGAAATACCAGAGAGCAGAATGGGTCCTGCAGACACACAACACCAAGGAGTCTTTGTCACCACCATTCTGCAAGTGCTGTAGAATTTCAGAGACCTGGTCAAAATTATGTATCAGCAGGAGGAAATTATTCCTTAAATTTCTAACTTCATCTCAAAAGTATGACACTGAACATAATAGCAGAATAAGGCTTTTCACAAGGTGAGAGCAAGACAGTCCATCAGCCACTTCCCTCCATACACTTACACGCTGAAATTATATCAGAATGTTTACCCTAATAAAAAACTGCCTTAATCACTTAAAAAAATTCTAGGGAAGTTGGCCCTTGCATGCATCACATGTGCCGGAGTTAAACATTCTTGCACCATTTTGACAGGGTGCCCTTCAGGAATACTGGGGTGTATTCTCCTGTAGAAGCAGACACTTAATTCCTCTCAGCATTAATAGCAGATATGCTTAGATTTCGAGTGAAGAATTTCTCTCTGTCTCTTTGCACTGTGCTCTAAGAAGAACTTTGAAGAAATTGAGAAAAACAGAGAGCACAGTATATTAATTTTAAGGAGATGAAAGCAGTACATGTCATTCCTAAATTTCATGGAAAATGCACCGTTAGTAACAAAGATGAGTAGAAAATTTCAAAATCATTCTGAGCAGCATTAAAATCAGTCTTCCCTGATTTTCTGTTTTCCCCTTCTTTTCAAAGCACATACATTAAACTCATTTTATGCTTATAATGTATATAATGATTCTAGACAACATAAGAAGGACACTGGGATGCTTCCTATTTCAACGTATAAAGTGGCAAGCCAATTTATGCAGCTTAAACCATTGCTAAAGAAGATGTATCAAAAATTGCCTGTGATCATTACAAATAACAGCCTGAAATGTTCACAAGAAGCTGTTTGCTTATCATATTTTCATTAAAACATCTTTTCACCTGATTTTCTTTTCCCATGCCTGTAACCTGCATTGTAATCAGTCTTATTAACTGAGAACATAAATATGATTTATTATGGTCTGATAATGGAAGCTACATGGACCAAGAGAAGGGATATATTGTCCTTTGATAAAATGGCTCTTTTCTCTCAAATAGAGCTCTATCATGAGAGCATGCAGAATGTAGTGAGTGATTATTTCCTGAGGGTGAATGATGGCAGAACCCTACAGAAAATCTTCTTGTTGGCCATGACAGCCTCCGAGTGTCCCCAAATCTCACTGAGTTTGACAACCTGCAGACACTTTTGATGAACTGTATTCTTCTGTCAGAGACAGCCTGTCTGGGAGGAGAAAAGGGAACCTTTATCGTCTGATCTGCTATTATTGTCTTGATCTTTTATAAGCAATCTCTAATGCACATGAATATAATATCCTTTCACAGAAGTGCCAAACATAATAGAAATGTAGTTAAAGGACCCTTTTCCCGGTTATGTAAATGTCCTAATACCATAATTAGAAAAGATGGGTTGTGAATGATAGCAGCAAGGAAAGGGTAATCAAAATGTTTTAACATTATCTTTCTGTTTTAAAGACCAAAATCTGTGATAAATAGCATTTATGGTAGATATGGGGAACCAGCTTGTGCTGAAGCTTTTACCTAAAAAGAAAATAGTTTTGAGTGTAAAACTGTTATATTTTCATAAAACACATAAATGGCAGCTGGTCTTAAGCCAGGAATGATTACTGGCAGATATGACTTAAAGAAAATGAGTATTCCACTCAAAATCCCTCCATGGCTGTTACAGAAAGAACAAAGCGTTATTATTAAGTAGTGTATTTGAACAAAGGGGTGTTCAAGACCAACTAAGTTTGCCAACAAATCTCTCTTTTATCTACATCCAGAAGAACAAGCATACCCAAATCTTTTTCAATTAACAGCTGTACACATTAGCAAAACACCCGTCTTTCTCAGCTCAAGCAGTCTGGTTTATTTATCAGAAAAAATGAACTGTTTTGCGGGGAAGGTTTCCAAGTTCCCCAGTAAAAGCAAGATACTTGATTTTTCATTAACCTTTGACATCTGTAGCTGGGATGTCCCAATATTAACTACTAATGGTCTTCTGCATTACCAGTTGGTGTTGAGAGAAGTCCCAATTGTCAGAGTCAAAAGGTTAATCAGCAATTTCACACCGGTGATGTGCTCAGAGTTCGCATGTTACTGCCTAAACAGGAGGAAGAAGAAAATAAAGTCATTAACAGAAAACTACATCCCAACATTATTAAATCCCTCTTGTTTTGTTGTTTGGGGTTTTTTTGCTAAGAAAATATTTCATGATCTGTTCACTCAATATTCTGACTTTTTAGAGGACTCTGCAAACCTTTGCTGGGAAGTCCAGGTCCAAGTACGTGACCAACTTCTTTGGTTTATTCTACTTTTCAAAAGAAAAAAAAGTAAAATTTTACTTATCCACCAAGTGCTCAGTCCAGACCAGTGTGAGAGAAAAGTCTTGTGTCTGTAACCCATGGAGATTTTAGTAAATGTCTCCAAATGGCCTAATTCAGCCTGAGAGTTGTGTCCTCTGTGCTGGAAGGGAAGACATCTGAGTGTCCATTCATTCAGGGTGAATTTCATAGTGCAGATGCCATATCAGAGGTAAAGAACACTGCAGAGCAAAAACCTGAGTGTAGACTTTTCCCTTCTACCACTCTTTCTGTTTTGATTGTAGAAAATAAGTCAACAGCAGCATTCCCTTAACAAATATGGACAGCAATATTATTTCATGTGAAAGTACCCACATAAACAGGCAGGCCAGTACTTCAGCTGGTGTCACTTTACCATAGCACACTTTAACTTGGGGCTCAAGAGCTCTCCTATACATAGTAAAATCATATTTATTTTCTAAAACAAAATATAAAATATCACTGAAAATATTACAGCTTAGCATTTGCTAACAATAACAATGTTCACACAAAATGACTTCTCATTTGCCCTGCTATTGTCTGAAATTGTTAACCATTGCTTGTCTTGTGTTTAGGCCTGATCAAAAACCTTCTGATATCACCATATTTATCAGGCTAGTTCTATGGTCTTGAGACATTCCATCTTTTTCCTGTGTCCAAGACAAATAAGTAATGAATCTTGCCCAAAACAACCACCTTCATCCTGGATATTTTCTGCATCAGATAGTTTCTTTCATCTCTTTCTCCAGTTCCAACAGAATCTATAGCTAAAATCTTTCCTCTCTTGATTGCCTCAGTTTAAATGGGGACAGGATTTTACCCTAGAATGTTCTGAAAAAAATGCCAGTCTTTCCAAGTGCCCTATTACTTAGTGCACCAATTAGGTGCCTATGGAGCCTGAGTGTCCTTGTACATCATCCCAGTACCGACCTGCATACTTGGCTGCATATGTTTATGCAATTAGAAATGGTGAAAATCTAATAAAATTAGGACAAACCTGAGTGAGCTATAATTCTGTTTAATCTCTCAAGCTGGATTGTTGAAAACTTGCTGAATTCCCCAAACCTCTCTCAGGTGCCAATGAGTGAGTCAGTATCATACCAAAGATCTCACAGCATAGCAGACATAAATTCTACTTCCAGAATCTCATACACACCCTCAAATAATGAATCTAATGTCTCTAAAGTACTGTCAGGAAAAGAAAAAAAAAAAAGCCGTTTCCTCCAGTTACCAGCATTGTATTCAGTGGCCCAGAGTGTAAAAAAAAGAGCACAGGGCAGATTTGTGTGGGGAAGGAGTGGTCACTTTAAAGGCCTGTGCCTTCTTATACTGTATATGTATTTATGTACTGGAGCAATCCAAGTCTTCTCCCTCCGAGGGAGGACCACTGACATTAGCGTACTCGGCTTTGCTAGGTCCTATTGGCAAGCCCTGAGAAACTCCACATGGTGGAAGAATGAAAGTTTGTTTCATCTCAATGTGATGCCTCTCCAGACTTTACTTTTAAAAGCCTGTTTTGCACTTTGTTTTATAGTGTGATGGTAACTGGTGGCTTGCATAGAAATAATCACCAATCTAGAATAATCCAAGATCACTTCATAAATGCATTTGGTTAAAATAAGTGATTTTGGTTGAAATGAGAAGGAATTCTCCTTGAATGGGAGAACAGAATTATTTAGATTTGAAGCAGAGTAGATCAGTTAATATCTCTGTTCTTGGAAGAAAGATCCCGAGATCTTTTAACTCAAGTTGTGAGGGCTTTGGGTTTGTATCTAAGCCAAACTAAGTATTTGTTGCAGAATGGGGCTGTTCAATATGAGGGGGAAATTGCAAGTTTTGTGGCATTGGGTCCATAGGTCAGAAGAAAATGTTGTTTGCAGATCAGCCAGTTCCTTTTCCTTTTTTCCCCCTTCTATATTAATTTTCCTCATAGACTTAATTTCCAAACATGTCCCTTTTTTACTCTTTGAGATCATAGAGAATTTCCATGAGGAAGTGACCAAGTCAGAAACAGGTTTTCTGTGATCACACAACTGAGGTACTGCTCCCACTCAAGCATTATGGGATGCTGAGGTCATAGAAAATAGAACTGGAAGGGTTCATCCAATACCTGGCAGCATTCCCCAGATTTTTGACTACTCTGTCATAGAAGTGCTCCAGTGATAGGTACTCCATCATCACTCAGTCAATTATCCCAACAGATGACTCTCCTTTCCTAGGTGACAAATACAGTCTGACTGTGAGAGAGACCGATTGCTTTTTTAGGCATTACATGTTTTGCTCAAATACAACTTAAACGCATTTACGCCTTCCACCTTGTTTCTTCATTTATTTCTGTCTCTGTTACCAGTCCTTCACCATTTTTACTGCACCTTTCTCCCCACTACCTTACCATTTCTACATTAAGTCACTCCCTTTCTTTTTTGTCTTCTGAACTATGTTCTCATTGGTACCCTTGCATTTCTTTTCTTCTTTGTGTCTTTCAAAACACATGAAAAACAAACTCACATGCCAACAGCCTCGCTACAGAGACCTATCTCTTGACATCTCCCAGAAGGCAGCAAAAATGCCACACTTTTATTCATTGCATCAGAACCACTTTCCTTAAACAATGAGAAATTAAACAGATGTATTCAAATTCAGGTCTAAAGGTGACGTTCTTGAGATATGACTGAAGAGCATAGCTAACTATGAGAAGCACACAGTATGCTCTGAACACACATATGAAGGAGCAGGCATTACATAGCCTCTAAAGAGGGAAATCAGAACTCCAGGCAGTCATGGAAAACAGGTGCTTTCTTCCTGCTGGCTGTTAAGGTGTCTCATGTATAAAATGAGTTACAACACAGGTCTGGACCTGCAGGTTCCAGAGCACCAAATTAAGTGACTTTGTCTCAAATTTATGCCAGATAAAGCACCATCAAAAAGAGTTAAGATGGAGCATCATGATAGGCAGAAAATTGTTTTACTTTTGTTGCCTCAAGTCAGGCTCCTTGCAATATTGTAAGGTACAGGTAGTACAGAAGTCCAGTACTGTCCCTGGGGCACTGAAGGCTGCTTGGTCGAACAGGTATTTGGGGGTCCCAAGATAATGTCCAAAATTCAGAGCAGTTCAAGCACCAGTGTTTCTTAAAAAAACAACTGTTTCAACTTATTCTTTCAAATTTTGACAGAAAATTATTAAAGAGGTGACTACCCCTGCTATGGCAGGAAGCAGTATGATAAATAAATGGGAGGACTAAGGAAACTTACTCCATGCTTACAAGAGGAAAACAAGTTTGTTTTCCTGCACATTTCATAGCGCATTGTTGCTGCAATGTGAATTTTTTGAACTGCAGTATTTTCCTACCTGCTTTGACCAGGATCTGTGCCTGAAAGGGCTGAGTGCAGTGGCCTGAAGCACGACTATTGAGGTCACCTGATAGAGGAGCAGTTTGCATTAGCACTGAGGATGCACAGCAACAAGAAGCTCAGGCTGTGCCTCTCCATGGAAGGTCCACATATAAAGCAGGGAAACTAAACTTGGGCTTGGGAGGCAGAGGTTCTTTGCTCCGTGCATGATCTCAGACAACATATTTCCTCTCTCCAAGACTCATTTTTTCCCCAAAATAGGGACTGTCAGCTTCCTGTCTTCTCTCTCTGGGCTTGTGGCTCCTCTGGCTAGTGGCTGTTCCTGATTATGGGTAGGTCTGATGACTGTGAGTCTGACCTCCAGGAGGCCTCTGGACACTTCTATGTTATATTTGATAATGAAGCCTCCTGTCTTATCCAATCAAGACAGAAAAAGTAAGTCAGACCAGAGAAAACTGTCTCAGCACAAAATGGCAGCCTCAGTGCAGCAAAGTCAGAGCCATTAGCTATTGACTACTATAGAAATACTGAAACTGCATCAGGGATTTCTTTCTTTAATTGCTATTTAGGGATTTAAATGAGATTTTTAAAAAGAAGGAAAGACAGAATGTTTAGTCTACAATCACTCTTTGCTGCCAATACAGGCTATCATATAAATTACTTAGACACTTTTAAAAATACATTATTTACTCAATAACCCATAATGGGTCCAGAGCTCCTTTTACACGCTATTATAGAAGTACATAATTGCTGAATTTTCAAATGGATATTTCTTCTAGGCAATAGTCTGTAATGGCTCCTTCAAAGCTCTTAAGCTTTTATCATATGAAGGCCTAAGTAGAAAATGTTTAGTTCACTGCTCATTGACCTAATAGAGAGCAACAGCTTCTCTGGAACAACTATTGTCTGTTGGGGCAGATGATGTATGAATGACATTTAAAAAAATTCTTGGAAGTATGTGCTAGGGAAAAATTACTGTTCTGTACAAAGCAAATACTGCTGATGAGCTCCTCAGAATTCTTTTGTTTGGTTCTGCTTGGTTTAGTTTCTTATTTGCTGTGCGAGCCCAAGAGCAAAAGAAAACAGTTGGTTTTATGTATGAAATGCTAACTTGGTCTAGGACCCTTTCAGATCAATGAGAGACATTTTGATGTTCTCAGAGATCATTCAGCTCAATTAAAAGTTGTCTCAAATGAAAATGCAATGTAAGAAGCTGAAATCTGAAATTAGAGAAGGGATGCTGCAATGGGGCAAATCACATTTCTTAAAGTCATGCTGAACACAGTAAAACACACAGGCATATCCTGAGCTTGATCTAGACAGGAAATAGGCAACTTGACACGTTTTCGGCACTATTGCTATGAGTCTCACAATCACTGAGCTGCTGTTCTCTTCTTACTCTTGGCTTTGAAGTCTGTTGCTTCCGTTTTAGACACAAAGAAAGGTTCAGGTTCCTAAAAGCTTGGTGTAAGAGAACACATTTTCCCTTCCAACACACTTTGGGCAGTAAAACCCTTGGTAATACTGCCAAATAAATGTCAACCAGGTCTAAATGCAGGACCAGCAAGGATGAATGTGAGCTGGGGACAGTCAGGCAGAGACCCTCAGAGATGCTGAAGGACACCTCCAGCTGTGAGCCTGATAGGCCAGGGGAGAGGTCCTTGCTGGGTGGCTTAGCTCTCTCAAGGGCTTGGGGCAACGGGGTGTGCAGCTCACCAAAAGAGGCTACTGAATAACCTGCTCAGGAGCTGTGTGTGGTCTTAACACTGTGTGCCATCAAACCAGACCAACTATCCCCAGCCCAGCACTGTTTTGTATGTGATCTGACATCAGAAGCACTCTCATGCCTTTTATCATTGGATTTCTCCAGCCTGGTAAGGCTGCCTGGGACTCCTCGTATTCTGGCATGATTAACACAAAAAAATACAGTCGCTGGCAATTCTAATAGTTCCTTCTGTTTGATGCATCTGATCGAAGAGAAACTGAAATCACAGACCAATATGCACCCAGGCTGCACCAGTTAGCCTCATCATGCAAATGAGGCACACTTGCAGGTGAACTTATTAGAGATCAAATAGTTTTAGGCACTGCGGATAATGAAGGCAGAGCGCTTATGTTGCAACAGTCAGAGCTGGAATTTAATCATGTTGTTGATACCTACTGCAGCAGCGAACAAACACAGAAACAGCCACAAAAATAAAACTCTTAGAATGAAAGGAAGGTATAAACCAGACAAATAATAAGAATAAAACTAAGGAGCACAGCAGTTTTCAAGAAGGAAAAATCTTGCCTGTTAGATCTGGAAAGACTTTGAGCCCTGCTTTGTTCAGCTAAGCAGTTGGATAAGTGGGGGTTGCAAGGAGAAGCTGATGGGGTGTCACTGTCTGGTCCAAGAGAGAAAGGCTCCTACCTTTGGAGATGGTCCTGCAAGGAGAAAGGGGAATGCCAAGCAGCACAATGCTTGAAATCAACGAGAGGGTGAAACATAGCCCACATTGGGAAGGAGCATCTACTAGGAAAGAATTAAGAATGAAACAGAGAAACAGCTTCCTGGGGAGGAATTTATAGCAGAGGTTACACAACTGACAGGCTGGATTAGCAATTTGGTAGACATTAAGAATAAATACATTCTGCAGAGGCATTAGCCTCTTCTGTCTCAATAACCCCTCACATGCACTTACCATCCTTTATGCAAACATCTGGAGAGACCCTGAGCAGGCCCACTAAGATTTGCTTGTTTTAAGGAGCAAAGATGAGACCCAGCAGGTGAAACCTACAAAAGGGAAACATTTGAATTCCTTTTGGCAGACAGAAATGGATAAAAATACAGCTTGGCATTTCTTCTAATACCATTTGGTAGTAGAAGAGCTCCAAAGATGTCAACAGGAAGCCCTAGAGGTTAGAGGGAATGATGTAACCATATGTGACATAATGCTTGTTGTAGAGATTTCCTGGAACTGGTTAGTGCCATTCATGATAACAGCAGCCAGCGAGAGTGTGAGGACTGGGTAAAGGCCCAGGCAGCATTCAGGCATTGGATACTTTTCATTCTCTTTTAACGCGATGTCTGGTCTCTCTTGTTTCAGATGCATAATAGAATAACTATGTGGTATTCCCATGCAGCTTTGTCTGGGAAGACTTGGAAGCAGCACACGTACCAGCAATGTGCAGCTACTCCCACACAAAGGGCCACAGAGAGAGAACTGCAGAGGTGGAAGGACAATGAATACCCTGAGCTCCTCCTTCCTCTAGAATGCCCTCCCCTCCATTCCTCTCTTATTCCCGGAAATACAAGGTGCAGTCAGGTCATCCTCATCAGGATATTGTTTTATGCCTAGTCTATACAGAAATGCTATGGAGTGCCATCTATATTTAACAGGAGGCCTCTGATCTGTGTGAGTGGGTGGAAACCGATAGTGAGTGACGTGGATGCTGACAATGGCACACAAACTCCACGACACTCTTAAAACTTTTAATTGCATTTTAAAGTAATGTAACAAGGCAATGTTTAATGAGTACTTTGTTAAAGAAATTCTGACTTTATAAGCTAATTAAAGAGAAGGGAGGGTTACTGCACTAGGGCAAGAAATCCAGGCTGCTGAATGTCTATACTGTAGCAACATGTAATTCAGATTCAATTGGCAGCTTTGCAAATCTCCAGCCAGCCGGAATGAATGATTACTTTTTTTTTTGATGGGCAAATAAATTATTATTATCATCATGATTATGTTAATAGAAAAAAGTAAAGGATAGGCAAGTACTTTTTTTGCCAGGGCTGGTAAATTTTCATGACACTTTTTGCAAAGCTGTCATATGGCTGGCTTAGATGAAACTGGAAGGCTTTATGTGGGTAACATTTAACTTTAAACATTCTTCATGGAAACTTACATGGCACATAATTTACATATTCAATACCAGTGACAATTTACTTCTCCCATCTGAGCAGGGCTTTCAACTATGCCACTTGAACTAAATTAATAAACAGTAATTAGAGAATGTTGTGCGAGCGAGCTGTTGATGTTGAGAAGATTCTAATCAACACCTTCTTTTAAGGGCCAATTAAAGCTGAATGTATGCAATATAAACATCTTCTTGTATTTAGACATGAACTGGTGAACAAGGTAAAAAATAAAAATCAGAACAATTACAGCAGGTTAGAGATGATCCAATGGAAAGATGAAGCTTCATTAATAGTGAAAACAGCAGTAATTTCTGAAAACCAATGGCCACCTTCCATGGAGAAGCACTGACAACTTGTGCAAGTTAATTCTGACCAGGATAAACCTCAATGCTTTCATTGTCAGGCTTTTCTCTGAAAGCAGCTCTGTAGCTGCCTCCAATTTCCACTGCAGTATTCACCTGTCTGTAAGACAGCCCTGCATCTAAAGTGAGTCCAGAGCTGCAGTAGAAAGAAGGCTTCCCTGGGGGGAGGCAGTAAAGGTGAATGTAGCCACCCCGTTACTGCTACCTCCTAGCAGAGAGGGGCTCCCTGGCAGGTGATCTGGGGAAGAACTCGCACAGCGCAGCCCCCAGCAGCACTGCCGGTGGGAATACAAACACAGGGATGAGCCTGAGTGAGAGGTAAAGCTGCCCCACATTGTCTCAATCCTGTTACTGGGGAACAGGAACCCTTAGGCCAGAAGAGCTAATGCTCTTGTACCTGTTACCTGTGAGTAGTCCCTCACCCCACCACAAAGCTAAGGTGGTTTACTCCTGAAAGGTGAACTTAAGACAACCCTTGTTTCCAGTATTCCAGAAGGACAGAGGGAAGGCCATCTTTGACTTAAACAGAGAGGATCCTTAGTGTACCAAAGGGAGCCTGCAGTAGCAACTGAGACTTGTGTATCACTACTGTGAACTGTCAGTAAGTTAAAAATAAGCATAACTTCATCCAAACCACAGCTCACTGCTTCCTAAAGCACATCTTTAAAAAAAATCATCTAAGCTGGTGCAATGAAGCACATGCAAAATTTGTCCTCCAAGTCAGAAGATACAACAGGCTAATAAAGGTAAGGGAAACATCTGTTCCAATACTGCACCAGTATCATTTGGAGAAAATGACTGCATCACTTACGGCCGTTTGGTATCCAGAAACACTACCACAGTAATAGGATGTTGTCACCTCAGGCTCTACTGAAATCTACAGGAATTTTACTTGTTTAAGAATATAGGATTAGGCACATGATCAGTGTTTCTTCCCTTTGAAAATAAACATTTCCACTTACCATTTCTATAGTGGTGTGAGATCATTATCTTGTGACAGTATTTCGTTCCACTGGCATTATCTCCTAATTAGCTATTTAAAAATATATGTAAGGGGGTGGAGGTGGCGAGTGGACTTGTAAACCTGACAGGTCTGATGTGTTCTTACAAGCTCTGCTAATCCCAAACACTGAAAATATATTAGTGAAACCAAATTAGCACTTTAAAGAACAACACACCAAAAGCCTCATGTCTTGAAACCTGGAATTCAGCATGCATCAGAGGGGCTCTTACACCCAGAGCACAGCCCTTGGGCAGGGGAGGGGAGCAGGAGCAGGAGCAGGGAGAAATGAGGAGCAGCATGCCAAACGGGAAATCACCCCTGGGAGGAGAGCACCACTGAAATGCTGATAAGCTCTACAGTGTGGTCAGCTCTACAATACAGTAGTATCATTGCCTAAGGTGTTTGGGGTAGGACTCGGGGACTTCTGAAAAGCCAAGCACAGGGAAGTTTACCATGGATGAAAAGATACAAGTAATACCAAGAGAAAATATCTAACAAACTGTGTTCCATATCCTCTGCACTTTCTGCATATCCTGAGAGATTACTGCATTTATAGGCACAAAATCATAAAAGCTTCCTCCAAGATGCTTCATAATATATGAGCAGGTCTGGGGTCTCAGTTGTGGAATGGTAAGAATTAGAAAGATGGGTATTCTGGTATGCTGGACTCATTTCTTCTCCCAACAGGTAGGCTAAATTCCTAGCAAACTCTCTTTGCAACGAAAGAAACCAGGACACATACATGACAGGTCATTTTGGAGGTACTCAGACACATGCAGGAAGCACCCTCTCGGCAACAGTATTCTTCTAGCCAGCAGAGACAAAAACTATGATTTGTTTCTGTTTCTGAGTTGCTTTTGAAACTCAATTCAGTAGATGTGTTGGTGATTTTCAGGGTGTTCTGTAGGAGCAAAGTAGATGTCTGAAGAATACTGATAGTATGAGACAGGCTCTAAACTGGCATTTACTCCAGTATCTGCAGTTCTGTTCAATATACAGCATGCAATATTACTTTTTTTCTGATCAGATGGAACTTCTAGGCCCAAATCTGCTTGCAATAGCCATGGTCCACCAGTAACTTCACAGCAAACAGGGAGGTGCAGAGGGAAAAACTCGTGTAAGCAGAAAGGGAATGAGTCTACATTGATGTCCTCTGTAGATTTTCGTTTTCCAGTGAAAGTTTTCTCTTGCCTAGCATCACTTCATAGAATGATTTGGGTTGGAAGGGACCTTAAACATTATCTAGTTCTAACCCCTCTGCAAGGGGCAGGGACATCTTCCATGAGAGCTGGTTGCTCAAAGACCAGCCCAACCTGGCCAACTTCAGTCCTTTTTTCACACCTCTTCAAGTCCATTTGGTGAATAAATTAATTTAAATTTCTCACTTGCTTTCAATACGTTTTAACTGCAAGCCAAGCCTCTTGACTTTTCATACCTGGACATCTACATTTTAAAAAATGCTGTTGGATAATTTCTCTCTCTTTCATAGGCTGGTGCTCTGGCCTATATGCACCCTGTGCACTCCCTAAGGCTCATGCATAACTGCAATGGACGATTAGTCCAGCTAAGTCTCCTGCAATTTCAATGGCTTATGCAAGAGTAGATGGGGCACAATATGTAATTTCAGCTTTTTTTGTAAGGGTTTTCAATCTTTCCATGAACTAAATCATTTTATCAGTTTCATTCTCTCTTTCTTTTTTTTTTTTTTTAAATTTGTCCCATTAAACTACAGAACTGGAACATATTCATGAATAGTTTCTTTCTGCTTTAACTCAAGGAGTTCCTGACATAACAAAAACTGGTAATTAACTGGCTCGAAGACTTTTACAATAGCCTCTTTAAATAAGTCCTAGTATGCGGCACTTGGAGCACTGACTCCACATTGCTGATACCACTGCAATGCACCCTGTGTTAAACAAGGTGTGCTACTCTGCCTCAGCAACAATTCTTGGCTGTTTTCATCACTGCTCTCCTGCTTGGAAACACCAAAGTCCTCCCACATTTCTTTGCGTGGAAAAGGCTACCGAGCTCCTCCAGGATGATTCCCTGCTCTCAATCCACTTGGCTCTGTGACACTTCCTCAAACACTCCATTATCAGAGGGCCACTTGCCACCAGCACAAGGATAAAGTGGCAGGTCTCCAGAGGCTGAGCACTGCCTGGCCTCCCCTCCTAGCTAGTGTCACAGCTGCTCTGTGCTGTTGGCACAGATGCATTTTGGCACACTTTGGCTGTCCCCATGGCCTGCTCCTGCCTCACACCCTACTGAGAGCAGGACGGGCTTTTCCTCATAGAAGAATCAGGCTTCAATTTTTCAGGTGTCACTCAGCAGTGTGTGATTTGTAGCTGCTGTTGCATGTTGGCTCTAAGCATAGTCAGTTTTGCCTACTCATGTTTATCTCCCCTGGTTACAGTACATTCTGTTTCTGATGAAAATATTACTCTGAGGAGTGTTTGGCTCCACCATACATTTATGCTCCCCACTAACTAGCCCAAGCCTTATTGTTGCAGTTCCTAATATTTTGCATCATTTGTAGAGCCAGCAATATAGTCTGTAAATAGCATGAAAGAAAACTTTAATATATATTTTCCCCCAGTGCTCCAGACAGATTGGTTCACTGTGGAACAATTACATACATATGTGTTAGCCTATATTTCTTGTAAAATCAAATCATGCAAGGACACCTCAGCCAGAACAAGCCATAAAGCTAGATGAGGAAAGGAAAAAAAATCTCCAAATATGTCCAGCTTAAGTTACAAAACTATAAGAAAATAAAGCAAAATTGAAAAGGGCAAAGGAGACAAAATGTAAACACAAATTTTTATACACTCTGTGTAATACAGAGTGAATGTCATTTTGACATTCTGGTATCATGGACTGCCAATATAGTTCAGAAAAGAAAGAGATCTCTCCAGAATTATGGCAATGCTGCTCTCTCACATCAAAGCTGGTTACAAGATCTATGTTTGTGGTTGCTCAGTCTAACTGCCTGCTTGGAAACTAAGCAAGGAGAAATAATATCCTGAATAATTGTATTTAAAGTGTCCAGAAAGATCATGAATCTTTGGAAATGCAGCCCTTTTAGTGGGAGCCCACAACCACACTCCTCAGTGCAATGAGTGCCTTGTGGCAGCTGAAATTCCCCCAAACCTGCTGCACTCAGGCCTTCTGTAGGATGTCAAGGAAGCAATTGTAACACATCACTAAGTTGATTTTATGCTTTTGAAGAATCTCCTCCTTAACACAAATACTCTATCACTGTCAGCTGAACACATTTAACTTTTGAATTAATATTATTTTTCAGAGGTCAGACGTGTGACAGTAACAAAAGTCTTTTGCCAAGCCATGTATTTCAGGTCTGCATCTGAATTTCCCCAGAGCCCAGTACTGTTTAAATACGAGTAACTGCCTCTGGCTCATGGCTAATGCAAAACTTCTGTTCTCTGGACTCCTTCAAGGCTCTGCTCACAGCTTCCTTCCCCACACAGGCATGGGGAGACACATCCACTCAGTGCCCTCTCCCACAGTACACACTGCTTAGCAGCTCAGGCAGACCTAACAGCCAGAATGTAGGAAAGATGGCAGTCATTTCCCCTCCCATTTTGTCCCCAGCCCAAAGACTGCCAGGTGTTTCAGTGGAGCTTTAGATGGTAGCCACGTGGTTTGTGAGGAGTCATGCCTCCACCAAGGGCCACAGCTGCCAGGCTGCCCTGGCACCACCAGTGTGGCTGCTGGTCTGCCTAGCACTCATGGGATGGTGGAGTGGAGCAAAAGCCTCTGGGAAGAGGGATAGTGGCTGCCCACTCACACAGGTGGACTCTTACAGAGGAAGACAAAGATGGTCTCCACTCTAGGGATGGTGTATTTTATATTACATTGCAATTGTATGAAATACCAAACCAGCACTCTGTACAGTAAATTTTGGTGGTTATACAGATCTAGGATGTTCAGAAGCATTTCAGGAAGAACAATTTCTGGAGGCACACGCAGCAAAAGATGCCTGGGCTCTGCTTTTTGGTAGAAACAAGTAACGTCTGCCTCACCACCCCAATCCCTGAGACTCCAGCAGACATTGGTTAGTTTCAGTGCGCTTTGGGACAGGTCTCGTCTGTGAGTGGTTCCACAGCCCAGTTCCCATGATAAGGGAAGTCACAGATTTCTGCAGTACAGTTTCACAGCAAGCCTGCTGTCACCAAATTAACTATTAACAATACCAACTAATATTGCATAAACATTGATGTTAGCTTTCCCCAAGCAATAATGCTATAAATCCTGCTCCTCCGCTGTGACCTGCTGAGAGGATTTGAGGGACACAGTCCTCCTCTCCAGACCTACCTCCAACTGTGCACAGCAATTCCTGTGACTGTTTTTCGCTCTGTCTCTCAGCACAGGTAGGTCCTGATCTTCTGTCAGTTAAATTTTATTTGCCAACCTGCTTAGTAATTCAGATAGTGTTTTGGTTCACTTGGCTGGCACGGAGTATTTTCACTACACCGTTTTCTCTTCAAACAACCTCTTTTCTAACCTCTGGCAGAGCCAAACCTATTGAGTAAGAAGGAACAGTAGTTAAGGCATAATAAATAAAGCCACCCTGAAGAAATACCTACACAAAGCAAGATGAATGGGCATCAACTACCTGGACAGTGTTGCTGCTAAACAAGGGAGGAATAAATCAGACATGTCAGGAGCACTAGGATGCCTGACAAACAGGGAACGACGTTTCTTGAACCTGTAGTTTTATCTCTGCTTATTTGGATCAAACACTTGTAATAGTTGTGGATTAATTTCCTTCCTATAGTCAAAACAATAAAAGCTAGGCACCATTTTATTAATTTCCAAACCAGAGTCAGATAAGCAGAATTGCATTTAAAAAAGTAAACACCCTGCCATAGAATTGGAGGATATGTAAGCATTTGGGGTTTTTTTCCTGTGTCTATAAAAGGGGGAGGGTTTTAGCATTATGAATAGATTTCATTTTGTAAGTTGTGCTACAAAGCACTGATAAGGCCACGGGAAAGCAGCAGAGATTGAGGCAGAGCAGGAAGAAATACCGCCCATATTAGGAGACAGCCACTTACTTAGTGGCTCCCATTTGAATAAAGATGCCATTGTTCAGCCAGAAGAATGCACATATTCACAGGCCCTGCACAGAATAGCTCAGTGTATCTAGAACTCCAGAAGTGTCCAAATTACAGCCGCGGGGCCAAAACTGCCCTTGAGTCTTTCTGAAGAATGACCCTCTGCTTAATTAATCAGTGCTTTAACTGTGAGTGATCCCAGGACACACTTTTCTCAGGCCTTTTTCTTAGCCCTGCTTGTTCAGAACAAACCTTTAAATGTTCTCTGAGTGATTTTTGACCATTTTTTCCCCTTTCAAGATTATTATTTCCTGTTTTACTGTGAAAGCTCATTAGAAACGAAGACCAGAATCTAGATGATCTCAGTCCAGTTTACTTGGATAGGAAATGACTGACTCAGGATGGAGAGACACTGGCTCCCTTTCAAGGCCTCCCAAAGATTAAGTCCACAGACTCCCAGAATATTGCTACTGCAATTTTCTTGCCATATAACACATAAGAATTATAGCAGGGCTGATGAGTTTGTAAGTGCCATTCTGTTAGTAATATTTGATCCCATTGCCATAACTCCAGCTGTTGTGCATGGGATCTACCAAGATCTCTTTCCCATTTACTCTACACAAGACAAGTTTAAATTTTCAGCACTGAGTACTCCTTCTTGCTGTCACAGGCCAGGTTGTCTGGATTCTCATAAAGCTTTTTTTCTTTTCTATCTGGAACAGAACTGAAATTTGATAGCAACGACAAACACACGAAGGCAATGAAAATCATTGTGCATTCTCTCCAAATGGGACTCCACCTTGTCTACCCAGCTTTGATGATAAAATTCCTCCTATTCTAACTGAAGTTAAACAAGGAAAGACAAAGGTTTTGCTTAAAATGAAAACAGCAGCATCTTGTTTTTAACAGTGATCTTTACTGTGAAAACCAAATTAATTTTTACCATATTTATAAACTTGTAACAAAATATACAAACTAAAAAATGTCAAGGCTTTAAAAAAGTTAGCATGAATGTTTTGAAAAGCTATAGTGATAATATAATCTGCAGCTGGGGAAGCTGGAGCCATACTGTTTGATAGGCCCTATCTTATGATATCCAATATTAAGCTAAGTAAAATGATATGACCGGATGGCCTAACTAAATTTAGTAGTCTGGTGAATTGCCACTCTACTAAATTTAGTCGGCCCATAATGGGCATTAGATATCTACAGCCCAAATGATAAAATCTGTCTTGCTTTTTTAGGCTCCCAGCAAATGCACAATATACTATGTTGCACTATAAAGAAATAAGCAAATCTGCAAGGGAAAGCATGAGAAGGGGGGAACCAGGACCTTAAGGAACACAGAAGGAATCAGGGTGTGTCAATCCACATCCTCATGCTCAACATTACCCAGCAGCAGATGAAGGGCCATGGGTGCTCTCCAGATATGTGACCCTAAGGAGAGGAGGACGAGGAGGAGGAGGAGTCTCTAGGCACCCTGATTCTCCCCACTATAAAACTGCCACTCCAAATGTAACTTTGTGTTGGAGCCATGGGAAGAAGACTGGTTACAAGTGGTAGTTGAGCTCTCTGAGCCTTGCTGCTGTTATGGAACATATGCTGGCTCCAGTTTCATACCATTCCTTTTACATTTTTCATTTTGGGCTCTGTAATCCTGATGGTAGACAGGGAAGTGTATTTCTGCATAGATTTCCATGCATCTGTGAGCCAGCTTTACAGCTATGAAAACTGCTAAGTCACTTTTCTCAAAAACATATTTGAGGTGTTACTTACACATTTCGTGCTGTTTAAGGGGATTTCTTCTCAGTCCATGTGTATTGTGACCTCTCTACTGGTGTGAAACCATGTAGGACACATTTTTTTATTAAATGTGAAATGTGATAATGCTAGAAGCTTCTAAAAATCCTGCTATTAACAAGTAGAAAATAGTAATTGGACATGAAAAGGAATCACCGTAACATTATTTTTTAAAAGAGTTGCATCCTTCTGTTGTCATGTAAAAATCTATTGGATGCCCCATGCAACTCAGTGATACTTTTTAATTACAGACAAGAAATAGTGCCCTTGTCCTCGCTTCAGTTCCCAGTGCAGCAACAGAGACACAGACACGATATTCAGGAGGTTCTGCAGACCTAGCTTCATACTGAAGGTTGAATATCATAAACTGTAAGTGGGCTTTGATCCTCTCCCTAGAACAGGCAAATTTAACCTGTCTGAAGTTCTGTAAGCATCATTCTCTGAAAGAAGCAATTTTACTGATCATAGCTGGGTGTACATGTTCAACAGTCAGAGACTGGCTTTAAAGAATAATATATCTCAAAATAATCAGTATAGAAACTTCTTATTTTCTTAACCGTTAAACTAAAAGGGAACAAATAGCTCCTTGGAAAAATGTTTTGTCCTTTTGGTAGGGGAGGATGGGAAGGTCCTAAAGTAATAGCTGAGAAGTAGGTATGAAAACAAGATCATTACAGCTATTGTCTCTATGTTCTATATCCATGTAGGCACAGTGTTTTAGAAACAAGAGAAAGGAGAGGGGCAGGGTCTCAAAATCCTGAGCATTTTGTTAATTAGTGACATTGCAATTTTCAGTCAGAATTTTAAAATCTGAGTTCCCAATAAAGGGTCGTGGCAAATGAGATCACTGTCTCTGAGTTCCCTCCTCAGAACTTTTGGAAAGGTTGGCCATTTGACCCCAGTTGCATTTGGAGGTTGTGTAGGGCTCAAACACACAGGACGATCACAGATAGCATGAAGTGTACCCCTATCAATGCTCCCATTGAGGTGCCAGCCCACCCCTGCCTCAGAGGGGCTGTCACAGAGGAAACCTACCAGCCACCTGAGAATCCAGCCACAGTATCTAAATACATCAGGAACCAGGGTGTCCTAGTTCTGCTGCTCACACAGTAACTTGTTTTTCTTTTTATAATTATGTCTTAATCATTCTTTATGCTGAAATAATCATAACATATTTACAACCAGACTCTATTTTAATTTTTGTCTTCAGATCACTTTCTATGTGGCCTCATACTGCCATTCTCAGCCCAAATGACACCCTTCCTATCAAAGCCAATTTGGATTTATTTTCTCAAACACAAGTTTGCAAGGTATTTCTGTCAAATGATTTACTCAAGTTCAGATGTTGCAAATAGATCTGCTGGTGTAAAGAGGCAGAGCAGCAATTCTGGATCTGACCCAGCAGGTATTGGGTTTCTCATTGGTGTATTTTGAAACTCTATAACGATACCTCATTTGTGTAGCATGGCTTCATAACCCAAAAAATGTGATGCTTGGCTTCATAACCCAACAGACATGTTGCTTGCCTGCTCGCTCCAGTTGTGCTTCTTGCATTTAGTACAGATGAGTACTTACTGGCGGGTAATCACTGGCATCCTTTTTCCAAACATCATTGGCTTTTTTTGAGGCTGTTGCTTTTTTTTTTCTGATATGGCTTTTTCCTCATCTGCCATGGGTAAATATTTGGAAAAATCTATAGGCTTCTTATTGTTCTTTAGATGAGTTTCATCTAGACTTGCTCATTTACACGTATTCATGTTTTACAAGTTCTTTCCCCCTCACTTTTTAATCAAACCCCTGTTTTCACAAGGCCTCCACTTCTTCCTAATTGTCAGTCCTTATTATTTTTGTTCAGGACTGATTTTTTTTCTTTAAAAAAAAGCAGCTCTGACGCTCATCCATTTTAAAACCATAATTAACTTCATCTCCTTCCTCATTTGCTAATGGGTCTATTTTCTCTCCAGTATTTCCTTTTCCCCTGGTACACTCATAAAGTCTCTCTTGTTTCTCTTCTCCCCTTTGGCTAACTTTAACTCATTCTGCCTTAAGCTGGGGAAAGGGAGACCTTCACAACACCGTGCTCAGAACTTCCACACCATTTTATACTTTGAAAGTCTTTTGCAGACGTCAACTTATTAACTTTCATAACATGCCAGTGAGGAAGAGAAGTATTTATAGCTTTATTTTGATGAGGAAAGGGAAGGGGAGGTCCTGCATAATCGATGCTGACTGCAGAGGGGCTGCTCCGAGGGCCAAAACCCCTGTCCGTGTGTCCAGGCAAGTAGACAATGAAGCCTGGTGGTGGGCACAGCACCATCAACAGCAAAGCTGGAAAGCTGAGCTCAGGGAAGGGAGTGAAAACCTTGCTTTCAGCTACCTTTATTTCAGTTTATTTTTTTAGGTGAAGATTCTACAGAGGTTACCCACCTAAGTTTTTGTTCAGTTCTGCTGGTCAGAACTGTTCCTCCACAATATTAGTGCATCTGGCCAAAAACCACCAAGGGTGAAAGCAGTGCAACTGCATGCCTAGAGGATATTTTTTAAAAAGTTGTCACTTTATACAAGCGCCCAACAAACATCTTTACTCTTCGATAGCCATTACTCTTAGAAAAACAATTTCAAAACCATATGCTCAAGGTGCCTGAATTAAGATTTAACTAACCCATTTCACACAGGGACGTATCATGGGTTAGGTTTATTTTCACATGCAAATATGCCAGCCTGGGTTTCCTGCAATTTCCTTTAGTTTTGTTATACCTACACAGCACTGTACAGGATTCTCACAGTGTTTCTTAGCATGTGGTCCTTGGATCACCGGTGGGCTACAAGAAATCAGGAAGTGGTATATGAAACAACTGCACAATTTCCAAGGAAGACCAAGAGCCTAAACCATGCAAGCACGTCCCACAGTGAGCAAACAAAGTGAAGGGGGCGGAATCAAATTAACAAATGAACAATCAAACCTATCTGGATTTTTTGTTAGTTTGCAAATGAAAAGCATTGTGGTTAGGCACACAACACAGCCTGGGGATATTTTTGTCATGATCTTAAACAGTGGTTAAACATTGCTTTGTATGTCTGGAAATCTAAAAAGTTAAATAATTTTCATGAGACTCTTCTTCTAAGCTGATGTCAGCAACATCTTCATCACCCTTGCTTGAACGGTGGTGCATCACAGCACTGCTCCCTAGAGCTTATTGCAATCCTGCCCTGTACAATTGCTGACCACGGGGATCCTTACTGAGCTCTCTGAGGAGTCGTCTCCCTTCCCATTCTGTGCACACTGCCCTCATTGCCCACCATGCCTCTCTTCCGCAGGCACAGTCCCCGCCCAGGGGCTTCCCGAGGGCAAAGCTGGTGCCATGCTGCAATTTATGGGGCTGTCAACCAGGCACTGTGCACAGAGCTGTGATCTTCCTCTCTCCCGGGGGACTTCCCGGGGTGGAAAGTGAGATGTCATGGTCTAGTTCCTTCACCTCCAGTGCCTTTTCGAGAAAACGGTCCACTCTAGGTCCTGGATCTCCACTTTTATTCATGTGTGTGTATGTAGGGGAAAGCATGGGAAGCATCCAACCCCTAAAAGTGACTTGCAGGAGAGGCTCAGTACATAGCCTGCTTAGCACTCCCAAATTGTGCTGGCTAACTCCCCAGTTCCGATGTTTATGGAGGTTTGTCTCTAAGGGCTGAAAGTTTGCATCCGTGCTTCTAGTTCAAGTCCACTCACAAATTTGAACAAAGAGCTTGTAAAGTTCAGCATCTTCCAAATTGCCCCATATAAGTCACTACTGAAAGCACATCCAAATGGCTCCCCCCCCGCCATACCTTCCGCAGAAATGACCTAAACTTTGTCAGGTTCACATGTCCCTAGAGATGATCTCATTTCACTGCTTCAAAAGAGCTTTGGTCTGCACAGCCTGTAGCAGCAAATTTACACTTCAAAAAGCAGACAGCTTTTTCCACATCTTATTCACTTAATGGGTGAGAATGTAAAATTAGTTCCGTTGCTGATGAGGACCTTGAGCCAAATGAAAAGTGTTCATTTGTCAGCACAGACTTACAGCCTAAAACATGATTATATAGCTAATCCAATAATGGATTTTGATGCTGAGCATTTATTTATATACAGAATGTCTTGTTATCTGTTGATAATCAGGCTCTACAATTTACTCTCTTTTGTGTCATTAACCATAGCAACATCTTCCAGACATATTACATTTGGGTGTCAACATACAAACACACACAAAACCTTCCTGACCAAAATGCTCTCTTTGCCAATTCTCCTTGAAATAGCACTGGAATTTCAGGTTTTTGTAGTTTAAAATATTAGTAGGAAATTAATCATTTTGGACTGAGAACCTCTCTGCATCTTAATAGATTAAAATTTGAAACATAAATTTTGTTTCCTTATCTATAACATCATAGGAACTGATTTATTCTTTTTTTGCCTGATATGAATGCCAGTACCTAATTATCTCAGGTATAAATTTGTATACCTTAAATGGTCCCTGTCCTAAAGTATTCCATGTCCTAGCATCAGATGCTATATTAGACTTTGCTAACTGTATGAACATCATTATTTGATGGCTGAACAGATCCACCTTTTATAGAGAAGTAAGTAAAACATGTTAAGGTCAATATCAGGCATCGATCCTACATCAGGTACCTTAAAATCAATCAGAAAACCAGAAAGCTGTTTGCGTATCCTTTTTTAGCTTTCTGACTAATTGCTGTTGCTACCTGATACTCCTGCATTTGTGTGTTTGACCGTAACTATCTAACACTGAAGTACTGGGACAGTTTACTACTCATTTAAATACAGAATACATAAAATTCAGATATTTAAAATGGGGAGGCATTTTAATAGCTATGCTACAATAACATTCACCAGATATTTAAAAAAAAAAAAAAAGTCTGTGGGAAAGTAAAATCACTCCAGTATTAAACTGGGAGTTAATTGCAAATGTGGGGCACACCTGCAAACTCTGTGAACAATCCTGCAACACCACACAAAGCAATTTCTGTGCTAAAGGATAGCTCTGCCTGCAGAAACACCCAGGAACACCTCTGGAGGTTGGATGAAGTCTTTTCTAAATTTGGCAGTCAGGAACAGTTTAAAAGTAAAGTCATTAAGTAAAATTTACCTCAAAGGATACTGCAAATCAAGGGTGCAGGTGAGATAATGTATGAGCCAAACTCGAGCTGTACCACTGCCTCTCCTACAAGCAGGATCAGGCCTCCCTGTGTGCTTTTGTTTAGCTGAAATTTAGTCTACAATAAATACTTATATATTGCTGCAACATGATGTTTTATTGGGCTGCACCAGTTTACTAAAAACAGCAGGCTGGTAATAGCAGCGCTTGTGGTTCTGCCTGTAATTCATTTGTGGATGGTAATGCACAGGGAGAGATATGATACAAGATAATAAGGCAAATTAAAAAAACTACTGAACTCAGTACTGGCAATATGCAGTATATTAGGACCATGTTCAGACAGGCTGATTCTTTGGATATTTTTACTTTTTGTTTTACCTCGGCAAGGTAATTCATTAGATATTCGCTTGGGTAAAGAATAAATGAATATAGCATACATTATATCCTCACTTTAGTTGCAGAAACAAATCTTTCCTGTACCTGCCAATGTAATCTTCAGAGTTTTCGTTATATAAAACACCTCAAGAAAAATGCACCTTGGTAAGATTTACACTTTATTACTCTAATGATTCTACAAACACTGCCACAATGTGATGAAAGGCAAAGCAGTCCTGATCTGATTGAGAGCTAATAAAAATCAGTACTGAAAACTGAAAATAGCACCCTTATCATCTTTCTTTCATTTAGACCTGATTACTAGGGGATTATAATGCAATCACAGCTATGTGTGAGAGGTAGCTATGGGAACCAGTTTTAACTGTTTATCTAGCCAAAGATCTTAATTTAAGTTTGAACACTCTGATTCATTTATATGTAAGACACCAAGGAGACAAAATGCAGAAGAAACAGATGCTCACTTGTTCTTTCCATTTAACTTCATAAGCTACCAGCCAATTTGTCTTTCAGGGACAAAATTAATTTCTGATGACAATGTGAGCAAGTAATAAACTAGGAGTTCCTGTCCTGGGAAACTTGTTAAGGCCATGTAATGTTCTGGAGTTATTTAGAAAAAACAATTTGCTCATAGACTTGCAGGGACATCTGTAACAGAGTTTTCTTTGTCCCTGCGCTGTTACTCATTTCTGGGGGCTTTATGACACCTTTTCCAGAGGCTGATTTGAAAAAGTTCAAAAGGAAATATATTGCCCATTATTTCTTTCCTTTGGGGTATTTTCTTTTTCTTAGTCTGTTCCTTTTTTTCCCCCTCATATTCACAAATCATGCAAACCTCAACCCACTTGCTTTGCTACTTTCACACAGCCAGAGAAACCAACTACCAGCCAGGAGACCTACAAAATTAATCAAAAATTATCCAAGGAAAAGAGTTTGTTGTAAATTTTGAGGTAAGTACACACCTGAAAACATGTGACAGAGCACTATGAAAAAGTCTGTGGCACATTTAGGTGGAAGGAGCTTTGCCCATTAATGCTGTAAACTCTGTTATGTTACCGTCATGAGCAGGGGAAAAAAATGTCAAAATGAGGCGGGGAGAGAGCAAAAGAGAGAGAGATATCTCTCCCTAAGAGCTTGCATTTTCAATATGGGCTACGCGTACATGCTCCTGCATCACTTAACCAAAATGTTCTCCATCTTTCAGTATATTTGCTGGCACTATTTCCCCATTTCAGTATTTATTTCGCATGTACAACTCTTTACTCTGGTAATACTTTTCTATCATTTGGCTCATTTATTGGGGTTTTATCCTCACCTGGAAGGCCCTCCACATCTCAGGTTCTCTCTTAGGTAAATTCCTACAGTGTAATGTCTGTCCATTAGCACATTTAAAATCGCTTCTTCTGCTGTGCTTAACACTCATTTATAGCTTATGTGCTTCACATGAAATGTTCCTTTTCCAGCAGTTCTTTTGAAGAAAGTTTAAAGTAAGTTGCAAAATGTTTCTTTTTCATCTAAACAGGGAAATGAATTTGAGAAAGGAAGAGAAGAGCCTGAAGGTTTAGCTCTTTCAAAATTTAAACAGAATTCAAAACACCATTGGAACACATCTGTCAGAGAAAGCATGAGAGCACCTGCATTTTAAGAATTAATCTCATCCCTAACTCCCTCTTTGATAGTAGCTTGCACGAACAGCACCTTCAAACCACATCAATCCCAGATGCTTTCCATCCATCCAGTTATTATTTCCCTTGGCACTGAAGTGCAGCTACCTCAAGACTGAAGCTTCTCAGTGATGTGCAGCCTACTGTACAGCACCACAGCTCACAACAAGAAGTGATTAAAACTATGCAGCTGAAATTATAAAACAAGGGGAATTTTAAACAAGAAATTCAAACCCCAGCTTGGCCTGGATAATGCACAGAGCAGTATTAACTCTTGATTTAAAGACCAGGTGGTTTCAAACACAAATAATAAGAATGAACTTCAGATAGGAAAAAACCGAAGAGTTCAATGAAAATTATAAAGTACCATGGTTCTGTTTGTATTTACATATCAGGATCTCACCAGCCCCCTGCTTGAGCCATGGCCTGGCTCTGTAGCTGCAGTGAACAGTGCACCACAGCTCAGCTGTTTCCCACTGCTCTGTTTTTACCTTCAGTTAGTTTTCAGTGATCAAGACAGAGCTTCTAGACACAGCCACCGACGTGTGGTGGCTTGGCTATTAGCACCAATAAGGGTGTCACTGGTAAGGACCACTGCAAACTTCTGATCAGTAGGACCCATAGAAAATTTAATTTCATTGCTTGAACAGCTATTTTTTTTCATACTGTCTTTGCCACACAGCTTTGAAGGCTTTTATGCAAAGGCAGGATACATACTGAGGCCACACAGATGAAAACAGAGCATTGACTCATGTTTCAAGAACACAGAGTAAGGAAAGTTCACACACTTTAGGAAAAAAACCACAACACTTTGCAAATTAAATTAGTGCTTGGGAGAGATGAGATCAGTCAGTGCTCTGGCATCCTCTTTCACAGGGATCTGCAGAAGGGACATAAGAGCAGAGCAGTGTTCCTTTAGGGGGATGCTGATGAAATTTCCCACTGAGACACTCCACACGTTTGGGACATACTGATTATCAAGGCAAATTTAATAAAAAATGTAAGGATATAAAAGAACTGTTGAGAAGGTTTGGGTAGGGGAAGTTTGACCAGTTATTTGTGGAGCTCTGTGACAATTCTGAAAATTCATGTTGGCCTGCTGGGAGGCCCAAGAGTCACATTGGGAAAAAAAACCAATTGTTTTTCTAGGCTGCAGGTATAGGAGAGAGATGGCTGAGGTGGGCCTGCAGTTTACATAATATTAATCCCCCACAAAACGTTAGTTAGCATACAATTAAGGTAGAAAGTATCCTTTGGCTGAAAAAATCCTAAACCAATAATGCAGATTAGTCATAAAGTACAAATACTGGAAAAATTTATAATTTCAGTCCACTTCACCAGTTACTCAGAATCCCTGGCAAACTGAGTCAGTAAGAGAAGTTTAAGGTGGGAAGTGCATAAAGGAGAGGGGTGAAGAGTTGAGCTGGGGCAATTTTGGGAAACCTGTTCCACAGAATCACATCTGCCATTTTATTTCCTGTGAAAGTCTGAGACCTGACAACACCACAGTGCAAAATTTCTTAGCTTTATCTTTTAAAACCTTGCAGACCAGGAAGACATTAGTAGAATAATGAAAAACTTGGCATCTAAATAACTCTATAAAGTATTTCCAAAACCAAACAGATATTTTCCACTCTTTCACAAAATTCAATATAATGTAACTTATTACACATTTTAATGCAGAAAGTCTTACATAACCTGTCTCCATTTCAATGAAGCTGTAAATCTGGGGGCTGTATATATGACATACAATTTTGATTAAGTTAAGAAGTGGGAATAGCAAATCTGGGCTGGAGTCACATGAGTTAGAGAAAAGAGAGATTCCATAGGCCTCTCTAAAAAACTCTCATCACAAAGTGAACCTATAACATTGCCTTTACAGTACTGAGGCCACAAGCCCAGAAGATGACAAGCTTGTTTAGGATGGGAGATGTTGAAGGAGGATGCCCATGCCTTGGCCTAGTTTAGTGTTTTACAGATTGTAACCACCATATTACCGCAAAAACAGAAGCAACATGAGATCCCTCAGCAGTACACTAGGGTCTAAATTGACAACAGAAAAAGGAAATGTTTCTTTTAGCTCTAAAAATTAGTGCAAAAGGCATATGTGAGCTATATGTGAGCTACATGTGAGCTGTGTCACTGATACCTCAGTCTTCAGTGAAATGATCCCAGACTGGTTCACCTCTGATCTTGGAGGGCATCAGTTTTCAGAAGACCAACAAGTCAGCAGATGCTCATCCTTTCTGCAATGCCTCAGTGGAAACTAGATCTTTGTTTCAGGGTGCATAAAGGCTGTGAAATCCATGAAGCTCAGAAATCTCAAGGACTACAAAATAAACCTACTCCTGTACAGTGCTAATACAGGAAATTCCAGTGTGAGGGAATGCAGCCTCTGTCCAACATACCACAACTAGCAGAAGAATGTGGCTTCCCAGGAAAAAACTTTTAACTGGTTCCTAGTGGGCTTATGCATAAGTTGACTTCGTGTTACAGTAACAAGTCCATTGGTCCATTCAGCCATGGATGTATTTCAGCTGGCCTTGCTGTGAGAGCAGCAGAGCCATGGTGGACAGCCTGCTGCATGTCCCATGTGCAAGACCAGGCACATGAAAAGGGTGATTTGCTTTTCCTGATGAGCTCAGGGGAGGCAGGCAGTACTGTGAGAGTCTCTCCCTTTGTGTGAAATTAGAACTACCCTGAGGCTACCACCTTCTCTCCCTCCTTGTGAAGTCAGTAAAAACCACCAACACCAAACATATTAATTTAACTAAGTAGAAAATATAAATTGAAGCAAATCCTGTATCATGAGAAATGGTCTTCAGGGTCTTCTTGCAGCTGGCAAGACTAGCAGTGAGCACACATGACATTGTCTGTACCTGTGTAATAGTAACCTGACTAATAAGACCTACGACCCAAACCATGGAGACCATACATGGCCTTCAGAGATAACTGTTCTGGAAATGTTGGGGGAAAAAAAGAGAAAATATGAGAATTGGGCCCTGAATCTGGCATAGTTCCAATAATGACAGCTTAGAGCCTGCCACTTTCATCTTTCCTCTGATAAACAGGTGGCAAGAGAATGCAAAAGATGCGAACTTGGGTCTGAGAGTCCCTCTGAAGTCCAAGCACAGCGGCACCATGCCCAGGGGCACTGCAGAACGTGCACTGGGGTGCAGGTCACAGAGTCTGCCTTTTCCTTCTCTTCCAGTTCTACCTGTCTCTGTGGCACAGGGCAGGGACAGCATGGGTGCACCTGGTGCTTTGAATTTGTTACTTGCAACAGTTCCTTACAGTATGTGCCAACTCAGCTGTAGTAAGTCTCATTTTTTAAGTTTAATCATATTATAAATGTTAGCCAGCTATCACAAAAGCAAAATCCCCTCCTCTCTTACACAAGAGCTTTCTCCATCACCCAAGTGAAAGCTAACAACCTGGGAGCAACTGTTACCAACACATGAAAGCTTGGTTGTTCCAGCTAGATGAAAGGCACCAAACCTGAGACAAATATTTTGTCAACCCTCATGGGGAATCTTGTAAAACCATCTCCCATCCTGTAACTGCTCTGTGGTTAAATAGCAGCTTCAGTTCTCTGATGTTGCAATCCAGCACCTTTCACAGGCATTAAATTCCCTCTAAATTAATTCTAAGAGAAAAAAATGCTTTCTGCTCAGAGTTATTTCTATTGCCCAGTTATTTTATATGAATCTGATAACTAGTTTCCTGCTACAGAGATTACATCTTGAATACTTAATGCCAATTTGGAAATTTTTTTAGACAAAACAAAAATACATCTAAAACATAACACACACAGTTTACCTAAGTGTAGAACATTAATGCAAGGCATGATTGGAAAAACAGCAAATAAATTGGAGAAGGGGAGCAAATTCAATGGATATCTCTCAGGGTTAGTGCATGCTGTAACTGGTCATTCACACATTTCTGGTTCTGAAAGTACATTCTTTTTAGCATAAAAATCTCAGAGTTCAACAATTAAAAAAAAAAAAGTTAGAAAGAAGGCTAGAGTGCAGCCAAAGGATAGCCTTTAACAACCATTTCAAAATGAAATCTAAATATGCTTACATAATAGATAAATGTTGGCTTCCAGGGAAGCTTTACAACACTCTAATTCCATCCTGGACTGGGATATATGGAATTGTTTTGAATTTCCAGAAGTGTCCAGAGCTCTCTGCTCAGCACACAAGCGGATATTTTGATTCATATAATAGAAGCTATTTTTCCCCTGAAGTAATTCACTGGGCTCTCTTTGGCAACTTTCTGTTTTTCCTTTTGAGCTGCAGTACAACTTTATTAATAGGACTGACTATACAACAATTACTCTTCTCACATTCTCATCAGCTACTGATAACTCAACTGCCCTATTTTTTGCTACATGGATTCCAGGATCTACATTTAAAAAAAAAAGTAGAAGTTTCTTCCCCCATTACTTAAAACTTAGCAAACATAGAGGTTTGCATATAGGTCACAAGGTTCACTTTCATGCCCCTCCTCCATAGCAAGTTCTTTGGAAGTTTTTCTTATCCTTCATAGCCAAACCAGCAGTGGCCAGTCCATGGTCTATGGCCCGTCACACACACTGCATGCAGGAAAGAGCAGGCAATTATATTGCCAGGAACAGATGAGGAAAATACCTGAACCCTGAATTCAAAATGATCAGATCTAGCTGGGGTTTGCAGACTCCTGAGAAGAGCAGGCAGGTACCTAATCCCAAGACACACTAGGCATCCCTCCATCTGTATTTCATCCTTGTTCACATACAAGTAAAATGAGTAAAAAAAAAATCCTGTAAATGGCTAAATCAATCAATGGTTGTTAACAAGAAACAACATATCAAGAAATGCCTCTTGACACCGTACCTTCAGCCTGGTACAGGCAGCCCATTTCTCACTGCTGGTCCCACTGTTGGCTCCAGCCCTCATGCAGCAGCTGGCAGTGCCCCGTCCTCCAGTGCTGGGCCTGGAGACCTGGAAACAAAGTGGCATCAGTTCTTCCCCAGGCAGGCCTGCTCAGCCACTGCTTCCACGGGCAGCACCAGCAGCTTAACACACAAATACCCCTTGAGGAAAGTACAGATGCAGAGTCCTCAGGCTGGTGGGTGCAGCCTGCAGTGACCGTGGGCACTGGCGATGACAACCTTTTTACACACACAGACTTACAGTATTAATTTGCAAGCAACAGACAGAAGCAGGGCTGTCAGCCAACAAGTAATATTTTGTAGAGCTGATGCCATATGTCATATTAAAAGTCTTACATCAGCAAAACACATGGTTTTATGCTAAGTCCAAGAGTGTCCCAGTGAAGCCAGTTGCACCTCTCATGGTCTTTGAGAGAGGTATCCAAAGAGTTGCACAAATGGGGGTTTAATTATTTTACTATAACTTTTCCTTTATGTTAGCCTTCTTTTTCAGGCTGCATGTTTAAGGTTGAAGGAAATTACATGAAAAAGCAAAAGAAAATTAAAGTAGGATTCATAGCAAAGAAAGTAGGTATTTTGATGCTAAAGGCACTTAAAATTAGGGAGGAACTTGAAGGCCAAAGAAGATGACCCATGGGCAGAGGTATATGCAAACTCTTTTGTACGGCTGCCCAAGCAGTAGCCCAGGAAGAGTAGCTTTCACAACTTGGCAGCTGGATGTGGAGATAATCATGTGGATATGGGCCCTGACCTCTCTGCTAGAACAGATAATAGAACAAAAAAAAAGAGGAAGATGGTAAGGAGATACTTTATTCCTTTGGGTAATTGTGACTTGCAGTTTGTTATCACACTTAAGTTGAACGTCAACGGATTTTGGGTTTTTTGTGAATTTTTAGGGAAAATTGATAACATCAGCAGTCACATATCTCCGATTGCCATTCTCTTGGTTCCTAACACAACTAGTAATTCAGACCTGATGGGCTCCTTTTGATCACTTTGGGCCAAGGTGTGGGGTAACAGAAAATGATTGCAAAAGAAGCCAACTAAGAGGCTTGCCTTGCCATAGCACTAACCTTTTGTACAGCTGCAAACCTGCACCACGGGTATTTTGTCACCCTCTGTATTCCCTTGCTGCCAAGGATGGTGACTACTTTGGCCAGATGGCTTGTTCCCTGGATGCAGGAACCATCAGCCCTTGCTCACATCAGCCCTTGCGTTCTCTCCAGTGCCAGGGACAGGTTCCTCCACCTTTGAAAGACTGAAGTTGATACCTCATTAGGCCTTGATTATCCTCAAGCAATTGCTTAGATTTCTGCCCTATTACTGATCTGCCTTTTTTAGCAGGGGTCGTGGAATGGGCAGTGGCTGTCTTGTCTTCGTTATAATGCATGATTTGAACCTTTTCAATTAAGCTTCAGATCAGGCCACAGTACTGAGACCACTTTAACGAGGATGAGTAATGACCTTGTGCTGCACGTGATTTCTGGCACACCATCAGTTTTAATTCTTCTTGATCTTACTGTAACCCTTTGATACTTTGGATCAAGGGTTCTCTTGAAATGCTTTAAGCACATCGTAGGACTTTCAGGGACTGTTCTGACATGGTTTCTATCCTACTTGTCTCAATGTAGCCAGACTGTCACCTGTAAGTTTTCCATATAAATTCAAATTGTCAAAGATTAAAAGGGAGCTGAAAATCTGGCCTGTGTGCAGAACCGGGGAAATCTGGTGTGGGTCCCTAGAGTGAGCGAATCTAAGGAGGATTCTGCTACGAGAGCAAGGTAACCCCTTTGATGTGCCATGCCCAAGTACAGCAGTGCTATGATTAGAACAGAAAGCTACATTATGCTGGAGTACTGAATTTAATAAGAACTACTGAGAGAGAGACTTCCAGAAATTTAGACTTCCCAGTTAATACCTATCTTTAAGTCACCTATAGGTCAAACTAAAAATCTGTGGTTTTAAACACAGCATAGACCAGTTAAGCCAGTGATAGAAATCACACTGGTATCAGTAGGATAAATGTCTCATCTTTGAATTAAGGACTATTTGGACCCAGATCCAAATCCAAGCCTTGTAGCTGGAATCAATTTCTAAACAGTCCGTGTGTGGACAAAGCAGATCAACCTTGGTATTTTATAGGTCCTTTCCCAAGTCTTGAAGTCTCCCTCTCTTGTGAGAAGAAACAGCATCTAAATATAAACTCAGAAAGAGTTTCTAAAAGGCCTTTGACTTCTCCTAGGTTTGTAGGCTCCCCACAGCTGACACAAAACTTCCATGAGCATGAGGCAATGAAACAGATACAGGTTTGGTCATAAAAACCCATAAAATCCTTCTCATACAAACTCACACAAAACTCATATATTGCTTTTAGATATGAATATTTCACAGCGTCTGGATGCACAAATCTTAAAACAGAGTCCTTTTCCGCAGGAGCAATCGGTTCCTATTAACAGCACAAGACCGAACACCAGATGCCCTGAAGGGCCGGACTCAGCATCCATGAGGGACAGAAGCAGCTACAAGCCTCAACCCCAAACCACAGGCAGTACCAAGCAACTTACCTATTGAGGAGACAGTGAGAATGGGACTGCAGCCTATGCCTTGCAGGCAGGTATGTGGGAGCTTGTGCTGCTTGGCCCATAGCCCTGCTCTGTCCTGTCAAGGTACCCAGCACAGGGACGATGCTTGCTGGACTTGCCAGAGGGGTGAATTTCTAGGTAGCTATTGTCATCTGAAGTCTTCTCTTCAGACATCCCAACAGCTCCTCTCCTGGCTGACAGGGCACATCAGGGCTGTGACCCGTGAGCAGGCTGATTTAAGCCTGGCTGCTGACAGTCTCACAGGCTGCCCACCAACAGAGCAAAGCAATGAGACATTCCCCTCCTGCTATAGTTTGGACATTTTCACCTTTAAAAGCAATGGACTGAGCTACTTAAAACCAAAAACTCCCTGTACTTTTTTTTAAAAAAAACTCTTGAAGCTCTTCTTTCATGCAGTATGGGGGCAAGGGGGGGTATCTGTAAGGATAGCAGAGAAATCCATGTGTTTTATTGCAGCTGGATGGTACTAACAGGGAAGTGAAAAAGCTTTCAAACTTGCTATCAGTCACTCGATATGCAGGAGTTGATTTTTATTGATATGCCTCTGGTCACCAACTGAAATTGTTTGTCTTTCGTTACACCCTTTAAAGGAGGCCTTTTTCACTGCGCTTGCCTGGTGGCTTCTGCAGAGCTGGTAACATTGAGCAAAACTCATTCCCCAAACCAAGCCTATTGGATAGAAATACATTTTTTTTCCTAGGATGTAGCAAGCAGAAAACACTCTCATCTGACACTTTCTTGGCTGCAAGGAGAGCCAATCAGCAGTACCATACGTGTCCTACAAGAGCAGGCACTGAAGAGAGGTGAGGGAATCCAATGGATTTCACTCTAGACAAAATTATCATCGCTGTGTCAGGACTGACTTCTTTGTTAGCCTAACAGGGTCACACCTATTAGCATGAAAAAAGGCATTGGTCATTTAACACAACCCTCTTTACTGTGCACTGGAAACACACATTCCAGCTCCTGCAACTCTTAACAAAGCTGCAAAGAGCAAATCACAGCAGTGTGCTGTATCCCCATCTCAGGTCCTCTAGGCAGCAATTATAGAAAACGTTTCTGTTATCGCCACATTTCAAAGTCAGAGTATGGCCATGCTGATGTGTGGCTCTAAGCCCAGTGGAGCTTGATCTATTAAATGCATAAAGGGGTCTGTGTGTCAAAGGAGTCTGGTCTAATCAGGGGACCGAAACCACAAACTTACAAATTCGAAACCGAGATTTCTTCGGCTATTTGACCAACAATTCAGAGCACATCCATACATTTTAAATTTCACACTCTAATAGGAATACATAGCAATGCTCCTTTCAGAGGTGTTGCATTGATTAATAAGCTTGTCACTGAGGATGGAAATTGCTACATAAGTGTTAAGCACCGTTAACTAATGAAAGACAATTCCATAGATTCTGGTGGAATCTAGAGAACTTCAGCAAAAATTATTAGTTTCATTTGCATCTGCACTCTGTCTGACAACAGTGATCAAGCTGGTGAAAGTTATTTCAAATGTTTATGCTCCGTGACTGCAGAAAAAATTAGAGGGAAAATTCTGGCTCATAAGGCAGAAATCGTGCCTGCTGAAAAATCTTTAATTTCTGAAATATATAAAGAGCACAAACAACTATTTCTCTCATCAAATATGCACACACCTCAGTGATATTCAACTTAATAACTGTGCAAAGAAGGAGCAGTATTGATGAATTTAAAGTACAGAACAACATTCGGCAGGGAAACTGCTAATGCTTTCCATTTCAGTCACATGTCCTCATTAAGGGCTCAGGGTTCCTGGCAAACTAGAGAACATCTGTTTTAGGAACTTCTAGTTCTGTTTTTCTGTGATTCACCTTCAGTGCCACATTACCAGTGTAAAATACTATGGACCACCTGAGACTTTACTGGCACATGGCTATGGGCACTGCTTTTGGATTCTCAGAAGTCAGACTATGGTTTTCCTCAAATAAACCAACTGGATGAATCTCTGTATCTCTAAATTTTATCATCCTTTCTATGAACACTTCCTATGACAGAGTTTGGGATTAGAAGCTACATCTTTAAACTTCCATTTCCATGCCTTTGTCATAAACCCTTGGTTTCTCTTGATCAGATTTGTAAACAAACAAACAAAAGCAGCTGAGCAAGACTGGCAGCTTCTGCCTCCAGGACTTCCAGAGAAGAAGCCTGCTGAGTTTGTGAGCTAGCAGATGGTAGGCTGCAAGAGTCTCAAGAACACAGGATACTTCTCCCGACACTGGCCGACTCTGTGATAAGGCAAATCATTTTACCTCCAGATCTTTCCCCTTTTTGTTTTTCTGGGTCAATGCTGCCTCTTAACTGATGTTGGTACTGCATCTCCCAGGACAATGGGGTCCAAATGGCTCTATGTGCTGTTAGAGCATGGCCTTCTCTCTCTTTCCTTTGTTCTAACCAACCATTTAGATATGGAGAGAGATTAATCTCGCTTTTCATTACAGTTCTATGGAAAGAAAAAAGAAAAAAAAATACTCAACAGGCCTAATTTCCTGACTTATTTGTACATGCCCATTTTGTCAAGGGGTGTGCTGTGCATCTACTGTGAAGTGCTGAAAATGTAAGGTAGGCATGAAACACGATGTTCTTGTGCTTACCAGCCTTTTGCCTTTAAAAGAAGATCTGTAGCCTAAACAGGCAGCTTTAAGAAATTTCCCATCTCAGTTGTAATCAAGATACCATCTACTTAAATAAGCATTTGTACTCCCAGTGATTTTAGGAGATGAATTACTGATCTTATTACCATAGTAAATACCCTTGAGGCAATGTACAGGCCAAGAGAATATTGCTTTCTGCTGGTACAGTACCCATTTTCAGGAGAACTCTAGGAGTATTTCTAGTCATGTGGTAATAATAAAAGATTTGCTTAGACTATATTTGCCAGAAAGTCCTATTTGCAGAAGTGGCTTTTAAATCTTTGACACTGTTCATGGGAAACAGCTTGTCAGCTATGAAAATATTCCTACCAGCTCCTGTATATCAGCCTTACCACTGGGGAAAAGAGATTTTCAGGTGGCATAGCCCAATAGCAAGCAGGGAAGCTTTTCAGCTGACATGGTGAGTGGCAGAGTAGCATTACCTGGATAGGCAAAGGTGGTTTTTGCCTGCCAGCAGCACTGCAGCCTGCGTGCCCTTTGAGGACTGTCCCCTTTCCATGCACAGCTCCGTGTCCGGGCAGGCAGCAGGAGCCAGAGGACAGGGAGTGATGGCGTGTGGGAGGCCTCCAGCTCAAGCACACTCCATTTATTTATCACTGAACCGTCATCTGGTCAACAGGAAAAGTTGATAAAACTGTTACCTTTGGGGCTCTGTTCTCCTTGGGAATAATGAAAAGGTGAAGCTGGTTAAGGTCAGTACACAGGAGGCCCTATTGAAGGTGGGAGCAGGTTGGCCATGAATTACTGAGCATCATCTGGTATCACAGATAAGCAGAATGGGTAAGAGACTAGGCAGGCTCTGCAATAAGGGATGGATTTAATTAACAATTGCACAGAGGGAGCAGACCGTAGCATTCTGGCACGAGGACATCCTACATCTGACAGTTGCTTAAAGAGACAGGGAGCACCCTATTATAAAAAATATATTACTCCTCGATGTATTTTAAAAATTACACAAGAAACAATAACATATTGTATTACCCTTTCTCTCCAGAGCTGCCTGATTACACCAGCACTGAGCACCGCAGGCTCTCTGCAGATATTCTGCACTGGGGCCTATTTAAAAACATCAGTCCAAACTTGGTTGCAAAAGTACAACACTGCTGAAGTCAGGGGGTTGTGCAGATGTAACTAAAGGCAGATGTTGATCCATATTAACTAAACTATTAAATACATCAATCTTACCCAACCATCTGACGCCTTGTCCTACTTCCCAATATTTTGTTTCCCAAAAGTTTATTTAAATTCAGCCAGCTGACAATTTGCAAGCTTCTGGGCAACCCTTTTTTAAAAATTTCTTGCTTTCTACTCCACCTCCCCCTCCCCTCTCTCTCTCTCCCCCTCCCCCCTCTCTCCTTTAAAGTTATTACTTTAATGTTAAGTGAATCTTCTAATTATTTTGAAAGTTCAACATGATCATCACTGCACAGTTCTCGTTGTTCCTCTCTTCAGTCAGTAAAAAACAACAACAACAAAACACTCAAGGAAAGAAGCTGAAACAAACCAGAGTTCAATTCTTATTTCTTTCCACATAAGTGTTAGCAAAACAATTAATTAATGCACAGGCTCCTTAACTCATGGGTCCGTGTTCATAAAAATGCAGACAGCCAATTTTGATGGTCCCAGCTTCAGTCCCAGCGGGAGTTTAACCACATCCCACAGATCAGTGCAGCTTCAGTGGATGGACTCTCCCCCCAGGGAGACAAGCATGGGACACACCATTGCTAAAATGGACGTATATTGAAAATAGAAAAATACATCCCTGAACACATCTGCATGAGTAAATCACTTTTTTTCTTTCATTCACCTGAATAAAGCACTGCCCAATCACTGGAAACAATAACTTAGGAGGGGAAATTATTTACTAACCAATCTATAGGAAAAAAGGTTCAGAGATTTCAGGGCTTCCCTGCTAGTAATGCATCTGATTTCCTATGTTACACCAGCTTTGAGACCATACAACATGACTTACTCTGGACATTTTCACTGATGACAAGCAAGACCCACCACTGCATCTTTGTCCTTTTGTAAACGTATCTGTTTACTAGAGCCCATCCTGTAGAAGTAGATAGCTTTTTCTGAATCATACTTAAAAACCAGTGCTATAAATTATACTCTTAAAAAAAAAAAAAGCCATAGAAAAGGTGTGACTTGAATGCATAAGAATTTTTTTGAATGAATAGAGCCCTTAATATTTAGTTTTGCCTAATGAAGTAAGGCATGAATGTAAAAGGATTAGTATTCCCGTAACATTCAATTCACACACACAAAGTGTAATTCATGGAACCTGGCTTTAATTTTTTTACATATAAATAATTAATGCTGCATTTAAAGCATGTTAAAATGTTTTATTTCTTAATCAGCTAATTTGACTGAGAAACAAAGATGCCTTTATTTTCATTTTCCTTGACTAGAGTTACTGTAGTAAAAGGTCCCCTCTAGCTTTTGGCTTTTGACTCTCAAGTTTGCTGCTGCCAATTAGTTTTCTAAAGTCGCTATTTTGCAAAATGTTTCTCACTTTTTAAAAAATGTAATTGAATGTCTGTACATCACAGAGTTTCTTGTGTGCAGACACAGGGTGTTAAACATTCTTTGGGTTGACTTGGGTCAGCTTTAAAAAATCTGAGACACTGAAACTTGAGAAGCAGTCGTGTGCTAGTGTTTTCTCCACATCCTGTTAAGTATTAAGTGGTTATTTAAAATAGAGTTGTTATACTCAGCAACTGACTTAAAGTGCTTGATATAGTTTACAAGACGATTAATTAAATGAGAGCATAGCATGTGATGCACATGTATTTCCATAATCATTCACATTGGCCTATAGTTGCCCTTTAATTTTCATACTAATTAAAGTAACACATTGAACTGCAAATTGTAAATGGCTGCATTTCTCAGTAGATGTTAACACTGATGTAAGCTGAATGGCAAATAAAAAACCTCAAGAATTAAGCAGAGTGTTTTTTGACTCTGATCCATTCAAGTTTCCCTACTCATTCCATTACTGGACCATGTCCACATTTTAACAAGACTGCATTTTTCCTGTGTTTTCAGCCCCACATTTTTCTGAGGTACAATGTGTGTATTTTTTTGTATTGTGATGTCTGGTTGGTTGGTTTCCATCTGATACAATAGAGCAGTTATGCAGGGTTTGCTGTTACAGATTAGTTTTTTTAAGTGATGGTGGGGCGAAGGTTTGTAATCTGATGGGCAGAAAGAAAACCTATTTCACCAGTAGTTTTACTTCTTACTTACATCTGACCCATTATCCTCCTTGGTTCTTGTTCAAATCTTGACACGGCTGACTTGGAACCTGAAATGCAAACTGCAGGGCTGCACTTCCAGGTTGCATCAAAGAAGGGGGAAGTTACTCCCTAGAACATTTACTGGAACTTGGAAAAAGAAGAGACAGATAGGAACAATTATCCTGTGGCTCACACAGCTGCTGGCACTTCAGCTTGCTCTGATGGGGACCACTGCATCCACCTCAAGCAGTCTCCAGCATGTAATGGACATACGGTAATTGCTATTGAATGAGAAGTAACCTTGGACTTTAGGCATATGAAAGACACCTTTAAAAGAAATCCTTGACAAAAAAAACCCCTCTGTCAGGGCCAACAGCTCAAAAATTAACAACTAATCACTCCTTTCAGTGTGTCCTCCATCTAATTGCTTCCATGATGAGGTAGGGGTTTTTTTTTCTTTCAGAAATGAGCATTATAAAAGATTTTTTTTTAATTTAAAATGAAAAATTCCTCCACTCCCAGGTGACCTATCCAAGAGAAATAATAATAAGCACTCGATTGCTCAGAGAGCATCAGCTCTCACACGTATTACAAGGCTGAGCGTTCATGCTCCCTTCCACCCCACCCTGCTCCCTTCCCGCAGCGTGTCCTATCTCCAGATCCTAACTTGGCTTGGCCCGAGATGTTATTTGTTAAAATTAACTTTCATATCAGGCTGGAGTCAGTGTACTTGGCAAGGATGAGAGGAAACAAGACTGCAAGGGAGGGAACAGCTTCAGGAGGCACAGAGGGAAGCTGTAGCCCAAGCAGGGTTTTGGGGAGCGGAGCAGGCCACAGCAGCACTGCAGCAGTACACAGAAGTAAAGCCAAGTTTGCTCCCAGTTTTGTCACTGCCACCTTGAGCATTATGCTGTCCCCAAGTTCCTTGTTGTGGACCACACAAAGGCTTCATTTACACCTGTCCCCAGCCCCGTGGGCTGGAGCCAGGCAGGGCTGAGCTCCTGCTCCTGCCTTGGTGGGGGCACCCAACGTGACTGTTCCCATGATATGCTTTGTTTCAGCAAAAGTCTTCTGAAGTTCAGCTGTGGCAATGCTGAACAGCCACGCATTGCAAAATGAATGGAGTCACGCTGAGGGAAGACTGATAGACTATGGTAATAATGCAAGACCTTTTTTCCCCTCATAAACCAAATTTCCCATACATTTCTGGAAGATTAATTTAGATTTAGGGAGGTTTCAACTGAGATACTGTAAAAAAGACTCTAATTGCAAGGTTGGTTTCTACCTGACCTCAACTACTACATCAGCTACCACTGCTCCAGTACATTTATATATAAAATGTTCAGGCACTTCAGCTTAATTACCTAAGGACTCTACAAAAAAAAGTCTTTAAAATGTTTTAATTGCAAATTTAGTCTTTCTGAAAGCTACACAACAGTGGTATCATCCACTGAATAATTAACCATGTATTTAAAGAAAAAAATTAAAATAACTCTCAGCTACATGGACACAGTCCTGCTTGTCTTAAGTACATGATGCATGTAAACATGTGCACATACAGAATTAAATAGCAATTTGAGTTTGCTGGATTTTGTTTTTCCTTTGAGGCTGATTGGTATAAATTTAACATTAGATTTATTTTTGAGTTTATCCTCAAACTCTATTGTAAGAAGGAAGGGATTATGGGGGGACAGGGGGAATCCTAAAAGAAAAAGCTTGTGAAGCTTTCTGACTCCTGTGGCACAAAAGGACTGCTATGTTTCCACGTGGGAGGTTCAGTTGACTCTTCCACTTGGACACAAATCTCCTCTCCCCCCTCTCATTTCTCTAATTTTCATTTTCACTCACCTACTAAATACAGCATGGACTTTCTCCTCCTCTGTTGCAGCCTGCAGATTGCCTCCGATGGGACCCTGCTGGTGAGGTGCCGGTGGGTGGTGTCAGCTGCTGGCAGGGCAGTTTGCTGGGCTGGCACTGCAGCCCCAGTGGGACCTCAGAGCAACACACAATAAAAGCAGGGCTGAGCAGGGCTGCTTCAGCTCAGCAGCATGCTGGCCATCCAGCAAGGGTGCTTACATAAAAGCCAAGGGCCTGGGAAGTCTTTCATCTTTCTAGAAACAAACCCTTTTTTACACACCCTCATGACAGCTGGTTATGATAAGCAAATTAAAACTAATTTAAAAGTTACTCCCGGGCACAATTGTCAGGCTTTCATTCAGGAAACTCTCTAAACAAGCGCTTAAGTTTAAGCAGGTGCCTAAATCCCACTGAATGCAGTAGGATTTATACACCTGTTTTAGTGCTTTCCTGGGCAGGGACGGCCTTCAGCAAGCTGTATGTTCATCCCAGGAGTCCCAAAGTCCAGGTGTCTTATTCTCATCCAGGTTTAATTGCCAGTGCCCAGGCAGCACTGGGATCACACCACCCCTAACCGGATTTTTATTTTAGTGCACATCCTGCTGTACTACAAACCTGCCGCAGCCTCACTGGCAGCTCTCCTGCTAATGAGCTGCAGCACAGAAATCTGAGCATGAGAGCCACCTAAGAAGGTTCACAGACACAAACTGCCACTGTGGATAGCAATGCTGTTCTTTCAAGCCATGAATAGCGCACTGAGCCATTCCTTGAAGTTGCAGCTGGGGCTTTTCCTCCTTTTTTATTCTTCTGAAGACCATCATTGCAATCCTGGCACAGCAGGGATAGCACTGGGTGCACCAGAAGTCCTCTCCTACCACAGAAGCAAAGTGTGGTGAGGGTGCATATTCATGGTAATCTCCTTTTTACAAGATACAGATGAGCCTGCTCAGTGGCAAAATTAGCATGGTGGGAACAGCTCTTCTCACCCTAGAGAAGCAAACTGTAGAGCTGGTGGGAGGAGAAGGGAAAGGAAAACAGGAGTCTGGCAATATGACAAGTACTATGAAGTATTTTTTTGAGCATTAATACCAACCTAGGCAAGACACAAAGTTGAAAAGTAGCAAGCATTTTCAATGAAAACCCCACCAAGTTTCCTAAACTTTGAGTCATTCTTGTTACTTAATTGAAAAACAAACCCAGAGTTTTCATTTCTCTTCCTCTCTCTATGCTGGCAAGAGGAGGATGGGAAAGGAAACAGAGAAAGAAAGGGTCACCACTAAGCTTTCTAAGGTCTTTCCTTTTGATATTGTGACTTGTTTTGGTTATTTTTTCATTACTTATTTTCACTGAAGTAGAAGGTCTCCAGGAAAGCATTTGCTTTGGTTAAAATCAAAATTAAATCTGACCTATCATTGAGGGAAAAAACCAACTCATTCTAAAGAAGACAAACCCTGTATCAGTGTGCTCACATATTAAAGGGGGCATGTGCGAGTCAAATTGCACTGACAGACCAGCATAGGTCAGATCTGTGAAAAAAAAAGAGGGATTTTTAACAATCTTTCAGCCCTCTCTTTATTAGACCTTAATTAAATCAATGGGTCAAAGCAACAGAGGGAAAAAATGGTTCAGCTAGGGGACACTAATCAACTCCTTTCAGTGGACTGAAAAATATCTTAAGCAAGAACTAAGCTTTAAATCAACTTCTGCCTCATGTAACACATAAACATAGACATTATTGCTTAAGAAAAAAGTATTTGTAGGACCTTTTCTTGAAAATAAAAAACATTTACAAAAGAAAATATTGCTAATAATCACTACGAAGATCAGTGAGCATGCTTGAAAGAGGACAACCAGATAGATCCTTTGGGGTTTGGTTGAACGGCATCCTTGCATATGTTGTGAATTTTAGAGAACGCAGTGCTAAACTGAGCACCACCTCCTGAGTCATCGGTTGGTGCTCTTGCAATCAGACAATGACATGGCTGTGTTGACCATCAGACCTCTGAGTAGCAACCAAACCATTTAATTTGATTAATACCAAGTCTGGACTTGCCTTTTTTTTGTCCCCACAAATTTTGGCTAGAAACCTGAACACTCTCTAAGATCCCACTCATATGCATGACAGAAGGGACAAATTCAATTACATCAATGCAACCTCAGTAGCATTGGGAAAACAGAAAGGCTTCATCCCTGTGACTGAGAGCGGCACTTGAGCCACCACGGCCAACATGACTGACAGAGTAATGTTGGCAATACTCAGCAACAGTCTGGTCCCCAGACTAGCATGTAACCCCCCCTGCAAGAGCTGTACTGCAAACAGACAATGCAGAGAACATACCAAAAGAAAATGGCTAAGATAAGTATCCTGCCTTGATGACATGACTTTTGAGGATATTCAAAAGCACAAAAACACCTTTCCTGATCTTCACAGCGTATGTACAGTGTGCTTGCACTGCAGAAGCCAAGCCAAGTGGTGAGACTGATCCAGCATGCAGCATGGCTGTAACCCTCTGTCCCAGAATAAGCCCAGGGGAAGGAAATATGACTCAGAGCTGGAGGTTTTTCCCCTACTCACTCCTGGCTGGGGAAGCTGTATTCCCACGTGCCTGGGGATGAGGAACACCTCCCTGGTTCTCATCCCTCTGCTAAGTTTTGTGCAGATTGGGTCATCTTGAATACACTTCTTGTCAGGATCCAGGAAGCTTCTGTTATGGCCCTACAAAAGACAAGATAGATTTTGCCATCTTGATCTATGCTGCATTAAGAGATAATCTTATATCCTAAAGATGAAATAGTAGTTTTTAACTAAAGTATAGCAACAGCAATTAACAAAGTCTGATTTGCAATATGTACCTATTAAATAACATATAATACTTCAAATTAGCTTAAAATTGCAAATCTGCTGGTTCAGATTTTATTGGTCATAGCTGAGGAGGTAACATTGCTAAGGGAATCACTTTTCACCTGAAGAGCATTTGGAGCAACATTCCATGTACCATTTAGCCAAGGAGAGTGGTGATCTCTCCAAACACGATTGGCTCTGTGCAGTTTTCATGCCAGGCTGCATCCAAGAAATACCACCAAGTTGCCATATAATATCTTGCTTATTATAATAATTATTCGTCTCTACTGCTTAAACCACTGTTGCATGAGAAAGTTAATACTTCCAAGGCACAGGGCGGAATACCTTTCCCAGAAAACATGCTCTCAACAGGAAACCCAAACACAGTGCTAGACAGTTATCTTAAGCAGATTTAAATAATTAAATCCAAAATTCTCAAACCACTTGCTGTTTCAAATTTATTTCTTTAATAACAAGCTTGTTTCAGCAACACACTGGATTAGGGTTTCATTTATTCAAAATTTAAGGTTTGTCCCACTCTGAGTGTTATTTTAAGTATTTAGGGGAATTTTTGTGCTTGTGAAAATCAAGAGATTGTTGCTAAATTCATTTCCTCTGTTATTGCACAGGCCATGCACAGTGCAGCTGTGAAAGCGCTGTTAGAGCCCCGGCAATGTCCTCAAGCTCAACGTAGATGGCCGAGCCTTTGTTTTTGCACAAAGAGGAGCTGGTTCTTTCTTATGTCATCAGCTACAGGTACTTCCTAAACAGCATTGCTGACTCTGGGCAGCCGAGCCAAACGAAGGGAAGGCGTTCAGTGACACCGATGACGATCCACATGCCCTGTGGGCCAGCTGCCAAGAGCCATTTTTGTGTGGGTCTTGCAAGAGGGGTTGAGCCCAGTGCCCACAGCCCCGCACCAAGCAGTAAGCAGTGCAAGCAGCCCCTGTAGCAGGTGTTAGCTCCTAAGGAAGGGCTCGGCAGCAGTTGCCATCCACACCAGCAATTTTACAAACAAGCAAGGTTCTTATGTGTTCTCCATCACCTCCAGGCATTCATATTCTTTTTAAGTACAGGAACATTAATTAGATTTTGACCACAGACCCCAGATTTGACTTACGCTGACAGGGTTTCCATTAGTGTAATCTGTAGGGGAATTCACTGTTTCAACATCTGTGTGCCTAAGGCCTATCTCACATTTACTGCCGCTGCCTGAAAAGCCTCCCTTGTACGGCTGTGTGTTTCTTCATGCTCCCAATTTCACAGAAGTCATTTCAGCACCAAACGGTAATTAGCAAAGGGATGGGCCTCGGCTGACATGAATGCAATTTATTGTTTTCCACAAGGCCCTGAATAGAGCAAACAAAGAACACAGTCTTGCTGTCTGGCATTTTATTAACTTGTATTGTGTGATGTACCTTACTGAAGGGAGATCTCCCACTAAATGCAGCAGCAAGGAACCAGTAACATGTGTGCTTTTGAAGAATATTAATTTCAGTTCAATTAGGCAAGTTTTGCAGGACCTCAGCCTCTAAAATAGGACAGCCACTTTTATAATTATCTTCTGTATTAACTTTATCACCACCCGACTTTTTACATAAATGCAACCTTTCATCTTTAAAATGCCAACACTTCTTCAATTTTGGCAACCGTACAGCATTGCTAATTATTTGCTCATTATGTGTGGTTAACTGATGAATCATTAATAAATGAATGAATGGCTAATATATTTTTATGGTAATTGGAGATATAACTGATTGCAGACTTCCTTTGCTTCTCAGAACTGCCCTGAATGAGCAGTAGCTGCTTAATTGTTTACAGATGATATTTATGCCACTGACAAGCTCTTCCTATAGCCTTGGTGTCTGAGAGGTGAGTCCTCCCTGTGCCCCACGGTGGGCACGGCGGGCGATGCTCTCCCTTCCCCGCAGGCGCAGCAGATGGGCAGGCGCACACATTTCGGACAGGTTTCCCACCAGCTCCCCACACGGGCTGGGAGCAGGACTACTGACACCATCACAGTTATTGTCAGCATTTCTCAGTAACACCAGAGCCTGACATGGAAATGATACCTTTCTGCAAGCGTTCTCCCGCCGTCTGGGTGTCTGCAGTGAATACCACAGATCGGAAAGGGAAATCAGGCTCCAGTGACATTTTGTTTTAACTCCATACTGTGCATTACAGTAAATGGCTTACACAACCTCTTGCTGCCAGTGCACAGTTAATGAATTCAGAGATAATTGCAGGGTTGATTTCTTTCTTTCTGGTTTTTTTTTCTTAATAACCTATCTTTCCATAAATCATTCTATAGGGTACACAGTTCCAAAACACATAATTTAAATCTGCTTGACAATTCAAATCAAAAACAAAAGATAGTAAGATGGCCAAAAAAGGCTCCTTTAGCTATGCACACGCATCCTGAAGATCCAGTTAAAAATGCAAAGGAGATTACCAATTCTTAATTATAATTATTTAACCAGGTGGGTAGTTTCTCTAATGAACATTTCTATGAAAACAGAATAACTAATGATGGTCTTAAAGAAGTCTTTGTCTTCCCATGTACTAATGATCACATTTATAAATATGCAGGAAGGCCCCCATGTACATTGCTAATGATAAGTAATTAAGCACCAGGCGTCAAAAGCTATAGAAAAGGGTCAGGGTAATGCAAGAGAAAATTAAAAATGCAATAAAATAAGTTGTGGAGCAAAATTAAATTTCTGGCTTCTATAGACCTGGCTATAAAGAAATCTTTTCCCTTTCAGTATAAACCACGGCTGCTGTGGGGTATCCAAACAAAATCTTCTAAGCACTTTCATTAGATTTTACTTGCCTCTGTGCTTGTACTCATATTAAAACCAAGTGAACCACCAGCCATTTAAAACAGAGGCTATATTCAGTAAAGCTGCAGTTTCTCTCAATGTTTATGAGAAATCACTGTGACTGAGATTATGGCTATCACCAGCCTCCTCAGAAGCATTTCAAAACTTATGATGAAAGAAAACAGGGACGTGTTAAAATTGAAACCTGGTTTTGTGATTTTTTTTTTTTAATGTGGAGGTCAACTTATGAAGGGCCTGCGATTCGATCCCTGTCAGGGTCTCCACCAAGAAGACTCAGACCCAGGAGGCGCAGAGGGCTGGCTCAAGCCCACACCTTCAGTTCAGCTGCGGAACCCACACCAGAGACCATCGCATAACATTAAAGGCAGTTTCCAAATTAAATGAAATGGGTTGTCTTTGGTAGGAAAGACGTTTTTCTCTAAATGAAAAGCTATTAAATTAGGTAACACTGACACTCTTTCCGGGAGGCTCAGCACAGGGCTGCGGGAGCCTGGAGGTCCCTGTGCTCCTGCTGGCTGCCGCAGTGCCCTTGCTGGCCTCCCATCAGCATCCCACACCATGGACCCACGCCATAGATAATGCCCCATTTTCTGCTGCTGCAGTTCAGGGTTCAATAAGACAACAGCCTGGGTCTGAAGGGAATAATATACTATTATTATTACTTCTCACTGAAAGCAGGATTAAACTTGTCTGTAAAATCATGCTAAGGAAAGAGTAAAAAGCAGAGAGAGGGAGTGAAGGAGTAGGGGGACACAAACAAGCGCCATCCCCCTACCAAGCACCTCACAATATGGTGTTTCAGTGGCTGATGGAGCCCTGCCGTGCTGAAGGGCCATGGTCTGCCTCAGGGCAGCAAATACACAAGATTTCTGGGCCTGATCTCAAGTTTTACCAACAGGTTAGATTAAAGCACACACAGTCTTTGTATTTAGAGATTGTGGACATTGTGGCATTAATTGCAAATAATGCTGTGGCATTTTTTTCAGGTGAAACCTGTGACTCTCTCACATTTCTAGCCTTTCAGGACTTCTTTTTGAAAATGATCTTAACATTTACTTCCAAACTGACCTTTCATTGCTTCACACTGGGTATTTCCACTAGCACCTTTAGCCCAGCCGCGGCCCTGGCTCTCACACGAAGCACCAGGAGCACAAGCCCCGCCGGGCCAGGCGACGCCCACTGACAAGGCAGCACGGTTTGCACTTTTATGGGCCGTGCAGCCGGCCTGCCTGCTGGAGCTGTTTCATTTTGTCTGCAGCCGAAACCCAAATAACCTGGAGTAGAGCTGTGACGGTGAGACACTGCGGTGCAAGTGAGCGCGCTTGGCCCGAGAGCGGAGCGCGTGCTGCCGAGTGGCGGCGGGCGGCCAAGCCCCACCTGGGGCTGAGGCCCACATCCACCCTCCTGCGGTAACTTTGCTTGCAAAATAGCTAAGGGGGCAGCTCTGAAGGAAACAGCCTTAGGGAGTTCATGACTGTCACCTTGTCCCTCGGGTTGGTGAGCCCATGCCCGGGGCCGCACTCGCTCTGCTGTGTGGCCCCAGGTGGCTCCACATACCCGGGACAGCCCGCGAGGGACAGCCCCCAGCACCGTAGTGCTGCTGCCGTGGCCAGGGTTTGGGAGACAGGAGAGGACGAGTCTCTCTGCTGCTCCTTGCAACCACTAGAATACAAGAGGAGCAGGAAAAGCAGGTATTGGGTTACAGTTATCTTCAATTAAAAAACTGTTTATCTTTGAAAATACATATCTGTTACTGACAAGCTCTGAAAACCACCACTCCAAGTCTGTCAGTAAAACCAAATGTTAAATGGAAAATATTTGCCAGGATTTAAAATTAGACCTACACATTACTTACAGATGTTTCAATGAAAAACACTTGAAACTCAACCACATAGAGTAATAAACCCCACAATGGTCTATTTTTTTTATACTCCAAGTTAATTTTTATTATATAAGTAGCCATACGAAGAAGCCATTGCATACTGCTTAAATTAAATGTGGAGGAATGAAATCAGCAGTATCCCTTTACAGCATATGGTCCAGCAAATCAAATTATAAAGCTTTCCACATCTCATTAACTGCAATGAGTACAGTGAGATTTCTAATAAGTCACTTCTTTTTCATGTGAGAGGTGAGCAGTGACTTATTGTAACTATTCTCACAGGATGACCCTTGTGCTGAAATTAAGAACTAATCTAAAATGGGAAAGGTCATTTGGTCAAGTCTGATCATAACATTTCCTCGTTATTGTTTTAGTTGGCATTGAAGCACATGCTTTCCCAGTGCATCAGCTGAAAAATGCCTTTGATAATTCCACTGACAGCGAGTAACCCACACACTGCCATTTAATGAGTTTGGGCTGGATTAGCTGACAATAAAGAATACAGTATAAATGCTTTTATAGAATGAGTTTTTCAGCAGGAAAATTTCATGCAGGCGTACTTAACTAATTTATTTGCATTTACCACTGAGATGTCAGTCCAAGTACCACTCTAGTGAAAACTTCTGGTCCCCAGTTAGACAGCAGCCTCACCAATCTCTGCCTCTCCTTGGAAGGAACCTGCTCCATGCCCCCCACTCACCTGGGCCACCTGCAGCCGCAGCTTCAGTTGCAGCGGGCATGCCAAGGAGAGAACCGCGTTCAAAGGCTCACTTCCTCCTCTGCACAGAAAATCAAATCAACATACAATTGCTCATCATGTGGCTTTGCTTTATGTGGATTCCTGATTTAGTGGCAGATCTGATTCAGGAACTGAGGCATTCCTGGCTCCCTGTCCCAGGCTCAAATCTCTAACCTGAATCCAATCTCCCTTCCACCATCAGCCTGAAATTGTTTGCTAGAGGATATGCTGACCATAAAAATACAGTACAGTGCACAATGAGAGAAACATCTCAAGACAGTGGAAAAGAGAAAGCTCAGCCAGGCCAGCTGAAACACTTGGGAGGAAAATCAACAGGCTGTTTTTAGCAATTACAAAGTTGTTGGCTGATCTGATATAGCTGGGCAGGAAATTCCATAGTTTTTGGAAACCATTGACAAAAATGTTCTGGCAGTTCTATTCTCCATTTTGTACTTCAAGAAGAGTTAATGCACTGTGCCCAAGAAGTTCAGCATGCAAAGCAAAATGGGAGAAAGCTTTTCAACTAAATATGGAGACAAATTGTCTTCCACAGTAGCAAAAAAATCCTGTGACTTGAAACCTCCTGATGTACCATTGTAATGACTGGGCAGTAGTGAGAATGTGATCATTCCTGCCAGGACATTTCACTTGGTTATTAACCTCATGGAAAATTCTGGAGGACTGTAAACCAATCCTCAAAGGATGGATTTCTTATTTGCTCTAAAAACACTGCCTTACTTTTGTGCAGCCACTACTGAGAAGTCTGAAACCTAGCTACTGTTTAGACTAATTTAATTTCCCCTTAATGTTCATTAAATACTAAGTTGTTAGTTTAGGGCACTTCAAGACGAGTGATTAGAACTAATTTTTGGAAAAAGTAGCGTTTGAGCGCAAAACCCAGCATGCAGGGGATGTTCATGTCATTTCCTTTAGGCTACTTTAAGCATCTAGCAATGAATCAGTTCAGAAGACCTGATGTCCTCTGGCCCATGAGTGGGGACCAGCAGCACCCATCTGCCCACCAGGACCACCTGCACCCATCCCAAGCCCCAGGAAGAGGGGGACAAGGTCTCTGAGCACCTCCATCAGATGGCAGCCAGCCATGGGCTTGCCTGAGTGGGGCCTAAGCCTGGGATCAGCGGCAGCAAGGAGACCAGGAGAGGGAGGACGGGCACCATGAGGCTGTCTGGTCCCACTGCCCCACAGCCACACTGTGAGGCACCAGTTCCACTGTCAGCTTGTGCTTCCCATGTCCCCTCTGCAACAGCCAAGCCTGCTCTCAGCCTGCTTCCCAAAACATTTGGTGGGTTGGATGGTATTTTTTTTCAATTGCATATGAAAATTCAGGGAGTGGGGAAACCTTAAAAACACAAGTTGGAACGGTGACACTCAGACTGCAGAATGCTTGAAATAACAATTTTTTTTGGCAAACATGGACAACTCTCACATCTCACTAGAATTAACTTTTGACCTCCAGACCTCAGAGAGTCGGAGTTTCAAAAAATGCAGCTTTGCACAATGTGCACTGAATTACTACAGTTCTCATGTGCATACAATCGGGTAATTATGTATGCAAAAGTTTAAATTAAGGCCAGAACAGACAATGTACTTTAAAACAGTCTGAGTTTAAAAAGTGTGTGTTGTTTTGTTGCAGTGAGTTAAGCTGAATGCAACAAAGGATTTACCAAATAAAAGCTTTGCCTCTTCCTTTGTGCAATGATTACATTGTCCAAAGTATAGTCCTTTGGCACCCCCAGTAATATACACCACTGCCTTTAGTATCTGCTGAAGATCCACTGCAGAAGGAGGACAGTGCATTATGGCACAGCTGCAGGGCATTCAGTGAAAAAGAATCTCATTTAAGAGGGCATTTGCAACTCTCCACTGGATTCATCTGATGCTCTTGATAGCGCCTAGATACTACATTTATCTAACCACTTATTGACATTCTGGGTATATGGGAAAAAACCTGGGAAAAGCCAAAGTGATGATACACTTAAGCATAGCACCCTGCAGCTGTTCCGGAGGGATTAATTTTCAAAACATGGGGCAAGCCCTTAGTAAACTTGTAATTCCTACTTTGAGAACTTGGACAGGCTGGTCTGCAGGAAGGTTCAGGGTGTGTGGCGCAGACATGAGGTCACCCTCCCAGGCTCATTAGACCCACGACTAAGCAAAGCTATCACTTTTCAAACACCAAATGTGGGCAATTGCTATCAGCATTTCCATGCATGTTTTACTTTAAATAGTTGCTACTTGCTCATCCTTCCCATAGCTGAAAATTACCTACATACCTAAATGCATACACTTGTTATGTGCCTGCATATATTTATTTTAAAATAGCTTATGCATATATAACACAGAGACACAAAAGTTCTCTGATGCTTGCTCCTGGAGGGGTAATAACACAGAAATATTTAAGATGATTCAACAGTGGACGGCTCAGCAGATGTCTCCAGCATGGTGCAAGACATTAACGTCTGCTGACTCATCATCGCAGTTAATTTGTGCCTGGCTCATGTTCCCGTCATCTCAGCAGCAATTTAGTACTTGGTGAATTTTCTCTCATCAGGAGTAAATGTTATCACAGTCTTGTGATTATGTGCTATTTGAAACTGGTAGAGCTAAAGCCATGTGTGATAATAAAAGGTAATTGTTTACCTTTGAAGTTGATATCTATGGCCTTCGCGGCACTCTGCAGGAAATTGGGCCAGTCCATGACTGCTCGGGCAGTCAGGCTGCGTCTGACACCCCTCTCCAGGGCGTGAAAATAAGGTGGGTGCACATGCAGAAGTTGAAACAAGCTAGTGGCACTTCTATAGACTTGTTTTCCCGTACTGAATGAAGCTGAACACACTAAAGCATTCAGTAAGGGATAGATTCCCCTTCTATTTAATGTAATGGCATTGCTGGCTAGAGTGGAGTAATCGAATTTTCTTCCAGTGGAAGGATGAGCGATGCAATACCAGCTATGGACCCATAAGCACACCTGAGCATAGGCACAGGTGTCACAGACACAACGGAAGGCAGGGGAGTGTGTCAGCGTGGGGGTGCCCAGTGGCTCGAGGCCAGCCCTCAGCCAGCAGCACGGCCACCTGCGCGGGGCCCGGCCACACCCCCTGCGAGCAGTGCCTGAACACCTGAGGCCACCGTGTCCGGGGACATGGCACAGCCAGCATCACCTCCGTGTCTGGGACTTGATGCATGTCAGCTGATGGATAACCTGCAGAAGACAGGGGCAGTTCTTCCTTCAGCAGGCAGAAGCTGGGATGCAATTTCATGCCATCCTTAGGAAGTAGATCCATCAGTGCCCAAACGTGGCTCTACAGGCAGACACAAACTGCATTTACCATGAATTCCCTGATCTAAGAAACAGAGAAAGGTGTAAATCAGAAGAACCAGTTGAAGGGATTTAGTGTTTGTAACATATGCTATTTACATACTGTTAGCTTTTACAACTCATTTTCAGCAGATTATAACTACTCCTAACAGAAATGGCCAGGGAGATAAAGGGGTCTCAACATTTTTGCTTGCTTTTCCTTTTTCCATCTTATCCTCCCAAACAATCCACATTGGAATTCATAAATAAAGACATATGCACATTTGGAGCATGTTCAGATCAATTATCCCACATCATTTTTTTTGGAGCTGAGAAGAAGGTATATTGCCTAAACGGTAATGCCTATGGATCTTTAATATTAATGTGATGCTCAAGAGATAATTACTTCTCATGAACCGGAATGAGTCTGGCCAAAAAGGCTGAACACATCCAAAATTCAGCTGATTTGAGTGCAGCTAATTCTGGCTGAGTTTTTTCCCCCCTTCTGGACACACTGCCAGATGTAATAGAAATAAACCCCATTGAAACTGGCTGAGGATACGTATCATATTCTGATTGGTAACAGATTTGCAGATTATTGGACAGGGGAGGAGAATTTACTAAAAAACAGAAGTCAGTTAAAATACTATCGTGGTTCAAGTATAGCCCCTCCAAAAAGTAAGAGTCTTTCCCAAGAGGAATCCTCACATGGAAACGTACCTTCTGCCCTGGCACAGGGTCCCAGAAGGAAGAGAAAGGAAACCATTTACTGCAACCCTGCCCATGGCCAAATGCAAGAAAAGTCTGGTGCCAATAGGACTTCTGGAAAAGGAAGAAAAGATTAGGTTTGGATTGAACTAAAACCCAGGAGTGTCGGACCTGCGGCAGGATGCTTAGTGGGTAACTTATAGGGAATGGCAAGATTCAAAGCCTGAGTAAATAGAAGCTGTCTCCATCACTTTACAGAGGGAAAAGCATCTCTGTCTCTTGTATGGGAAGGGTATGAGAGCCCTCACATACCTGCCCTGCAAAGCAGCACCAAGCCCAGCTGACACAAGCACAGCAAGTTAATTCCTGCAGCCTGGAGAACTGCTCCTCTCCATGGGACTGCCTCCCAGAAAGCTGCCCAAAACAGGGCTGGTGAGTAAGAAAAGCAGCTCCCGGGCAGCCCAGCTCTGCCCTGGCTCCTCCGTCCTGCTGCGGATGAGTCATGTACAGAGCCGGAAAGGAAATAAATGCAAACACATGGCAGTCAAAATGGCTTTCACAGAAAAGAAAACATTGGGCTGGAGCTGCTGTGGGTGTGCAGCATGGAGCTGGCCCTTGTGGGATGGGCACCTCTCGGTGTGCAGCTTTGTGCAGCCGTCTGCCATGGCACAGGCAGCTACCAACATTTCCTGACTTGCTAAAGCTGTTTGCCAAGGTCAGGTTAAATATATAATTTCTTCATAATTGGGTTTTAAATGTTTAATTTACATGGTTCTGTTTGACATAAAAAAGGCTGGAAGAGGGAAAAAGGGACGGCAGAGCAAAGGAAAAAGCCAGCAACCCTGGATACAGCAGGAGTGGAGGCACGTAAGGGGAAAAATCTGTCTGGAAAGAATACATATGTCTACTTCTAGTATTAAATGCAAATATACACTTAAACACATAGGTTACACATTCAAATCTGGAAATATAATGTATTTTTCCTGTGCCACTTTTATTTCACTTCCTTATACAAGGACTGTTTAATGGTCTTTAATTGCACTATCATGTCCTCACCTCTTCATAGCACCTCCTTGCAAAGGCAGGTGACAGATGAACTGTGGTGTAGCAGATTCCTCCTGCAGGAACCCCCTTTTCTTTGCTTTGGAAGAAGGATTTTAGCTGGGCTTTTTTTAAGGCTGCTACTTCTCCTCAGGAAGTACCCCCGCAGCTGCTCTTGCTGAGCTTTCTGCTCTAACAGGAGTGTAAAAGAACCTATAGAACAACCCCATAATTTTTATTTTGGTGGTCTGACAGAATTTTGCCAATAAATTAAAGGCAAAAGACAACTATATTTTTAAGAAAAGTTCCCAAAAGTTGATAATGGCAAAAAAAACAAAAACAAAAACAAAAACAAACAAACAAAAAACAACAACAACAACAACAACAACAACAACAAAACACCTCCTGGCAAACTTTGTCTACTTTTGCGCCCAGAATGATATGACTTTTTACAAACCATGTGCCAGTACTGCAGCTTCCTAAAAAGTTTATCTCTAAGCACAGTCAGCATAATGATTTTTACCAGTCTCCTCTACCAACACAGTCTGGACCTTGCTATGTGTTCTTGGGCCTTATTCCTTTTACCACCTGGGAAGACCTTTTCATAAACAAAGAAGATGCCCTGTTTTAATAACACGATGTATCTCAAAAGTCAAAGAAAACACTCATGATTAAAGATGCTCACAGATAAGGGCCACGACTTTTTAAATGCCTGAGTGACAAAATAATTCAATCCATTAATATTACTACTTCAGAATTGAGAGGATTTCAGTAGTTCTCACCAGAAATACTTCTTATGTATATCATGGATCTCAGGTCCTTATTTTCTGATGAATACCCACATACATGTCAGGTGTAAAAGCGTGAGAGAACAGCCAGCCATGTCATGTTTTGTTAGCATGAGGCGAGATGCTCCACTCAGCTTTTGCATAACTATCCAGCCATGATTTTAAGTATTCAATTCTACTTGTATGACTTCTTAAAATTCCCTGCAACATAATTATACTGATGGGAATGCAGAAAGATAATTGCTTTTAGAGAAAAGTTTCTCTTTTGTTTCACATTCATCTGGCTTCCATAAATAGAACAGGAGACCTTGAACAGCAGCAATATGCATCCATGTGTCTCTAGCTATTTATTTACAAAGCTAGACCTTGACAAATCTAATTTGTTCAATAAAATTAAAAAGTATGCACAATAATTCATTTAGACAAAAAGGCTTGAAAAGGAATGTCACTGGGAGCGTGTCTCATCACTGGAAGTGATCAGCTGATTCCTGAAGAATTGGCAGGTGCTCTCCTTTTGGAAAGCAGCAGTGAGGTAGTACTTAGGAGAGGAAAAAAGTGAGCTAGGAATTGGAGCAGTTCTTTATTCAGACAATAATTATACAAATTAGATCCATGAAAGCCAGAGAATGACTGTGCCTTGAACCCTGTCTGTGTGCATAGAACAATGGAGAAATTAATAATTAAATCTATTACATATGCTCAAAACTCAGCACAAAAGATACTTCACTAGCTCAAACAATTCTGCATTTTCATTTGAATAAAGCTTTCACACATTTTTTTCTCATTATATATGTATTATATTTTAAATTTAACAGCTTATTTTGTTGCCTTTATGCCTCGAATTAATAAGGCCACACTTTAATGCACTAATGTTGAATAGCATTAGCATGCTTTACAGTCATTACTTGGGGGGGGCAAAAAAATCCCAAGTTTCCCAGTGGTGAAATCAATTTGCCCATAACTTCCTGTCCCTCATAACCTCTGCTAGCATAGCTTAAAACTTTGAGCTGCTTTTCGTACCAAAAGACTTGTTTATATGTTCTGGCTGCGGCTGGGGCAGGATCTGAAGGTAACACTACTCCGTTAAGTTTGCACAAACAGTTCAGGAACAGACTGAAATCTTTTCAGCCAGTTAAAGCAATTAGCAGCCAGATACACCGACTTAATGCTATTTCCTTTGTAAGAAATAATTTAGCCTCAGAAACACAGATGGCTCAGTGAGTTCTGACCCAGAATTATTTTCCTTTGGCCGGGTGGGGGGACGCAGACACCGGGGGGCTGGTGGGGGCGCGGAGCAGGGTGGCGGCTGGAGGAGCAGCTGACTTCACCCCTTCCCAGCTGGAAAGAAGGACTGGCTGCAGCATCTGAATGCCGAGGGTGGAGGGAAGAGGATATGGGGGAGAGAAACCACTGAGAGACTTCAGATGTAAAAATTACTGAGAGTTCCTCCAAAGTCCTCTTCCTAGATGGAGGCTGACTCCGGGCCCTCGCAGCCTACAGCCCACGCAGGCCCTCCGACGGCTGCCAAGTCAAATAACACTAATTGCATTACAGATTGCAAGCAGAATTCGCTGTTCTTTTCAACTAAACCCAAGACTTTCCATTTCCATTTTGTTTGGGGAATTTAAGTGGTGTGCATATTCCTACTGCCAGCCAGGATATGGGGTTAGGAAAGGGGTGGCAATCGCTCACTCAGAGACCAAAAGCAGATCTGTAAACTTGAGAAACCAAAGAGGGTAACTGAAGGAGCAAGCTAGAGACTGACAGCTGTGGGAACAGGAGCCTTGGTGGAGGCTGGCTGCCCCTCACACATCCTGGGTACTGCAGCTCGACAGGGGTGGCTGGACCCTGGTCCAGCACGGGGAGTGCAGATGCTGCTGTGCCTCGCCACAGCTGCCCACAAACCTCCTGCTCCCCAACAAGGGGCACTCACACCCACGCTCCCCGTGCCACTATGGGAGGCACCAGCGGGGTCATCCTGCGGGGGACACTGAGCCACAGCACAGCCCTCACCCATCCCCCAGAAACAGGAATGTGGGACAAGCAGCGCTGAGGCTGCTCCCTGAGCACCAGTGGGGAAACAACCCATCTCAGGGGGCACAACCACAGCTAGCGGTGCTTCCCGCAGCAGTACACAGGGCCGTGACTTTCGGCATCACAGCATAAAATTCCCCCACTTCCCCCTAACTTTTGGAGTAAATTTAAAAAGGTTTAAAAACTTCTGTAGGAAAACCAGATGCCCATACTTAACTTAAAAACTTTACATCATCCTATTATTTCCTCAGAAGTCTGTAATACAGAAACGCATGCATGAGTCCCGTCTCTTTTTGTTTAGTTGTACGTCGCATTCAAAATCCCTAACACTACTCAGTATTAAAGTACTTTCCAATTATTAGGATGGCTCCCATTGTCTGGCAGCCTCCAAGGAGAAATGAACTCCAGTTTTTGGAGTGAACAGAAATTCTGACAAACCCTACTATCAGTCATTTAATACGGGAAGACTCCAGTCCCCTTGAAAACCTCCTCAGGATTGCTCACCCCACTCCATCAGCAGCAATGCAATACACATTTCGCACTGCAGCATCCCTTTCAGTGGCATTTCAGCTGAACGGAGATGCTAGACTGTCACGCTTATTTAATCAGAAGGGTTATCACTGTTCCTTCACACAATACTATATAGCTCAAAGGTACAGTAAGAAGCCCCAGAAATATGCCAAAAAGGTTTGTGAAAATAAACAACGTCAATTTGCTCCTTTAAGTATCATCATGACAAATTTACCGGGAGGCTGGAGAGATAAAATGCAGCACTTTAAATACCTAAACTAATCAATAGAGAGAGCCAAGCATGCAATCCATTTTCTGAGAAGGGCAACCTTTTAAGGTTAATTCTTCATTCATATAAATACAATGCCAGGGTCATTATTTAATTCGAAGCAGCCCTTCATTAAACAATAATAATTGAGCTCAATTTAGCACTAAAAAGAGCCACCCCAAGCAGCCGCCTTCCTGCAAACGCGGGCCGAGCGCGGGAAGGCCGTGTGAGGGCCGCGCTGCGGCGGGGGCGGCGCGACCGGGCCTGCCCGCTCCTCGGGCGCCATCTCGCGGCCGCTCGGCCAAAGGCCGCGGAACGAGCGGGGCCGGGCTGTCCGCCCCCTCAGCGCTTCGGTCCGCCCTCAGCAGACAGGCGGAGAGGGGAGCGGGGCACGGCGGAGGGGCGGGAGCAGTCTGTCCCTGCAGAGCCCCTCAGCGCTTCGGTCCGCCCTCAGCAGACAAGCGGAGAGGGGAGCAGGGCGAGAGCAGTCTGTCCCGTCAGAGCCCCCCCGACCCCACAGCTGCCGTCCGCCAGTGGTCCGTAGAATCACAGAATTTTTAAGGTTAGAAAAGATGTCTGAGGTCATGGAGTCCAGCCATTAGCCTAACAATGTCAGNGGGTGGAGGGAAGAGGATATGGGGGAGAGAAACCACTGAGAGACTTCAGATGTAAAAATTACTGAGAGTTCCTCCAAAGTCCTCTTCCTAGATGGAGGCTGACTCCGGGCCCTCGCAGCCTACAGCCCACGCAGGCCCTCCGACGGCTGCCAAGTCAAATAACACTAATTGCATTACAGATTGCAAGCAGAATTCGCTGTTCTTTTCAACTAAACCCAAGACTTTCCATTTCCATTTTGTTTGGGGAATTTAAGTGGTGTGCATATTCCTACTGCCAGCCAGGATATGGGGTTAGGAAAGGGGTGGCAATCGCTCACTCAGAGACCAAAAGCAGATCTGTAAACTTGAGAAACCAAAGAGGGTAACTGAAGGAGCAAGCTAGAGACTGACAGCTGTGGGAACAGGAGCCTTGGTGGAGGCTGGCTGCCCCTCACACATCCTGGGTACTGCAGCTCGACAGGGGTGGCTGGACCCTGGTCCAGCACGGGGAGTGCAGATGCTGCTGTGCCTCGCCACAGCTGCCCACAAACCTCCTGCTCCCCAACAAGGGGCACTCACACCCACGCTCCCCGTGCCACTATGGGAGGCACCAGCGGGGTCATCCTGCGGGGGACACTGAGCCACAGCACAGCCCTCACCCATCCCCCAGAAACAGGAATGTGGGACAAGCAGCGCTGAGGCTGCTCCGTGAGCACCAGTGGGGAAACAACCCATCTCAGGGGGCACAACCACAGCTAGCGGTGCTTCCCGCAGCAGTACACAGGGCCGTGACTTTCGGCATCACAGCATAAAATTCCCCCACTTCCCCCTAACTTTTGGAGTAAATTTAAAAAGGTTTAAAAACTTCTGTAGGAAAACCAGATGCCCATACTTAACTTAAAAACTTTACATCATCCTATTATTTCCTCAGAAGTCTGTAATACAGAAACGCATGCATGAGTCCCGTCTCTTTTTGTTTAGTTGTACGTCGCATTCAAAATCCCTAACACTACTCAGTATTAAAGTACTTTCCAATTATTAGGATGGCTCCCATTGTCTGGCAGCCTCCAAGGAGAAATGAACTCCAGTTTTTGGAGTGAACAGAAATTCTGACAAACCCTACTATCAGTCATTTAATACGGGAAGACTCCAGTCCCCTTGAAAACCTCCTCAGGATTGCTCACCCCACTCCATCAGCAGCAATGCAATACACATTTCGCACTGCAGCATCCCTTTCAGTGGCATTTCAGCTGAACGGAGATGCTAGACTGTCACGCTTATTTAATCAGAAGGGTTATCACTGTTCCTTCACACAATACTATATAGCTCAAAGGTACAGTAAGAAGCCCCAGAAATATGCCAAAAAGGTTTGTGAAAATAAACAACGTCAATTTGCTCCTTTAAGTATCATCATGACAAATTTACCGGGAGGCTGGAGAGATAAAATGCAGCACTTTAAATACCTAAACTAATCAATAGAGAGAGCCAAGCATGCAATCCATTTTCTGAGAAGGGCAACCTTTTAAGGTTAATTCTTCATTCATATAAATACAATGCCAGGGTCATTATTTAATTCGAAGCAGCCCTTCATTAAACAATAATAATTGAGCTCAATTTAGCACTAAAAAGAGCCACCCCAAGCAGCCGCCTTCCTGCAAACGCGGGCCGAGCGCGGGAAGGCCGTGTGAGGGCCGCGCTGCGGCGGGGGCGGCGCGACCGGGCCTGCCCGCTCCTCGGGCGCCATCTCGCGGCCGCTCGGCCAAAGGCCGCGGAACGAGCGGGGCCGGGCTGTCCGCCCCCTCAGCGCTTCGGTCCGCCCTCAGCAGACAGGCGGAGAGGGGAGCGGGGCACGGCGGAGGGGCGGGAGCAGTCTGTCCCTGCAGAGNGGCTGTCCGCCCCCTCAGCGCTTCGGTCCGCCCTCAGCAGACAGGCGGAGAGGGGAGCGGGGCACGGCGGAGGGGCGGGAGCAGTCTGTCACTGCAGAGTCCGTCAGGGCTTCGGTCCGCCCTCAGCAGACAAGCGGAGAGGGGAGCAGGGCGAGAGCAGTCTGTCCCGTCAGAGCCCCCCCGACCCCACAGCTGCCGTCCGCCAGTGGTCCGTAGAATCACAGAATTTTTAAGGTTAGAAAAGATGTCTGAGGTCATGGAGTCCAGCCATTAGCCTAACAATGTCAGGTCCACCGTTAAAGTATGTCCGTAAGTGTCACACTTGCGCGTTTTTTGAACACTTCCAGGGATGGCGATTCTACGACTTCAGAGCCTCACCAAGAGTGAACTTAGCAGCTACTAGGTTCTCTGTCCCCAGATCTAGCTTAGAACGTCATCTGATTAAAGACTAGGCTTTTTCATGACAAAGTGATAAAAAGCACAAATTATCTGATTGCCAGCCATGTCACTGCGACTGTGCAACCACCGCCTCCTAAGCACGGGCAGGGGGACAGCGAGCAGCGTGCTCACCCAGCAGGCGGTGTGCCCAGCCTCCCGTCCGCAGGCGCGCACGGTCCCGCCGCAGCTCCGCACGGACACAGGTCCTGCCGCTGCCCGGCCGTGGCCAGGCGCGTGTGAGCCCCTGTTTGCAGAGCGGCTCTGGACAGGGAGGCCAGGGCCGCATCCCACTCAGACACCACCCTCCAGGGCTCTCTGGCAGCACAGGATTTCAGGCATTTGTTGGCCAGATCATTCCATATGTTAGTGCCAACAAAAAAAATTTCCTGTCTGACCTCGAGGAAGCCACTGGATCTTGCCATGCCTCATTTCCCCCCTTTATAAACCAGAGCTAAATACTTCTTTTAACTGTATCATAGTCCTGTAAAAATCCAGTGCTGTTTCCATTGTGCTTATCTCTGAATAACCCTCCTTTTGTAACACATTATCTAATTTCTGTCCCCTAATTAATTCAAATGCTACTCCATCATCCTTCAAATATGGCTTAGAGAAGGAAACAAAGTCTCTGTGACTAAATAAGTGACCATTTTTCAGACCTTTTTCTCAAACATTGTGCACCGTGATCTAAGTGACACTGGAGAGCGCTGGTATCATCACCATCTGCTGAGGTGCAGCACCCAAACGGGGACAGATAAAACCATCCCCATAGTCCTGGGACAGACACTGCTCTGGCAGCCACTGGCCTGCCACACAGTCGGTGTTCATGCACAGTCAACTTCACAAGAAGGAAAAGGATTAGCAGCACTTCTGGTCAAAGCAAAGGAGATAGCACGAGTTCAAAATGACTTTCCCGTGACCACACAGGAAATCTGCAGTGAGATGGAGGGTATGACCGGAGACTTGTGACCAGAGCTCACGCTGGGCACAGCAAGGGGCCACCCCTTCAGCAGCGGTGGCAAGGCTCATGCACATGCTTCTGAGATACGGATACAGAGTGAGCTTAATGCCTTTCCTTGGCATAACCCATCTGCAATGTTGCTGCAACTGGCCTAAGAGGTGAATTAAAAGTGAACTCTCTCTCAGCACTTGCATTGAATTTCTTTGCTTTGGACTTCATTTCTCATAAGCAGAGCATTATTTAAATCTAGTGAACTGAATTTTAAAATAAATTCTTATGCCTATTAAAAAAAAAAAACCAAAAAAACCCCCCCAAAACAAAAACAACAACAACAACAAAACACCAAACCAAAAAAACCACCCCAAAAACAAAAAACACAACCCAAACATGAAACAGGTCTTTTGCTTTTTGTGAGAGTCATCTGCAACATGCAGCCATGGAGGGTCTGTCCCCTGTGTGTGCTGAGCACTGGTGGCAGGCAGCAGCAGTTCCAGGCAGGAACTAGTTTCACTGGTTTCCCAAAGGTAGGTGCATTAGCACAGATCTGTGCCAAAAACGACAGAGAAGTCAGGGCAAACACAGGAAGCACACAACATCTTCAACGAGAAGGCCAAAGGTGGCAGCAGAGCCGTGGGACTCTGCTGGGTTGGCAGGGTGGGGAGTGCTCAGAAGTGGGGGTAATGGCAGCATGTTCCCGGTGAGCACCACAGATGTCACATGCCCTGGACATAAAGATTCTTCTATCCCATAAAAATGGAAAAACTTGTTTTGAAGGGCAGGGGGGAGGGGAGCAGAGAGATGTAGAAACAAATGGGTTCAAACAAAGTTTTATGAGGAGAGCTGGAGTGCACTCAGCCTGTAAAACAGCCCATGGTAGTGTCAGGCCACCACTGGGCAAAGGTACGACAGGATGGTGTATAATCAGGTTTTATGAGAGGGATACCACTGTCAACAGGTGATTGAATAGCTTTTTGCATGATGGACCTTGCCAGGGATCAGCAGGGGGAAGGACAGAGACAGCCATTTACCTTGACATGCTTCTTCCACACAAGCCAAGCTAATTGCACATGTCAAAAGGAAAAGGCAACGCATGGCTTTCATCCGCTCCTGATAACGATCAGATAGGGCTCTTCCTGTCTTCTCCAGCAGCCCTTCCTCCAGCATAGCATGCAGAGGAGGAACAAAATACAGCTTTGAAGGTCAGGTAATGGCCTAATTAAAGCAGAATTCCAACTCCAACGCTGTGGCCCTGCCCTTTTAAAGCACAGCACTGGGTCAGGCTGTCAGTTGTGGTTTAGTGCACTGGTGCTGATAGCACACCCCTAGTAATATGCTCTTTGGCTTAACGTGGGTCATTTGACAAGGGGGTTTCTAAATAATTGCAGCAAGTGCAAAGAGACACATGTTAATTTTAAAGCAGTTATTGCCCTGTGAAGGGTGCCTACCCCCAACCCCGCTGGAGACGGGGAGAGCTTTCAGAGGCCGTGAGAGCAGGTCTCCCCTTCAAAAACCAAAGCACAAAGTGGGTTGTCAGAGATGGGAAGGACTCTACAGTGGCCTTTGCAGCAATGGTTGGGCAGAGTTTATACCTGTTACTTGCCCAGAGTTCCAAAAAAGTGCACAGTGGTCCTGCAGGTATGGAAAGCCCTAGGAGCACTGCTGTCTAAAACAGATGTGATGTTGAGCCCTCAGCTTGCACAGGCATGTATTTATGGCCCACTGGTATTTCTTTGGAGTGTAGGGGGAGGTAATATTCCTTTTGACAGCGTCACTGCATGGCAAGGGCACAGGTGCTCTTAGGCTTGTTTTTATTTAGACATAGGCCTGAATGTATAGCAAGAAGTGAAAAGGTTTTTTTGGCATGATCTCAATCCAATATCCTCATGCTTTCATTTTGTATGACTAGTCCTTGCTAAGGCAGGGAAAAATGCTTGCTTCCTTTTTCAAAATGAAGTAAAATAACCTCTTTTTACCCTGTTAAATATTAATGGAGTTTGGGCAAGAGGGATGTCGGTCTGGGAACAAAAGTGCGCAAGTTCTATCTAATATGGTGCTTTCTGTGTCTCCCCAATTCCTTCCACCAGCTGCATACTTCACCACAAGGCTCGCTCAAGACAGGGCTCTGAAACACCACTGTTCCCAACAGCTACAGATGTCCAAAAGGATCAGATCACTTTCTCTGATCTTTTTCTCCTTGGTTTTTAAAGTGGTTAATGTAGCAGGCAAACAAAGAAGGTAATTGTGACATTTCTTTTCTCCAGTCACACAAAACTTCAGAAGCAAGAATCAGACCCGGGGGGAGAAGAGCAGGCGCAATTGCTGCTCTGTAAGCCCCTAACGCTGCCAGCACGGACAGCTGTTCCTATTCTGACTCTTTTCCAATTCAGTCAGAGAAGTTAGTTCCAACTTTCAGAAAGTAGTTGTATGTTGCTTTATTTCCCACTTCAGGGCCTAAGATTCATTCTGGAGTCCCAAATAACAACATCTTGTTCCCTGATACGGCCAACAACAGCAAGTTTGAGAGATTGATAACTCATGACCAGTGCTGCAAATACAGCACTCCCCTGACACCCACACCTGTTCTTTGACCCTTCATGGTGCTTGAAACATGACAGGCAAGTACAAAAATTAAATTCCGTATTAAGACATAAATTATTACTTTATTATATTAAAATGCTAGAGGTTAGTACACATTAATTGGGAACATTAGTCATGCCAAGGTAGAAAGTTATATGGGAAGAAGATTAGCGAAAAGACATAGGAGCAGCCTGTGCAGGGCTCACGAGGCCTGAATTCCTGGCTCCTCCACAATGTTCTTGCCTAGCTGCAGGCAATTCACATATACCAACATCACTGCTGTATTTGCAGAGACCACACTCTTGGCTTAGGAGTGAAGTGAAAAGCCCAGTCTTGCTGCTTTCACAGCACAGATCAGTATCAAAATAGCTCAGCAGGCAGACCCACCAGGTCTAGGCCTCGTTCCTCCAAACTGATGCAGTTTGCTGTACCTGAGAGCTGGCAGCAGCGTTCTCACTGCCGGCAGAGAGGGGAATCCAGCGAGCCATTCCCTCCCGGGCACAGGGCAGCCCTGCCGAGGCACCAGCCAGCCACGCTGCTGGGCAAGGGGTGAGGCTGCACACGGGCAGCAGCAGGGAGCACAAGACGCAGCTTCTCAAGACAGATAAACCCCACCAGGGTTTCAGTGCCTTACTTCTGACACAGGACAACAGTACCAGATTTCCTAACCAAAACATTGTAAAGGATAAGGGGACTTTATTTGATACTATGAAGTAATAAGCAGATATTCTGGCAGCCCTACGGCAATACCTCTGACCAACACAGGCTTCCTTTGGATCTGCAGGACTATTGCTTTATGTGCCAATAAAAACATTTCTGTGCAATAATACTAACACAGCTCTTTATCTAATCGATCTACAAAGAACAAGCATCTGTACTGCCCAAAATAAGTAAAGAAAGCTCTTACCTGATGGAGAGACTTTGCTGGACAGATGAGGATGATAACAGGTGCCCAGAGATGAGTGGAAAGACGAGACGTGCAAGATGCAGCAATTCATCTCTGGCACCTGTGTTTGTCTACTTGCTTTGCACGTGCAGGGTGAAACACCTGTCTCTGATAAGTAACTGTGGGGAAGTAACTTAAACTTCTCAGTTATGCTCTGAGTCATCTGAAAGACTGGAAAATCATAATTCCTAAAATGTGACACCAATATCCCACAACTAATTTTTCTCCTGCCTTTCAATAGACAAGTTTTCTGCCAGCAGTCAGTTTTTACCATCTCTTGGATATTCTTCACAGGAATCTGAGCTATCAACAAATGCTAATAAATCTCATTATTTGATGCATTTATTGAGAGTTGGTGCATCAGCAGATGAAGCCTAGAAACCAATCTGCAGGACCCTAAGAAACATTCCTAATTTGAAGGGACATTCAGGGAGTGGAATCCTATCAGTTTTGAAGTGATGCGGGTAAGGATTTACATCAGCTTTAGGCAGGGTGAAAATCTGGCTTTCGTTTTAATTTACATTGCTTAAACTTTGTTTCTCAAAAATCCTTTAAGATTCTGTTGATGGTCTGTTTTTTGTGGTGGCAACATCACATGAATACCAGCTATTTTTCCCTTGAAGGTTCCCCCTGCCCCCGTCTGATCTGGGAAGAACAGCAGTATGGGGTTTTTTGATTTATATGGAAAGAGGAAACCACCCTGGGCAAAAAAGTCTACAGTCAGCAGAAGCAGCACTTTGTCTTCAAAGACTTAGACACAAGGCTCCCAAATGATTAATGTTTCTAACTCACATTTTTCTTGCAGATGTGATTACAGAAGAGAGTATGAAGAGGAAATTATTTTAAAAAAAATTGTTAGAAATATATATGTATTTTCATAACAAGGCATGAAACAACAGAAAACAATTTTCTGGGTGGTTTTAAAAGAGTAAAGTCAACAATTACAAACTCAGATGCCAAAGTGTTGTGATGTTAATACCTTGTCACAAAACTAGATATTCTGCTTTCCTAGAAAGTTACGATACTTGTTCAACCTGAAAAAAAACAACCCATGAACAATTTATTACATAACTACATATTAACATAAATAGCTAAATTCAGGCTCCACACTTAAAAAATTGACAAATACTGTCAAATACCACAACACTTAGTTTGCATTGCTTTTAGCTATGGAATATCACAGACTTCAAGAAATTTTAGAATATCCAGTGTAGCCGTGGTACCCAGGTCCCCATTTCCTAGTCTTCTGCAGTATCTTTGGAACTAGACAGGAAGACTTCCAGTTTTCGGTCATTATTTGAATTTGGTTAAACAAAATGAGATTGGCATGGGGGAGAGTCTACCAGTGCAGCTACAGAAAAAAAGCACATTCTTTTGGATTTTAAACACATCTTTTTCATGCATATGATAAAGGACAAGAAAGAGTTTAAATTACCACACACAAGCTGGACATGAAATGATGAAATTATTTGAACAATCATCTGTGAACATCTGTGATAAACCACGATGACATCAGAGTTTCTCCCTCCTCTCTCAGTCACAAGGTACAAGATTGCCTTGGAAAACACTGTTGTCAAAGGAGCAACAAGCTTTAACATCAGGATCTTTCATTGCAGAAAGCTCTTTTAAACTTGTTTCCTAGGTACTTGAACTGAGTACAGCCCCAACTGTACTCAGATGCTGAGAGACACAAAGAAGCTGGGTTTTGAAAGCACATTCATGCATCTGCCTGTGCCTCTGACTACTTAAAAGGCTTTCAACCTTGTCTTCAAAAGCTGCCTTTGGCCTTGTAATTCACTGTTCATTTTTCTCGAACATTCCTGGGTGGGTGAATTGGGGAGGAGGGAGTATAGAACCAAAGATACACATTTGCTTACTGCAAAGCTTTGCTTAATAAAACCTGTTGATTACAGCCTGATTCTCATCTAGTAAGGCACTTTTCCTGCACAAAGATTAAAAAAAGAAAAAATATCCCCCTCAAGTTAAATATCCTTGCCAGATAGGCGGGGTAAATGTATCCAGACTGTCGTTCGCACTGTCAGCAGCACACATGAGCTAATGCAGCACAGCACGCGAGTGCTGCCCCACACACAGGACAGGCACCTCCACTGCCACCAGGCTCTCAGAGGTGACCCTGAGTAAACACCAAGTCTGATAAACTCCATACTGGAGCGTGATCTCATGTCTTAAAACAATACCTGCAAGATAAGACTTATCCTTTCAAAGCCTTGTGAAGGAACAAAAACTAGCACACTATCTCACAGAGCCAGCTGAGAAAAGGGAGAGACTGAACACAGATGTTATACACTCATACATATTTTTCCATACACTTGGGGGATAAAAAAATAAAAGGACACTGACAAAGAATGTTTGCTGGTGTGAGGAGGGCACTGACATGTTCCTGTTTTGCTCTGTCTTAAGGGGAAAACTCCCTGTTTGTCTTAAGTAAAAAAACAACTCGAAAACCTTGTTGAAAAGTTTTGTGGAAAACATCTACAGCAATTTTTGCTGAAAGTAAAACTCAGGTTTCCAACCATCTCTCTGAAGTAGCCTTTAGTGTTAACAGATGTCTGGTTGAAATCTGCCTGAGCCAGTGAACTCATTCTGAATGGACACAAAAAAAAGTGCAGAATTTTTGCTCCACATAATCTGAACGTTAAGATGCTTTCTCCCAGACTTTATGGATTTGACTTCTGTCATCCAATTATTATTTTATCTTCAAGAAGCAAAGACCTCAAAAGCAGAGCACATGAGCCTCCCAGTCAATGTAATTTGCTTTTCCAGATCTATCGCTTAGCTGTAAGTAGTACTGGAGCAAAGGGTGGGAAGTAGGTATTTGGTCTGGGTTATAAATAGGAGACATTCATTTGGTAGTGTACAGGCCTTGCTTATAGTAGCACCAGCCTTGATGGCTGCAGCTTTGAGTCCATGAATTCAGTCAAGAGACGGCACTGAAGATCCAAAGCAGATAATTAGGCCAGAGACAGCCATCATAGCTGTTAATTTAAGCAATTACTGCAATATAGAGTGGTTTACATTTCTGCCTGTACTTTCCTCTGTTTTTTAGACTGTCTTCACAGATATAAATACACGCCTCCTTCCATATCGACTGCTTTACATGATGTTTGCCCATACTTACACCCATCGTTACACACTGCTGTGAGGCACTCTTGACAAAGCCAGCCTGTAACTGCACAGCTCTCTAGCACTTAAGCATTCCTTCTCCTCTTGCCAATTCTCCAAGTCATGCAACATTTTAAAAGTTATTAAATTCTAAATAAAGGAGATTAAGGATTCCAAATTCTATTCTGTGCTAAAAACAGCAATCAGTAATTGTCAAGACTATAATAGTGCCTTTAGGCCCTCTAGGCCATTATTCTCTACACTAGCTTTTCTCTTTTTTTGGTAAAGAGACAGTTTATAATATTTTCCAGTAACTGCTGCATCGAACTCAGAGCTCTGGTAGAATTGGAGCACTCAAATTATCATACCAAATTAGGAATGTTTCTCTTTCAAAATAGAACAAGGTTTTTCGTTATTAATACTGAAACTATGTTTGAAATAACACATGCATGTATATAGCACAGTAGTGAATAATTTCCTAAAACATCAGAGGAATGCAATACCTGTATACTTGAACTATAACCACAATTCCCATGAATCACCATTTTAACCTATTTTGTTCCCAGATTTTAAATTTTTTTCAATAGGAAGATTATTCTCTGTGCAATTATGTTGACAGTCATATTTATTACTAAAGGTTAATGTCTGTGTGTAGCAAATATGAGAATGGATTCAGGATCAGCCTTGTAAGTGTGCAGAAAACGGGCAGAGAATGTTTATCACAGTATTTTCCATTTTTATGAGGATGCAGTTGGTTATTATGACAAGGTGAAAGGTCTCAAAGCCTTCATTTTTAGGCCACAGGTGTTCTTTGTAGAGGCTTTTTTTTTAATAAAGAGTATTATTAGTCCTTTAAATTAGCTCTTATTGAAACTTACCACATCTGCGTTATGTGGTAATGAAGCTGGGGGAGGAGGTCATAGCAGGGGACTTGTGCTTGAAGAAAACATCTGGGTATTGCTTTGACATTCACTAGCAACTTCTTTTATTTTATTAAAAAGTAAGGAAATTATACTGAAATCAATTGCAAGATGCAAACAATAAATAAAATGAAAATACAGGATCTGAAAAAAAAAATTGGTTGGAACAAAAACCACCTTTCCCTTCTCTTGCTCCCCTCCCATGAATTCCAACTGCTGAGATTAATTACCTGTGCAAATGGCAGCATTGGTTAAAAAATGCTTCAACCAGTACTTACCACATACACTACAGTCATTCTGTCTTTCAGAGGAGGAGCTACCGTCATTTTAAATAAAGCTTTTTATTGTATTGCAACTTTTTTTGGCTGTCATTTTATTTACTACATCATTTCAGAGACAGGTACAGTGACCTTAGGAAGTCCTTTTACATAGGCATTTTTTCCCTCCACTTCCCTGGCTGATAAAAAGCAGAGAGACTTTGTTTCCTGTGCACAATTACACCTATCACTTCCATTCATAGGAGTAAAGAAAAGTCTATTTTCAACAAAAGGGGGATTTAATAGCCATCAAAATCCTTAAGTGGAAGTTGCTGAGTAATTGCATGATGATTTTTAATTGTCAAGGCTGATAACTACCTATTTAGGAACTAGTGCATTAAGAAATGTGGCAGGTTCAGCTCCATGGCATACACAGCCAGGGATTTTTATAGGGCAGTGGTAATAGTATGCCTCAGAAATCCTGAACAGCAGCATACCCATGCTCACTGTATTTTCTTGTTCCCAGTCCTTGCTTACAAATGCAAATGACGTTTCTAGTCTAGTCAAGTTCTTACACCACTCTCAGCACTGCAGTGACTGAGGGTGTTCCCATACCACAGCAATTGGTTGGTCACTTGTTTCCTCAGACAGGGAAGCACAAATGTATCAATCCACTGTTTTAATGCCAGTTTTCTCTTCCTAAAAATCTTGTGTTTAATATTAAGATTGACACTTTCAACACAGCGTATACCCTCTGCAAACTTAAAACATATCTGGTCACGAAGCCCATGCAAGTTCTAAGGGCCTCTAAATATATTTGGTTATAGCTGTATGAAATTATTACAGACGAGCTACACTCCAGCCTGACTCTCCCCTCCAAAATCACAACAGCTGCCAACAAAGTTCACAATACTGTGTAACAACATGTTCCAGAAAAAAAGCATTCAATGTGAATGTGACATGTAAATATTAAGACAGGACACCAGACTTCTTTTCTTTCCCCTTCCCAATGGGTGTTTTATTTTATAGCATTTGCATTAAGTAATCAACTGAAACACTTAAACAACAGAAAGCTGGCAGCACAGTGAGGAAAAATGAAGATTATTTCTCAAACAGCTGTGACAAAATGGTTTCAAGTTGGAAAAGTATTGCACAAACGAATCAATTTACGGAGGGTGAGTGGGAGCAAGCATCTTCAACATGGATTGTGAGGAAAAAAGGCACTATTTAGCTGTGTGTGTGTTTAAAAAGAAAAAGGTCATGAAGCACAATCCATGTTTTTCAAAATTACATTCAGTACTGCTTTAGAAATGCTCACAAACCTGTCTCTTTTGCAGAAGCTACAGAAAGCTGCTGATCTAAATATCAGACAGCACAAGTGTACGAACATTTATAATTATGCTCCAGAAAAGTCTCAGGAAGAGGGCTCTTTCTAAAAATACTGCTGCAAAGGTTACACAGTTGCATAGGCTTACAGTAAAGGAAGCATCCATCCAACTAAGCAGCCTTAAACTTTCTTTACGTTTAATCTCTAGTAGTCATAAAATATGCTCTAATTTTGAAGAGCTAAATTGGCAGTGCACTTGAATCAGGCTTTTCCATTGACTGCTTAAGCAGCACAGTTCAGACAGTATCATCCACACACCTTTTTGTCACATACACCTTTAGCAATGCCAGGTAAGTTTAATGGAAATTTTTAACAGAAGCGTAAAAGAAAATAACTGAATTTTTCCTGATTTAAGATAGAATTACTCTGAGACCATCAATAAGCAAAAGTTTATTCCTGTAATGTAAAAATAGCTAGGTATCTTCAGAAAAACGAAATACCCAGAAAAGGCATTTCAAATGACCAGGATGGGCTGGTTCTCCATCTCCTGTATTGTATAGCTATAAATTTTACTGTGTGTTTGAAAATGAAGCCATGATCAGCATATCAATAAAAGACTGCTAGAAAATCCACCCAGAACAAGCAGGACTGTGCACAGAGGACATTCTGCACCCCAGCCTTGGGTCTGCTTATAGATGCACTAACCAAATACAAGTGAAATTCTTGTTGCATGGCTGCAGAATTATTAAGGGAAGGAGCTAAAACCACTGTTGCTGTCCTGCCAGCACTGCCCAGTGCATCACAAGTGCCCCAGGCATGCTGAGGGTACGGCTGTGGAGTCACCAGCACAGCAGGACCTCGTGCCTCGTGCTGACATCAAGAGTTTCAACAGGGTTAGAGTTTTGCACAAAATCTGGGCGGCACCTTTGGACAGAAAGTACAGAACAGTGTAACAAAATCTACTCTCGACTATGTGCAGATATATGAGCATTTCAGCACCTTTCAAATGAACTTTGCCCTGCAAAAAGCCAATCTCACTCCTCTACAGAGAGTACAGTGACTTCAGTTAAAAGAACTGTGTTCAGGAGGCTGCATAGTAGTTTACTGATCATACAACCTGCATAAACAAAAATTCACATATTGCTGCTTTCCTCTATGATTCATTAAGGGAAAATACATGAGATAAATCATATTTATATATTGTTAAATATTTTTAATGGCAACAACTTGCATTGTTTCTGTTTCCAAACAGAAGACACATAGAACAGATTATTAAAAATCTGTAAAGCTCCTTTTCCTAAACTGTCTTTTAGGAAATCCAAGTTGATAGTTCTAAATTCTAATTATTCAAAGTTCACAGTTGGCTTTAATGGTTGCACTAGATATAAAAGTAGACAGTCTTGGTTCTTTCTGTGTTCTACAGATGACCACATTTTCTGAGTACATCTGGAATGAGTACCGCTCCAATTGTTGCTAGCATTTCTAAAAAATATTCCTAAAATTCTTGTTTGTCTCAACCTTGACAGTTCACAGCAAAAAACAGGAAGCAATATCTGATTAAATAAAATGTGTTACCTTACATGAACTATGAAAAATATATTGCTCTTTTAAAAGTAAAAAAAATTGCATTGTTCTATTGGTTTTGTTATTGAAGACTCATAATTAAGAAATTCTAAGTCCTGGAAGTAAAAAAAAGAAACATAACTTTTAAAAATGCTTACAGAATAGAAGTTGTTTCTGTAGACCCTACTGAAATCAGTAGAAGTTTTGTCTATTGTTTTCTTGTCAATAGAGAAGCATTTGTCTACATACCTATTTCATTACTAAGATGAATATTTTGTATTTTCACTTAGCAAGCTTTTCAGCTCTTTTAGAAGTGCTCTTCTGAAAATTCTGAACCAGATGCAAGAAGGTAAACTAATCTGAATTATTCTGAAGGAGAACAACATAGTAAAACAAAATCTAACATAGAACTACCACCGAGCGGAAATCTTTCCTGGTATTATAAATATTTATTTTATTTTTTTTTTAAAGTGACTGCTTTTCAATTAAAACTTTTAGATCTCCATTAACTACCTTTTGTGTATGACTCCTCAATTCCTTTCATTAGCTAGGAAACGTCTTCATGTGTGACCTAACACATCCTATATCCAAACATGTTGGCATTATTATTGATGTCAACAAACAAGAACTAGAACAGGAAGTCTTATGCATGGTTCATGCTATATAAATGGCAACTTATGAGAAGGAACTTCCCTGATTATTTGGGAAGAACAAAGAGAGATCTATTTTTAAAATCAGAAGGGAAAAATCTAAGAAAACAAAGAAACTGCAAGATGTACTTGATAGTGTCTCGTTATCCTCTCTGTAATTGGGCTGTTGCTTTTGGCTGCAGACATCCAGTTCACAGACCATTTTCCATTTCCTTTGTTTGCATTACAAGAACAAGCTGGTTAAAAAAACCCCACTCGGTAATTTTAAACTAAGCCTTCAGCATCATACCTTAGGAATTTAAACCTTTCCCACCATTCCTTTCTTTGTCTCCTCAGTGCCTTCCCAATCAAATCCTGTGAAAAGCACTTTTAAGAAAAGGCAGGTGTAAGTTGTGTAAGTACTCATATCTTTAAGAAAATTCAATAGGAAAAATTCTCGCAGTGCTCCATGGCCATTTGCTATAATGCAGTGGCCCCAAACATCTGTTCTCAAATTTCAATTTACTTCATCTACCAGGTGTTTCACATTGTTAATAATGGCAACTCACAAATTTACAACAGTCACGTAAGGCATTTACATAAATACAATTATGTCAATCAAGTTCACTGCATCTTTCCCAACCAGGCTGCACATGACATTTTTCTTCTTGTTCTCTTACCCTAATAAAAGTATGAAGACTACATTTCTGTAAAGAGAATCCCTGGACAACATTCTGGTATTGAAGTCAGAGAGGTCACTGAAGTGCGTTTCAGCAATGTCCAACAGTTAACTCAACCAGGAAGTAGCTGTGATGTTTTTCACTTCACACATAACAGAACCGGTGCAAAACCCCCCACCTCAAACTAGTTACTTTAAACCTTTTGGTCCAAATACATAAAATAAGCAGTATTTACAGCATTTTACTCCTTTTGTAAATGCAATGCTTTAAAACACGTTATAAAGCACCTCAGTAAAAATATTCTACAGATAAAAGTATTGAAGTAGTAGGAAAACCCTAGCCATACCACAGCTCACTAATAGAGTCATAATATGGATTCACCAGTACCTCAGTTTACAATTATTACAAAGAATCCATGGAGAAACTTACTGAATTTACGATTTTTATACCACTGTGTAAGGATCAACTAGAACTGCAGACAATACCAAATTTCCTTGTAGTTTTCCCAACCTCAATCAATGGTGGTGGTGATTAAAAAGAAAAACAAAAAACCCCACTGCTCTGATTCTTTAACTTTTTACAATATTAATGTGAAAATGACATTTTAACACTAATGAGTAGTTGTAATTTTTTAATAAAACCACTTATATAAATATGGGCAATTCCAGCAGCAGCAGCATTTCTCAGCAGAACATGATTAACCATCCCAATTAATATCATATGACATGATTCACAAAAACAAAGCACAGATGTGAACCAGTTATTAGGACTACTCATACTGTATACAACCAGAATTTCCATGTTGAAAGCTAGGGAAAATTATTTCCTCTTCACAGAAGTGTAAATGAAAATAAATTGCTCTGAAAATTAAAAAGAGCATCAATAGAAGTGGTTTTTTGATTGTTTATATTTTCAAATAGAACTGCCGTGTATTAATTGCTCTGAATTACAGCGTAGACTTCTTCAAGTTAGGGATATTGACTCCCACTGAAAGTATAAGTTAGATAAAAGAAATGAAGCCTTTGCTTCTGGATTACCAACACAGCTATATCCAAAGCCTTGGAGGTGATCCACAACCCACTTTTCTCGTATAAAGAAATGTCTTGGAGGTCTACAAGCAATCTAGTTTCCATGGCTGAGGACTAAGATGATGATGTGACCAAAGATTTAGGTCCATAAATCTAACAGTATAGCGTTCTTAGTTTGATTTAGGGTAAATCTTTTCATAGAAAAAGTTTTGAGCCAGAATATACAATTCTCCATCTTTTTCCCGAACTGCATGTGCTCTGACAAACTGAAACTGCTCCAGTGCAAATTCATAGAACTCATTCTCCATTTTCCAGATTTCAGACTGTTGTAGCTTGGCAATAGTTTCTTTTGTGGGAAGTTTTTTCTCAGTTGTTTTCCTAAGATGCGACTTCTTTCCTAAATGCAAAATGAAAGCAATAACTTCACTTTCAAGTTCACGTGCTCAAAAAATGTTTACACTCCTTTTATTTACAGAGTTTTTATACTCTCAGCGTGTTGATAAACTCCATTAGAAGGTACAGGCTTTAACCCAAAATTTATTAACACAACATGCAGAGTTGAAGAACAGCAGCCTCTCTCACTAGATGTTTATGAATTTTGCATCCATTCTTTCAATTTTTCCTCTTTGCTCTAATAAACCCAGGGAATGAACATTCATTAAAGGAATAAGATTACTCCACATAATCTACCTGGAGCAAAACTGGTCTTTCAAAATTAATTATTTCAATGTTAATCTGGTATCAAGTGTAGAATTCTAGAAACTGCAGGAGAGACTTCTTTCATAGAATCAGAGAAACATTAAGGTTGGAAAAGACACTTAAGGTCATCGAGTCCAACCACAAACCTAACACTGCCAAGTCCCAGTAAGCCATGTCCCCGAGCACCACACCTACACATTTTTAAAAACCTCCACCACTTCTACACATCTATACCGCACCTCCAGGGAAAGTTATTTATATGCAACTCAGACTACCAAAAACCCCCCTGTTCTGGTGTAGCTCTCTGTAGCTTTCCATGAAAGAGAAAAAAAATCTTGTTTTCACGTGATTTCAATTGTCTATTTCTAATCAAAATATAATCTCCACTAATAGCATTTAACCCATTATTCTCCCATCTAAATAGGATACTATAGTCTTATCATAAATTATACATAAGCCACATCCCTGCTGCACAGAGTTTCTGAGACAAGGTGACCAAAATGATGACCAGATTTTCCCCAAGGAGTTGCTTTGTAATTAACCTGTTAATACTACCTATCTAGGCTCTGTACATCAGATCTTTTTCTCCCTCTATTTGCAGGTAGAAGCCCTGCTAAGATAGACCTTTTCTTCATCATAAATTGCATGGCCAGCTTCTAGAAACTGAGCTACTTGTTGTAGCTAGGAGCCCAGGAAGATAAACATCTACTTGGGTCTCTGCATCCCTCAGGCTTTATTGCTCAGCCAACCAGACTGCACTGAGCACAGTTAATTCCAGCAGGGCTCCCAAGGAAATGGAAATCTGCCACATCAGCTACTTTACAAAACTGAATCCACTGCAAAACCTTAAAAAAATCCTCTGTTACAAACATGTCACAATGCTACATGCAGTATACTTACACACTTGCCTTTACCCCAACCTTTAATATCTACAATTTGTGTAAGGCAGAAGGATACTTGGACCAGACCCTCCCACCTCACCCCCCCAAAAAAGAAGAGAGGAAGAAAGAACTGAGACTCTTTGAAAAGGAGTTTGTCTCTTCTGTAGGAGCATCATCCAGCTGAGAGGCAAACCTGGCAGAGACTCAAAACTATTCAGCCAGATCTAAAGAATTCACACAAAAAAAGGCAATAAGAGGATGAAAAATCCATTGAATCCATGGAAATCAACTATTTAAATACCTGTTCGGTACAGTTCTGTGGCACCCCTGAAGAACCGGGGCAAAGCTGCCTCCAATAACATGATAAAGTCTTCAAGCTCTTCAGTAACTCCCACTAGGAAGTATTCATTAATCAGATTGTATTTGGCTTGTTCCAAAGCCCATCTGCTTCCCACATTCCTAAAATGACAGAGAACAATTACAGCAAGTTCTGATGTCAGCCAACAATCTTTGGTCCCTAGATGGAGATTACTTCACAACAGGACATTTGTATAGGAGAGGCAAGACTTATTCCAAGTTATAACCACTCCAGACTTCATTTCCCTTTCCAGTTTCTCTCATCTGTGCTCTTACCTAAAAATGTGACTCCTCTATTTATAAAAGAGTCTCAACAAAAATACCCGATGTGTGTATATGCTTAATGCCTCTATTCATGCAATTTTTCAAGGATTTACATTGTCTTAATATTAATACTCTGCCTCCACTTTCACATTAGATACCAGAAATCTGGCAAGAACACACCTTCCCTTCTGCAACTTCTTTCTCTGCTTCTCCGCATGGCCAGGGAGTAGATAGGTCTGAACAACAGGCACTGAAAGAGGAGCTCCCAAGTGGCCATTTACATTGCTTGTGTTTGAATGAACAATACCTTTGACAAATAATTGCCCTTGATATCAATCAGAATCTTTCAAATAATCTATGAGGTTTTTTGAGGGTTTTTTTGCTAAAGAGTTTTTTAAGTCTGTGCCATTATTATAAAACATGTTGCATTGACAGATGGACACTATTTGCTTTTGTTTCAGTTTCTGCTAAGTAGCATTGACTACTGGGTATCTGGTAAAGGTTTAAAAAGATAAATTTATCCTGATCTCAGTTATTGTGTATTCTCCAGGAACTTTAGGAGCTTGAACTAAAATATCTCCATTCCAAAAGAAGGATACTGTAGTCTGACATAAAAGAAAAATGTCGAGATTCTAAATCTGCAAAAATTATTTTTTAAATTGAAAACATATGTTTTCCCTCATAGCATTGCTGATAGAGTATTGTAACATACTGCTAGTTTAAAGAACTGCAAAACTGTTTCAGTAAATCCATCTTCAACAGAAAACACATTACTCAAGTATCTACTGCTTCACTCTGCCCAGTCCCTCACACTTTTATCAATGGGCTACATACTGAAATTTGTTTAAGTTTAGACTTCAGCACTGATGTACTTGACTAACAAGCTACATTTATCTCCCTACCAGCATTCTGAGCTGTGGCCACAGAAGAATGGAATTTGAAGCCAAAGTTTCTCTGGAGCACAGTCGGAACCTCCAGCTGCCACACATTCATCAAAGGTCTGCAACAAAGACAAAATTGAGCTGAGCTTTAAAATCTCATATATGTATCAAACATCTCAAACTGGTCAGTTGCTAAATGTAGTGGGGACAGAAAACACATATATGATGTTCTAGAAAAAATACTTTTTTTCAAGTCTTGCTTTCACAGTGTTATTAGGATGACCTATTGCCTCAATTAAATAGTACTTGGACAGTCTTTTATGGTTACACCTAATGAACAAGTGATCCATGCATTGATATACCTTTGATACAACCTTAACAAAGGCTATTTGTCAAAACTAGCAAAAATAGTCAATAAGCGTTTGTATAATTGTTTTCCCCTATAAAGGAAGTCACTAAAGATACAGCATCAAAAGCCATCAGGAATTGTGTGATCCTGCAACAGCTGGATCTTTATAACACAGAACATTGCGCATTTTGTGCTTTAGATTAAACAAGGTTCTATTAATTTTAATTATGACAAGTAACTGTCACTTCAGAGGCTAATTTTGTTTTGGCAATCAGAAGAACTGTAAAGAAGTTGTTCACTGCATAAGAGAATACTCTATACAATATTGCTCTCTACGTGGATACACAGCTGTAGTAAGAGTTTCAACTGCAGTAACACAGTTACAACTGGAACTCCATTAGCACTGGAAGGAACTTGTAAATGCTTTACTGTGTCACCATAAAGAAAGTATTTATGATATTTCTAGTCAAGGCCTGTATCTAGGATATATTAAAAAAAATAACAGATCACACAGACAACTTTTTAGACTGCTTCTTCTGTATAATTACAAGTTTCTGTTCAAAGCAACTATGTAAAAACACATTTGTATAATTATTTAGGGTTAACAACAAGGACAACATAATTTGCTTCTATTTTGAGGTGAAGTTTATGAGATAGTCTGAAAAAATTATTGATACTATGCCAAAGCAGGGAGTAAACTGTGGGGCCTTGGTTCACATTGAACTCAGAGTTTAGAATAGCTTGTACATGTCGCACATCATAGATAAAAATGCAGCTTAAGTAGGAAAACAAGACATTAGTATGCTTTCCCTAGCATAGTTCTCTAGGGAAATTCTGCACCAATCTATTGTTAAACGCACCTCCTAAATTATGAATGTTTATACTAAAAATGAACTGGCATCTGTGCAAAGAAAGATTTCTTTGCTTATACCTGCAAGCTATTTTACAGTTAATAAGCAAAAGGAAGCAAGCCATTTTCTAAGTACATTGAAATAGGACAGACTTCCTTCCACACTTCCTCTTATGTACCTACCTTGGCTTCCCATCCAGAGATTTTATTATAAGAAACCTTTGCCTCTACAGACTCTGCATTTGGAGCCAAGCTATATATGACTGGAAGCACAAGGACTCAGGAAAAAAACTAATTAAGAATTCTTCCATATAGATGCCGTGGTATGGACTAGGAAGGGATGAGAGTGTTAAGTAAGTTGAGATTCTTTTCCATTAATAAAGGAACAATTGACTTCCACTAGAAGTAATTTCTGACCTTCCCTCCTTTTCATTTGAAGAGCTTTTCGTGAATCTACTGTAACACATACTAGAATAAAGACACTGCAATTGGCTCAATCAGTTTTTGAGCTTACTGAATTTTCTAACTAATGTATGCAAAACTTACATCATCTATACACGTACAGTTCCCCAGGGACACTTTGGAAAAATAGTACTACCTGATTTAAATGAAAGAAGCCAGAAGTTTGATATAGTAAATCAATTGCATTTCAAATGAACTTGAAATGCTTACAGGACATGTTAAATCTGTGTAACAACTAAGTCTCAGACCTAAATAAAGTGGGTATCGTAGTGACAAAATGAAAAAAAGCATCTTCAATAGAAAAGCATAAAATTAATAATGCAATGCATTGTAAGCATTAAAAACAGGAATGCATTTGACCTTTTTTCCAGCAAATCAAAGCTTACAGTGCAGTCTACCAAGCAGCAACACTAAGGATTTTTGGCATAATGTTTCCCAGTGACTACCTAACCAGGTTGTTTGGATTATAATTTAAAAATAAACGCTGTTAAATTTCACTCATTTTAGTAAGTTTTATGTCCTAGAAACAGCTCAGGTTTGGCAGCACGCTCAGCTTTCCATGTGACTGAACTTCAGCAGGAAAGAGGAAGAAAGTAGGCTACAAAAAATGAGATCCTATCTCTCTTTTTAAAAATCCCTTTATGATATCATATCACCTGTTCATCTGTTTAGCCAGTCGTATAAAGACAATTTTTAAGCTTAATTTCAATTTATTCTTGAAGCTTTCCTCTTCTTATGCTGCTATGCTGCGGGATACCTGGACAACTGAAATGCAGAAGCTGAAGATGGCGCTAAACCCTAAATAACAGAGGAGCAGTTAGTTCCCAACTGGAAAGAAAAGAGGAATGGTTTGCTCCCAATATTTAAAAAGCACTATTTGGATGGAGGCAGCACAAAAAATAATTACTCATGTTTATTAGTTGTTACGGTGTTTATAGACTAAGCTGTATTTAGTGTGACTTTTGCTAATTTTTTCAATGTCTCTTGGTACTCACACAGCACAACACTGAATTGTCAACATTACAGAAAAACAGCATCAGCTTAAGAAAATGTCGTCACTGAAACTGTGTAAGGTGTTTGGCTCTGTAAAGTACAGAAACCCATTACATTTTATAGGATTCCACACTGTTCTAGCTGCAGTTTTACAAACCATACTCATATACTTAATACCCTACTTTTCTTTCCAATGTAAGAAAAATCCAAAGCAACATGCCCAAAACCATGACAGTGGATGTATAGATTCTCTCTGGAACAAATATATTATGGAGCCTGAATGATGTTGCCATCCTGTAACTGTATTAGTAGTCAATGTTTGAATGTGCTAACCTGAATTTATACCTACAGTCACCAAAGACACAAAGGAGGAAGTACAGAAATTTATGTATCATACTCCATAGTTTTCAAAAAGATATTGCAATGTTTACATTAAAAAAAATAAACTGGGTTGCTAATTATATGAAAATAAACAGCAAAGCCAAAGTATGAGCTGTTCTACAGCTCAGTCTTCAACAAGAAGAGATGCAGACTTCTTACATAGAAGGATAAGCTTAATTTGATAATTACAACTCTGGAAACCTAAAAACAATTTAAAAAAATATTTTATTTATTTTTTTAACAAATTGCAACACACAGTGAATTTATAAGGGTACAAAGAACCTACTTAATGTCATGCTCTGCTCCCGTATGGACAGGAAATGGAGAATACAACTTACAAAGCCACCATTATCACCAAGGCTGATAAAAGAAGGATTCAGCTTTTATCAGAACATCTTTAAAACTGTTTTCACATTAATTTTAGTAAGTACAGCATATATAATCGGGTGTACTTTACCTTTTTATCCCCCTGTTTTCGCCTCCGTAGCCCTGGTCTGTAATCATCTCCAAAGCGCAGAAAATAATAATAAGAAACTAGGCGTTCTATAGGATCTCTGATGACATTTATGTAAATTGGTTTCTTTTTAACACCAAATCTAAAGTAAAAGAGGAAAAAACATCTTTCAAAGGACAAATCAAAGCTCCTCATCTTATATGTAAAAGCCTGCCTTTATTGCTACAACTGAAATCTCTACACAGAATACATGATATTGAGAGGAAGTTTAACAATCACTTCATCCTCATAACCAGCATATTACATGGATGTGAAAGTAAATTCAATTTCAGTTTGCCTAGGATTATGATTTTGAGGGTTTATTATTAAAGAAACAAACAAAACAGACACATTGTCATACAAAAAGATAATAAAAATGTTTACACAACCGTCCTGACTCTAGAAATGCCTTAACTAGTTTAGCAGCCACATACATGTTTATAATAAGTACAAGGAAGTTTGATATTCAGTTCCTGCCCTTGTGAACTGGGCTTTGCAATGCTATGAGTGGTTTTCCTGGCAGGTCTCCAGTTGTCAGAGACATTAACTCTAACAGCAGGAAGACAGAGCTCAGAGCCCATCCACTGCCTGGGTTGAATGCATGTGGCTATGCTTATTAAATATAAGTCTAAGATAGCATCTGTAACCATATTAACTTCTCTATCTAAAGATATTAAATTTTTCCTTAGACGTTTACCCTAAGCAAATTTTGATGTACTGCAGTACAAACAGAAGCCTAATGAAACGAGGTGGTAAGCTCATACGACATATGAGAAAGATTTAAACCACCAAACTGTTTTGTGCAAATGCTACCTTCCAGTGATCTACATTAAAGCCAACTTTTACAATACATTTCTCAGTTTTATTTTCTTTTCCATTTGAGACATTCTGTGGCAAATAATTATGGTATTCAAATATTAAAGAGTTTATATCACAATGGAAATTGCAAGAGTGTCAAGTGCCCTAAAGTAAAGCTAGAAGCTGGAAAAAAAAGTTCTCTTCTGTTCCTATGCAAACTGGGAAAGTGTTCTGCATCGAAAGAGTGCCATTCATGCCTCCTAGCTTGACTAAAACAGAGCACTCATAGTTTTAAGATGCAGTATCATTATTGTTAAAGGGGTACATTTTACTACCAGATACTGCGCATATGAGGAATCTTAAGTTGAAAAGCTGAAGAACAGAAACATAGCATAAGCAGCAAAAAGGAGGAAGTTAGAAAAAAAGCCAATTAACAGGCATTACTTTTGCCAAAAACCAGCACTACAGACAGAGAAATTGTTAAAGGCTACAGAAAGAGCAATTGATTCTCCAGTGCTGCCAGCCGAGTACCAATGAGTCAGACTGGAGCACTCAAAGGCCGCATTGCTGACATCTGTCTGCATGCCAGCTCCGACTTCCCGAAGTCTGCAGACTAGAGGCTGTGAATGTTTCAACCATTCTGATGCAAAGACCAGGCTTTGAACTGCACCCTCTTTAAGGTCCACTGAAGTGCACGCCTTTCCACAGACTACTGCAAATGCTAAGGAAGCTGAAGCAAACCATTTCCATACAGCCGCAGACTCAACCAGTGAACAGCACATAGCCGTGGGTTAAATGAAGATGTCCGAGTCCTTAGAAATGCTTGTGCTGGACTGTACAACCGCCTGGATTTGCACACGAGCTTGCAGAACTAGCTTCAGTTACAGTAACATAACCTACTAGTAACATAAGTTATTACTGTAACTTTATTAATAATGATAATGAATTTGCAACTGCATTGTCAAAGAACTTTTTTTCCCAACTATTTACCAGAGAAAATAGGGAATAAGAGTGGATAAGAAATTTTAAAAAGACAAAAAGAAAAGGGAAAAAATTTAAACTTTTATTACCGTAATTTCTACATGGATGGATTACAATAACCTGTCCTCAATACTGTGAGCTATCAATGGAATCCAGTACTTTAATTTTCAGCATATTTTAAGAGGTACTTCTGATACTTGACAGTGAACCTAAGTCTGATGTCCATGTATAAGGAAGCATTGACTCTTCTGAAATATTTTACACTTCTTAACTACAAGAATGTTCATTACAAGAACATACCTCACAGCCTTAAAGGTGTGGGCCTTGCCAAGCACAACCAGCGTATTCAAGATATTATTTTAATAATGAAAACCCAAAGTATGAGAAAGCAAGCTGTTGTGGGGAAAAAAAAAATCACTCAGGTGAAAGGATAACAAACAACAAAGACAAGGATAACACAGTCCTGGAGGGAAGATGCAGATGAAAGAAATCTGTGAAATTGCTTAGATGCTTTCTAGATGTAAAATAATTATTTTGGTTTTAGGAGTTCTGGTATCTGAAAATGTTTTTAGCTTTATGAACTAATGTATAAAATAACATTCAGCTTAGCTTTGCTGCACTAGAAAGCTGTTACTCAGTTCAAGCATTGATTAATGTTGAAGCATTTTAATTTTTAAAAAGGCAGAAAGGAAACTAATGTATTTTTATATATTTTATTTGATTGACTGATTTGCAAGTAACGCTTTTTGCCTGTTACTTTTTGTAAACTTGGTGCCATCGGTCATTTTTAGCTACTACTGTAGCTTTTAGCATTTTCTGTAATAATATACTGTATTGGGAATCTGCAAAGGTCTCACTTCCACACCTCATTCTTTGCAATAAAAAGTTAAAAATAAAAATCAGTGTACATGACAGAATGAGTAATTAAAAGGAATGACTAAACAAAAGGAATTACTACATACAAAAAATAATTTAATTAAATAAATACTTCAATGCACAGAAACATAACAACACTGAGGAGTGACTGTCAGCAAGAGGTAAAAGTAGTGGTTACTATCATTTGTGCAGTCACATATAATGAGATCCGAAAATCCCACTTTCAATTTTAAATAATTTTCCACATGCTTCAAGTGCAAGATGAAGCACTGCCTAGTAAGCATCTTAAGCAAAACTGACTTGTCAGTTCAAGGGGAGGTTTCATAAGACTGAGCTACTGAGGATCACTGCTTTAGATCCAGAAGGAAAAATAAGACAAGAAAAGAAATATGAAAGTGGGAATAAAGATATGATCCTGAACCTTTGAAGTCAGTGGAAAGAGTTTTACGATATTTTATTTTAATTTAATTTTAGAAGTAGCAACATTTAACTCCACAAGAATTATTTCAGTGTTTTTTCTAGCAAGTCAAACTACTATAGACCAGAAAACTACTTCAAAACATAACTTTTCGTATTTCGATAAAGTGTAAAGGGATACTAAGGTAGAGAAGAATTACATAACTTAAGAGGCAGGTGGTGTTACTCTTTATATGAAACATTTTTGAGAACAGGTGCCAATCCTAAAACAGAACTGCCAGTGTTTCAGAGAAAAGCCATGATTTTCAGCTAAACGAGCTTGGAATTTAGATACGGAATACTAATCCCATTATACAAATGGGTTCTTTTTAAATGAGACTCGGCTATATTTTGTCATGCAAGAAAAGAAGAGAAATGGGTGAAAATGAGCCCCAAAGGCCGGCCGCACGGGAACGCCAGCGCGAGGGTTTTACCCAGCTGCAGTTGCCGGGCTGCGGGCGCCAGAGGGCACCGGCAGCGCGGCTGGAGCCCTCCGCGCTCCGCACGCGCCGCCGCGGGAACCTACTTGGCGAAGTCCAGGTACGATACATGGCCGTGGTAAAATCCCGGCTTCATCTCCTTCCAGGAGGTCACATTCTTCACAAATCGGACCTGTGAAAGCGGGCAACAAAAAGTGTTTCTGTACTGCTCACGACATTTCCCCGTACATGGTGTGGCCTGGCTTTCAGGTAAAATCTTATAATGCATTAGATAAAAAAGTCTATTTTTAATATTACCAAAAAATTTGTGCCGGCTAAAATAGACTTTTCTGCAGCACACAGATGACTGGTTTAGATCATCAGAATTTAATGATCAAAAAGTAAACAAAAGCAGAATACAGCAATCAGAAGGACAGTTCAAGGAAAGCTACCACAAAAACATCAGCAAGACAAACATTTATATTTTTGTCAGTCCATTTTATTTGTAATTTGAAAGAAATGCGTAATTCTTTCAGTAGAAATCCATGTACATATTTGATAGAATTGTCTGATCTGTATTCAATCCCCTAGATAAAAGTGTACCAAATTTACAGAATGTTCTTAGACCTATTTTACTGGGACATAAGAAATGAATCTGATGGTTCCTCCATCCCAAAACACAGTGCACAAGTAATCCAGAAATGTTATAAATGCATGCAATGTAAATCAGAACTATAGTTTGCTATTTTGAATAGTCATCTCAAGCCTAACATTTCAGTGAAACTTTCATGCTGAAGCATGAAGTAGCCCTTGAACAAGGGCTGATAAAGCAGTTATTGGCAAACTCCACAAAAATAGGAATAGCTTTACATTTCAAAGAACAAAATAAGACACACACCCCAAACCAGATCAAATTAAGTGGGACATGCAAATCCTGATAGAGCTTGGCTTTACTAGATGAACAGAGTATTTTAATATCAAAGCATAACTGGAAGTTATTTGAAAACTAGTGAATTGGATAATAAAGAGAGGATGATAAATTTGTACTGCCTGAGCTGTCTGACAAAGATATGCCGTTTCTGAGGCTGTGAATTAAAAGATAGTGTTCTCTGCACAGCTGCAGTATCTTTTCTCTTATACAGAAAAACAGACAACCACAAAGATTCTGAGGTGAGACAATAGAGACAAAAAAGGAAAGTTTGAGAGCTCAAGACACCACACTAACCAACATCCTATAAGTTCAAGTGGATTGAGAGTGTCATGAAGCATAATATTTACTATTTATTATAACCTACCAGTTGAGGATTTTAAGAGGTGAGACTGTGCTGCTGTTTCTTCAAAGGTGCAAAACTCATGGTCTAGGATTTAAGAGGTTGGTAACCTGTACCTACTTCTTTAAACACTGGCTCTTGGACTCTCAGATAACAGAAATGTATATTACTTTTTAGTAACAGGCAACATTAATTTTTTCAGTGCACAAGTTTCACTGTCTGTGGCATTACAAAATTTAAACCACATATTGCAAATGAAAATTGTGGCAAATCTAGCTGAAAAGCACTGCACAGTGTTACACAATGGTGTTTCATAAACTGCATTGGCTTTCTGTCTGGTTTTGTCCATAGCACAAACTGATAATATAGGACTTTGAATCCAGCTGAACTACCTTTACTGCTACTGAAATGAACAACACTTCCATTGACTGTATCATTCCAAGATTAATAACAAGATATTTTCAGTGGAGAGCCTCAGCTATTAATATTTCTTTACTGGGGAAAGATATTTCCTAAATACAAAATATAAATCACCTTTCCTTCCTTCAGCCACAAACCCCAAAATGTCATGGTTGGTTGATACAACTCTGCAAGTAAACTGGTTATGCTGTTTATGCTGTGCAGTGCAGCTCACATATTAAAGTGTACATTTATGTTTCCATGAACAAGCTTTTTGAAATCTTACATCATCTAGATTTCAGTTTTTGATAGACTAGAACTAGACATAAGGTAATGTTAAGTAAAAAATCCCAAGGTTTTTGTTTTAGATCCCCATACCAGCATCTGGCATCAAACCATATCTGTTCCAGTAACAGTTACAAAAATCCGTTATTGCCTTTGTCTTACAATGTTATTGTCTGCTATGGAAATAATTTTTATGAACATAGGATGGATAGTCTAGCCTCTAACACCAGCCAAGCTAAAGAGAAGGTTAGGAAGGTTTTATAAGACAGCTGTGACATTTACATCTGTCTTAAGATGGACCTGCAACATGCTGAGCCCCTGAGAACTACAGTTTTTAACACCTATAACTAGCCTGCAGGCAAGAGATTATCTTTTATTCTCACACAGTTTGCAGCATTCCAAAAGCCAGAATTGTTCCAGGTCACGGACAGCCTAATGAGTCTGGATTCACACATTATAGGTCAGAGATGAATATTGCTCACTGCTTCATACTGTTAAGTATGATCAATTTTACCTTTCTTTTCAGGGCTTAGCAGATACTGGAGCTTTCAAGAGACAGAGCAAGCTTCTTCATCTGAGCCCTACTGAATAAAATTTGAGGTGACTTTAAAAGTTCAGATAGACGTGAATGGAATTCCTGTGAAGTTGGTTCATGGAGCTTTTATATAATCAGCTACAAAGTTGCTCCACAGCCTTCAGTAAGTGGGAAATCAGCTGAGGTTCATTGAATTAAAAAGCCAGATCAAACGTACTCTAGGGGCATAGGATGTCCTGAAAGGTAAGTTAAACACATTCAGTTTCTAGGACAGTAAGAATTTAAAACAAGTCCCAGTGGGCCAAAAGGAGGAAAAACCCAACCAGCACACCTGGTCTGAGAAAAAGCCATGTGTGCAAACTGAGGCGATACTGTAAGTTCTTACCTCTGTCCATTAACTGCAACCAGTCCCTCTTCTCTACAGTCTGACCACACACATCGTCAGACACACTCACAATCACACACACACATGCACACACACGCAGACCCATGCACACACACACACGCGTGTGGGCACACGTGTGCAAGAGTGTGTGTGTGATTGTGAGTGTTTCTGTATCTGATGGTGCATGAGTGTGCATTCGACTGTGCTTGTGTCTCAGCATGAGTGTCTGAGTGTGCAAGACTGTGTGTATGTGTTAGTGTGCAAGAGTGTGTCTGAGTTAGCTCTGAATCAGAGGGCCAGGAATGCTGGGAACAGGCATGCAGCACACCTTTGGCTGCATGCCATGAGCAACCACAAGCAAGCTCAAGGCAAGGGCAGTTGAGAAGCAGTTTCGTGAGATGGTGAGAAGATTGAGTTCACCAGTTCAGCCACAGTACAGCCAGGATACCTGCCTTGCACTAATAGTTCTTTCTCAGAAGGAAAAATACAATTGGCACACGTGCAGCACTTGTACTCAGTAGACCATCTAACTCCAAAAGGAAAATTCTTAAATGTTCACGAGCACGACAGTACTTCCACTTCTAACAGAGTTGCTGCAGCCTTTTCACTTGTTCCACTTCTGACAGCCACTGAAACCTGCACTAGCAGAGGAAGTAAGTTCCACTAAAGCCACTATGACTGTGCTGTCCTCTGAGAGACCAACTGTTTTAGAATGGACTTGGAAGCAAGATAATATATTTTCACATTGCTCTTTTGAGAAAAATTGAGAAAGAAACTGAAGGAGAAAAAAGAACAAGAAACAGAAAACAGCAAGCTGATGGAGTGAAACACCAGATAATTGTAGTATTCATAACAGTATAGAGAATATTCTCACACCCACTTTTTAAATATTATATCAAAAATGCATGCTGTAATGCAGAACAGTAATTTAATTTTAAATGTTTTAGATGACAATTTCACCATGTAACAAAACCAATAAAGTTTGTGTGGCTGGTATGCCATCCTGATAGCCATAACACAGGCATTCTTGTATGGACAAAGTGCCACTGCTGAACCAAACAACTCACGGACTCAGCCAAAATTCAACCAAACAACTACATGGACTTAATTAGGAGAAGCAAGTGTTTCTGCTACAGACCACACAGGTCAGAAATGCAATATGGGCAACATGGCACTCAGCTTGCTGCAAAGAAAAGGCCCAGCCTGGGGAAAGAGAGGCAGCTCCCAGGATCCTGCTGCCAGAGATGCTGCAAAAGAAAGGAGGGCTGCTGCGACAAGTTACACCTGAAACTAAAATGGGTTTTAGAAACTCTGATCAGATTATCTCAAATCAGATACAGACTATATTTGGAGTGGATTTTAAATATCATTTTTTTCATATTGCATTCAAGAAGTAAAGGTTTCACATATGGGCAGAGAACTCAAAATCTGTTACAGACTTACAGTAGTTTGGAAAAGGTACAGCAGAAATACTGCACAAAAGAAGGCTCACTAATTTACAAATTTCTGCAAGGCCCCAGGCAATCTTCACCTTGCTTAGGCAGATTTGCTTTAACACACAGTAATAGAATAATTTTGTCTCTATGATATGTTTATGTATTTTACTACTGGCACATATAAACCTAATGCACCCAAATGAGCTATACTGGTGAAGGTGGCATACAAATACGCCATGCAAATCCAAGCCCACACAGTAAACGTCATCAGCCACCACTCAGCACCCCTGCCATCTCCAGAATTATGCACTATGACTTACAATGGCAAGTTGTTATCTCTGTGTATTAAAGATGAATAATTATTTCTGCATCTTTGAACAACCATGCAATGGATGAAGTTCTTCACTGTCAGCATCTCCCAGTTAATGGCCACCAAAGAAGAACGGTATCAACTGTCTAATTAAACCACATAATTTACCACCTTGGACAAGAGCATAGTATCAAATGAAGGTAGGACTGACAGATTTTCATTTTTCAATAGATTATTATTAGAAAGAAGATGAAAGATTTCTCTTATACAAAACTAAGCCAGTGAAGAACAAATTTTATTTTAAGTTCAAACAGAAGTAGAAATTTAAGGTAGTCTGTGTTTAATTTATATCTATTCAATGACTAGCTCTCCTATGCTTCAGTACAGGCCTCCATTTCAAGAGACACCTTGACAGAAACAGAATTTGGTGGGAAGTGCAGCACTAAGTATGACTGACTTGAGCATGACTTTTAATTAACAGATATAGGCTTATTAAATCTTTTGAAAAATCACTCTGTTCCTAGTGGACAGGTCTTTAGTACTTGTTCTTTGCAGTGGACAGGACTATAGTGATGGCTACCAGATTTAATAATCGCAGTAATCATGTATGACAGTATCACCTTCATATTCAGGACAAAAACAATTTTACAGGAGGAAATACTCAACAGTAACACAATCCCACTAACACAAAACAGATTCCAGCATCTCCCAAGCCCATTATTTCCTCTACATGGAGATCCCTACCTCAACCTTTCTCTGACATACAGAACTGGAAGTGGAGGGCCTTCAGCACCTGCTTCCCCTCGCCCCAGCCCAGCTGTGCAGAGCTGCTTCAGCCCGCAGACATGCACTTAAAGGAGCTGGAAGGCTCAGTGCTGACATACTGCAATGCAGAACAGCTCCTGTCTCTGCTGCATATCAACTTCAGTGATCAGCATATAACTGGCAGTAGAGAGTTTGGAAACATTTGTTTTACAGGCAGAGATGATGACAGTGATGTTTTAGATCTCTAGCCTGGATTCTCTGCAAGTGCACTCATGACAGCCAAGGAAATATTAAAGAAAATAAACCAACAAACTTACTTCCTCACCCCAGCCTAACAAAAACAGGGTATTGAACCCTCATCATCTTTGTTAAATACTCTTTTTTAAATACAGTAGCCATGATCATTTCTAGTCTGGTACTACAGTGATTTTAGTGAGAGCTTTTAATGGATGCAAAATGACTCGTCCTTCACAGTGCAAGCTATTTACAACCACTTTTCTGTATGTTTTTATCACATGTGAGACCTGACCAGCCTCGGTACCAAAGACACCAGTCTAGCCCTGACAGCATGGCACAGTGCCTGCACTACTCAGAGAGCAAATTGCCTAAGACTGCATTCACTGCAGATGGAGATGACAGGCAAGTAGTATTACACAGCCAAAACAGCTATAGCAACAAAAGTCATTTCTACCCCAGTCATGCCCCTTTTTAGCTTCGTTTCTGTCCAATAAACAGACACTTACCACCTCCAGTAGCCCAGCAAAAACCTAAACCTATTAAGAAATAATATTAATTCTCTACAAAGAAAATATGAAAACATTAGATTTCATTTGTATTGGAAAATGTGACATAAAAGCCAACTACAGCAGATCACTCAAGTTTACAATAGCAAATTGTTTTTCCTGTGCTCTTCCCTTGTTTCATAAAGACATCCCAAATTCAGAAGCTTACCTGATCTTGCAGAGACATAACAGGATTATTTTTGGTTGTATTGATATGTAAAACATGGTATTTGTTCTTTGCACAGAGATCATAGGCAATATTTGTGAAAGATGTGCTGGCAGTCTTGGGTACTCTGTTGTAAATAATCACCACATCATCTTCTTCATCCAGCGTCACATCTTGTCGGGGGCCATCTACTGTATGACGTTGCTCTATTTCTCTGACTTCATGCCTTGCAATAGCCCTTTCTGTTAAGGAAGAAAAATATAAAACTTCAATGTAAGTGTCATCAGTTCTGAAGTTCAAACCTTAGAACACAATCTGGTGAAAAGCAGTAACTCCTCAGCAATAAAGGAAACACTTGCTGTACTATGTATTTCTGACACATCTGAACAAAACTTCATCTATAAAAATGAACAAAAGACAGTCCAACACACAACACAAAGCCTAGAAAACAATATGCTTAGGGAACACAGACCATACTCTATGATCCACACTGATGTCACTATCTTTAGAGTCATCATCTCTAAAGAAAAGTCTATAATGCACTATCATAACGGCAACATCCCTGAAATATCCTAAATAATTTCTACAATACACCTAGTTAGAAATTATAATGGAAGAAATAAATCAAACAATTTGAAGAGTATGACTCTTCTGGAAACAGCAGAAATACTAACACCAGAGACCACAGCCAACTGACTGTGCAGAAGCACTGTCATTCAGATAGAACCATTGGTTTTTTATTTCAATTGATACGAGCCCCAAGAGTAAAGCATTACAATAAACAGGGTTGCAAAAATTCGATTAGTTTTATTAATTTGAAGTTCGACAAGAATAGAAGCAAGAGGTGCTTACAAAGCAGGTAACATTAAGGTGAGTGATCTCTGAGTACCGAAATACATCAAACAGAAAAACATGGAAAGGCAAGCTATGAACAACACATTTTGGCAGACAGAGTACTTTGCAAATAAACCATCTTTCCTTTCATACAAAGGGCCATACTCTGAATAACTGAACATTGCTTCGAGTGCTAAAAGCTTATTTGGAAAATAAAATTCACAGTATTACAGCTTTTTCTTTTTTTATCCTGTTGAATATCAAATACCCTGTGCTGATTGAGACACAGGTTTTTTTCTGTTCCAGATAAGTATGTACTTTAATACAATTTGTAATACAGATGTCAAAGCACTTTTTCTCATTCATTTATGGGGATACTGCCTTTAATAATGCATTTAAAGAAATCTGCATTTGTCAACAGTGTAAGCTGAAGTTGCTATCACAAGAGTAACCTGTAATTCTCTGTATTATGTTCTTTCAGGGTGTAGCTCTTTATGGATGACATACTTTTAACAGCAGCAGCAGCTCTTGGCCTTTACTTTCCTTGCTTCTTTAGCCCATCTCCTTCTATTCTCTATCCCCAAATCTCTTTAATTATAACATAAAATCACGTTTGAAGCAGAATCATTAAGCTGTGAATAGCCTACCCTGTAATTTCACATAAATTGTCTTAAACCACAAACTTCCATCTGTCTGAAATGCTTCAAAGCTTAAACTCACTCACTCTCTCATATGCTCGAATCTCACACCCCATAACTAAGTTACATCAGTATGAAAATGTTTGTAGAAAATGCTTATTGAGTATATCTCAATTTTCCACATGACATCTGTTGCTCCCCACTACATCAGTCACAGTTTTTGCTCCTTCCTTTCTCATTTGCTACCTCTCCCATCAGTGCTGGCAAACGTCCTATTTTGGAAAGAGACGAGGCAACAGACTCAGGTTTCATCTCTCTGAAGATGGCTACAACAAAATGGGGCTGGCAACTCTCCTCCTCCTGCCAGTAACAGATTAGAGGAAGCATTTGGTAGGGAACATAGTTAACCATGTGGCTGCCCAAGGCTACATGGATACTGAATACCACCTAGAGAGGCTGAAATGAAACAAATTTAATTGGTATTTTCTACACCAGTGTAGTAGATCTAAGCTAGATTTGATTCATAGCTGCACAGAACCCCAGGGCTGATGAGGCTGGCTGACACAGAGGGAAGCTTCCTCTTTTACATGGAAGAGGGAAACATTTGTGAGAAACAGACATGATTTGCAACAGGATTGATGAGAAGTATTCCTCTAATGAGGTATTTTAAACCTTGATGATTCAAGAATTAGTGTGATAAGTGCACTTTAAAGACCATGCATAAGATATAAAAGCTGCATGATTGGATGCAATTAGCAGAAAGGCTATTCCATCCAACCACCTTCAGCCTCCCACAGCGAGGGGGAAAGCAAGAACTCATGTAAGGAGCAGAACCTTCACAAGCCTGAAGAATACAGACAGCCCTGTTATGAAAAAATAAGGAGGCTTTAGATTTCAAACTAAAACAAAAACTGGCCTTTAAGATGAAGCACTGAAATCACCTTTTTGAAATATTTGCAATAGTTAAAAAACAAAAGCTGAAATGAAGTGAAGGATATATAAACTGCTCAAGTGCAAGGGAAGTTAAAGCTAGAAGCAGAGGCACCTGCAAGTGTCTACCATGGTCAGGCATCCTAAGAGCCTATTTCATTCTAGTCTATGAGTAATACAGTAACGAAAATTGCAAGTTCTTTAAAAGTGCATATTTTTCCCCAGCCACAAATAGTTGGTAGTTTTTCCGGTGAAGTCAGGAAGCTCTTCTGATACTAACTGAAAAGTCAGTTTAACTCTTAAAATTATGCATATTGATTTTATTTATTGATAAGGTTAGTTAGTTAATTTATTATTTGGAGACGGGAAGAGGTCCGGTAATGGTAACATGCAGCTGAGTCTTTGAGTTACTTATGTAATCAGAAGTTAGAGAATTTGAGGAGTTAATGGGCATTTGATTAACTACTTCATTTGCTATTCCATAAAATCTAAATAATCTTGGAAGTAGAAGCCCTGTAATGGCTGAAAAATGAACGATGCTTATATGTTTTTAGAAGTATGGTAGAAAATGCAATGTATGCTTTAAAGACGTTTTACATGTGGAAGATAGGGAGGAAGAAGACATTAAGTATTTACTAAATATATCGTGTTTACCAAAAATCTCCTTAGATGACAGCCCTGCAAATAAAACTTTGATTACGTAATCAAAGAACCTGTCTGTATAAGGTTGGATTGTTTCACTGAAAACAATTTTTAAAAAAAATCAGGATGGGTGATTTCTTTCCTCTCAGAGATCCAGTGAACATAATGTCCTACAGTTTCATTGCTTTCACTGCATTCTACTTAAACTTTGTGTTGTAGGAAAAACACTTATACAAAATTATTAAGAGACAAATGCTTAAACAGGGTTAAGACCATACACTCTAAATTTCACATTACATAACTACATCCATTTAAAAATATATGTAGCATTGAAGCCAGTGATACCTTTGAAGACAAGACAGGTTTTCACAAAACTCTAATACAGGATAATTTTAAGGCGTAAGATATTCTGTCTCACACTTTTTTATCATTGCTTGTTTAATTTCACTGTAATACACAATATAATTGCTATATCCTTGGGATAAACTCTGTTCTGTCATCTGCAGTTGTCCTGCAAGCAAACTTTCATCAACTGCAAGGAGTTTGCACATAGGCAGTACCAATATGATCAGTGTAGTAACAGTTGCTGCACTGATTATTTACCAGCAGATGAATTACTTGCAGAAAGCCCTTAGCTGGCCGAAGTAGCTCCTTTGTAAACAGCAGAACAAGTTGGTCTTCTCACCTATTTGTCTACATTTTCTTCTCAATCCTCCTTCATCCCATTTCTGTAACTCAGCCTCTTGGCATGACTTACATTTCTTGAGCCATCCTCTCGCAGCAATAAACCACAAAATATCACGGCTAGCAACAAATTGGTTTGCCAGTCAGATGCTACCAGAAAATAACATATAATGGGCAAGTTATGTCTTCTCCTTCAGCAGAAGCACTAATAGCGACACTTCATCTGTACACCACCACTTCAAGGTCGCTGCCCTTTCAAGTCAAAGCAGTTTCTCAACAAGCTCTAAAGTTACTAACAAGAAACACTTGGAGAGAAATGGACAGGCCAAGGATCTCAACTAATAAAATCACCTGTGAAAATGCAGTGGCCCCCCCCCCATACTTCTAAAAATATCTGAAAACCCAGCTGAACTATATTTACATAATTACAGCAACAAATCACCCAAATGAACAATATTTAAATAATTATAGAAACAAATGACTGGGATCATAAGCAGTTATTAGTCTACATTCCTTGCACATTCAAACAGATAAATGTCTTAGGTAAAACAAGCTTATTAACATTTACTTCAAATCCAAGTGTTAACTGAATACAAAATCTTCCCAAAGAAACTAGTGTGTCATGGATTTTAACAACTTAAAGATTAAGAAAACCAAACATTTCAAATTCCTCACATTTTTCACAGAAGCATAAGAACCTCCTGGGATTTCTGAACAAAGAAATCTATCAAAATCAGAAATTCTTCTTCACCCCCTAACTTAGCATTTACCACTCTTGAAGAAAGACACATTTTGAGCCTTGCTGGCTGTCAAAATCAAGTTCACTGAGTAACTGGAAGAATAATTCAGAGCATACTGCTCTACTTTCCCAAATTATGCTCTTTGTCCTCTACATCTATTTTCCTTCTGTATGTATCTACAGATATTATCTAGGCTCTCTCTTCAATGTGTCTTATGTGCCTGCCATGCTTCATTGTGAAAGCTCCCACTCAGACGAGGAAAGACTCAGTCTTAAAATAAATTTTAGCTCAGCAGCCTTCAAGTGTTGCCCAACAGAAGAAAAAGACGTGGATTCAAATTTCAGTCACACTGACTTGATGTGAAGGAACTGGCCAGCCAGTCTTGATAGCACCACCCCTGAGCAAACTGTTGCTGTATATCTACACTACTGGATGCCACATTAAACCAATAAGTAGGTTTTTCCAGGTGGGAACAACACTGAAGCCAGCTGACTTGGTGTCTCAGCTTTCTTTCCACTGTGCTCCCAGGCCAATTAGGCAAGCAGCTGGTAGCCTGAGGCACTGAGCAGCTCTCAAGCTGTTTCCCTGCCCAAAAGCTGCATTAAACACCATTGGCCTAAATACTTAACCCAAGCAGGACTGCAAACCTACTCACTATGGACTCCATTCTCCTCTGATGAAGAATGAAAACTGAACAGCAGCTTAAAACTGAATCATAATTCTGTAGCGAAGTTAATGTTCTGAATCATTTTCAACACCCACCATATACACACAGCCTTCATCTGTCACTGAAATGTGGCCTCCTCTGGGAGCTGTTTAGCAGCACACGACTTACAAACCAGAGTGCAGCCATATGCAGATATCAATATTTCAGGGATGGAGAGAAGAAGAGAAAGAATCAATGGTGCTATGACAATTTACGGCCATGGAGGACTTGTGTCACTATACCCAATTAAATCTGAAGGAAAAATATAGATCGAATTAATGAAAAGTGCCTAAAATTAAATTTGTGCAAGGTATCAGTATTAACGTACCAACTTTTTCAGAGACCTTTATAAATAACAACTCTATTCTGCTCTAGTTTTAAGTCTTACTAAAAGCAGAACCACCATGGGTTCTCTAGAAACTCCATGAATTAAAGGCCAACATGTATTTGTGAGCAAAAATAATAAAAGAGATTTCTAAGAAACAAAACCGCAACTACAGTTAATTTTTTTCAGTCCCGCAGCAAGAACGCTGGTACCCAAGTAGCAGCCCACTGCCCTTAGACTGAAGGTAGATGGCCCTATTGCATTCCCAGCCCCTCACATGCACTACTACCAATCACTTCACAGCTTCAGAAACTTTGGTGAACAACGATACTATTCAGGGAATGGCACTTCTGGAAAGCACTGCTAATGCCTTATGCAGTAGCCATAACTTATTCTGGTTAAAAGAATAATTTGGACCTTTTGCTTTCTTCTTTTCTTAGATATTTGTGTAGTTCAGAACAACTTTCCTAATTAAAAAACATCTTAACCCTTAAAGTATTTTAGTTATTTGCATTTTAGACAAAAAAGACTGTTGGTCTTATTTGCAAGTCTAGCTGTCTTTAATCAGCCTATGAAATACCTGCTAAAACCTTTAATTTAACGTTTACCTTTAAAGTCTTCAAATTCAGGACAGCCTTAGCACGTATTTGCTCTGAACCCAATCCTGACCTATAGCAAGCGAAGATCACATACAAAGCACAAACCAGGATGGAAACAGAGTACAAAGCTTAAAATAATACCAAAAAAGTAATTTAAAGTTTTTTTCAAAACCCCATGTTTTTCTTCCCTTTCCAAGAATCCAGCTGCCTTAGTGGCAAGAAATTCTATTGACTAATTTTAGAAATTTTATTCCAGCTTGTTTCTTTTCCAGTAATGCATGAAAAGAAATAGGTATAAAAGATATTTTGTAATAAACCCCAGTAGTTTAGTGACCAAGTAGAAGTCACTAATATTGCCAAAACATTTTCTTTCGTAGTGGTTAAAGCACTTTCAGAACAGAAGGAAAAGACTGTTCTGCACTTCACAACTGTCCAGAGAGAAGAGAATTGTTTTCAAACTCCGAACTTTAAACTCCAACGAATGCTCACTGGAACTAGTTGAAAGAAAAAATAACCCTCTCAAAAATCCCAACACAGACAACCAAGCAGGCACTGAGATTGTTAACTGGAATCTAATGCAGCAGCTGCCTGCAAATTAGAAGTAGCAATTCTGAAAAGCCTGCTACAGTTCCATTGGCATTTGATATCCATCACTTTATTTCAAGATAGTATTTTTGCCAGGACTTTATTTTGAACATGTAAGTAGAAGCATATTGATTAGTGAATAATACTGTTAAGGCTTTGATTTTAAACTAAAAGACAAAAGGTTTACTCTTTACAATCCCACATGTACATCCAACCTGGTTTGAACATCAGAGCCTGCATTTCTCATTTTTCTGCAAATTTTGTTACGGAAGAGAGATTAGGGTCTGACCAAGTATTTGCTTTTTTTTTTTTTTTTTTTTTTTCCTTAAGACTACCATTAACATACAGCCTTATATATTTTTCTTCCAGCATTCCACTGCATGAAATATTTTAATTACTAACGACTATGTTGTGGCTCTTTCTGAATTTAAGACCAGGCATACCATGCACATACTATTAAGTCAACCTGTGTCTTAGTCACATAATATATAGGACAGGTAAGGGCCTACATCTCAAATCGTCCCAGGAAGGGCAAAACTAGACAAAATCCATGGGAAGTTACATATCAGATGAATTGCACATATAGGTCAAAGTTTAGGTACCCCAACAAGTATGGTTATTCCCAGAAATAATATGGCTTATGGCAAATATTTTGGTAAAGCAGCATCCAATAAAACAGAAAAAAACAGAAGGCCTAATTCCGCCAAATATGAAATTTTCAAAAAATTGAAAATGCTTTAAAACAAAAGGTGCATACTTAAACCACATCTTCAGCTCTAACTACAGCATCACTGCTATGACTCCTGAATACTGCCCATAATACTAACTATGAAGTTAGGGAAAAAATCTACAGAAGCAACATCTTTAGGCACCATGATGTAGGAGTATATTCAAAAATAAGCATATGTCAAGCAGCTTTCCAACTTCAGACTTATCCGTTTTGCTTGACCCAAGTGTTGACTTCAAGTTGATGAATTAGCATGAGAGCAAACACAACAGTCACCATTCATCTTTGTTTTCTCCCCACCACTTGCAATTTCTTGTTTTGTTAGGACAAGTAAACAGATAGCTGTAAAGAGAAGGATGTAATCACACAAGGAAAAGGTTTTTGCCTTTTCAGAACTCCAAAACTGCCAGTAAACTGTTACGAAGCACTGTGACTATGACAAAAGCAAAGAAAAATAGTTGCAAACCAGGGATTTGTTCTCTAAATAATAAACCTCAGCTGAGTATACAACAGCAGGGTTTGCTCTTATTTATAGTGCCTTAATATCTTAATGCAGGTCTCCAGTGTCAGCAAGAAAAGTTAATGGAACTGTTTTCTACACACATACAGTTGTCACAAGCATTCCACTATACAAATGTGCCTGTCACTCCTTCAAGAAAAATCCAGTACAAATAGTGAAAAAAAGCAAAATCAATATAGAGTGCCTGACTCTATTTAGTAAGGCAGCCTGGAGACTGGTGCTTCTTTATACATACTTGTTATTTATATTATTATATGAGCTTTCTGCAGCCAAATAATAATTTACTTTTTTCAAAGAGTATTGACTAGCAAAAACGCAAAAAGAATCACTAAACTATCTGTTAAAATCATTGAAAGACTATATGTAAGGACAATGCTGTATTCTAGTAAGTCGCCATCAGGTTTAATAAAACGAATTGCTAAGATATACTGTTATTTGCAACATATTGCACTTATACCCCTGCTTGTCTTCACACTTCTTGGCTAAACTAACCTAATCTGGAAAACAAGCTATTGCCATCTGGTCTAACAGCCAAAAAAAGGAAGACAGCAAACAGCACTGCCTTCTGATCAGAACGGCAGCTGACGTGGTTAAGGTAGAAGAGCTAAATATTTTACTAGGAATCTTAGGAAGTTAGAGTACCAAGAATAACCTTACGAGAACTCTGTGTAGCACCAACAGATAGAGCGTGATATTTGCTTAATTGACACTGGCTATGTATAGATTAAGCATTTACTGTGATAAACACGATTTCTAACCTTAATGTTGTTACAGGAGTTTGTGTAAAAAAGAAGTTTTGAAAGAAGTTTTAAAAAAACCAGAAATGAGCCTGCATGCTGCATGAGCCCCACGGTTGTTAAGTCATTACAGAATTAATTTTAATTACATTTTAAAAATACTGATTAGATAAGCTCTTGATTACATTTTTTGTTTTCTTTATGGAAACCATTTATCTTGGTCTTAGCTTCATTTAAGAACTTCAATTTGATTCTATACCCTGGTTGCTTTACACATAAATCAGAAGTAAGTTTTATTTTTCCCCCAAAAATGTGAATTGTTAATCGAGATATTTGCTAATTCCTGTAGCTAAAATATCAACATAGATAAAAAATACTGCTTTATCTTTTTTCCCAATCTAAGGTTTGCAGCCTAAAGACCTCATCTGCAATGGAGATCAAAAAGATAAGTATGAATAAAGATAAGCTCTACCAACATATAGACCACTTAAAAACTACATTTCAGGAACATCAAAGCCATTTTAAGTAAATGAAAGTACAAAAACTCCCCGATTCTTAATTAAATGCTAAAATTACAACAAGCACTAAATTAAAACTTTTTCATAATCTCTGGAAAACTCTTCTTGCTGCATCCTTCCCCTCTTCACACCTAAGTCCAACCTATTCTCAGGCAGAACTAGGAATAAAAATACAGGCAGTATCAACCTGGTTCCTTTCTAAATAAAATAATCACCAGCTTTAAGCAGATTTAAGCTTCCCCTTTGACTTTCAGAGGATTCAAAGGAGCAGAGGTCCAGTGGACTCAAGGAGTCCATAGACGGAACTCTACAAAGAAGTCCTCTCAACACGTACCCTTCCTGGCCCTGCCCTGGAACTTCAGGTGGGCTTTCATGGGAGAAGCCCACATGAAGTCCTCAATACGAGTTTGAAACCGTGCGTTATGGAGCATTTGTGACACAACTAGCAGCTAATGCAAACCTTCCACAACCATCTTCTCCATGCTAAGAAACAGTGGCAATCATACTTCAAATATTTGCGTATCAACATCACTACAATAAATCTCTTTGCAGCAGACATTGATTAGCAAAATCAAAATTATACAAGCAAGAGCCTGACCTAATTTCATGTCAGTGTGATATGGAGCTCCTTGTGCTTGGTAAAAACAGAAACAGTCTGGGTTAGTGATGTGTACAGTAAGGTGGTTTTGTACAAAGAACTTCCCTCTGGTAGGAGAGCCAGCTGGCTCATTGAAAGCCTCTTGGTGTTAATCCTGATTTAGATTGGATTAAGCTTTTTAATTAAAAAGAATTCTTTTCCTACATGCATGAGAAATATTCTGGTCTTCTCCCAAATCTCTTTTTGAACAAGAAGGACTATTTGACGAAAATTTGTCCAGAACAAAAGGGCAAACAATGCCCTCAATTGCATCTCAGGTAGCTGTTACAAAAAGCTAAAAATAACTCCAGCCCCTTGCTCAGTACTTTGGTCCCACAGCAGTAAGGGATACAACAGATTTGTATTCACCAATCTCTACCAATGCTTCCTGACCACAGTACAGCATAATTATTCATTATCAGAAGACATATCATCACTGAACTTACAAAAAGTCAGAACTGCAGAATGTTACGCTGGTTAAGGCCAATACCACTGAAATAAAAGTAAAAAAAAATTCCCCCAATAAGTCCAGATAAAAAGAGGAATCAAGATTCTCTTTTGGTATTTCAAATTCATTAAAATACTCATTTTATGACTAGAAAGTTAATTTAGCTTTACATACTGTTTTGTTAGCAGTTAGAATTGCACAGTATGCAAAGAGTTGACTGGTCTTCAAAAAAACCAAACCATCCCAAACCAAACACTAGGAACACCCACATATTTGGTCAGATTATCTTTTGCAGACATTAAGACTTTCAATTGTCAGATTTTATTTTATACAAGCAAAGTAATCTACTTCCAACAATAGTCAATAGGCTAAAATCTAGCATTAACCCATTTCTAATAAGGCTGAAACCTGCAGAGCTCTATAAGGCAATAATCCTTTTGCTGCCACGGAGAGAGGAAGTGCTTTGAACTGTCACTACCAACGCACTAATGAAATTTTAACTTGATTTTAAAGAAATATTACAGGGTCAGCACGGCTATGAATAGTAATGCTAAAACTCTATTTTGAAGAAAAGGTTTGTGGAAACTTCACAGCCCGAGTTCCCAAAGAAGCTGTGACATTGAGAAGTCTGTGCCCTCGCTAGAGGTGCAGGGGTTGCTCTGAACTCAGCTTTCCCCAGAGAAGCTGTACAGCCATAACATTTCCTTTCTATGCCAGTATTAAAACTATTGAATTAAGCTAAAACATTTCCTCTCTGTTCTTCACATGTCCATTCATGAACCCAAATTCTCCTGAGGTGCTTTTGGTTTAAGTCTCCAGTGACCATCGATGGTTTCTGTATATACAATTCAAATTTCCCTTACTGTTGCATTAAGTCTCCATCTTCAAACTCCATTAGTCTCAATTACTATTTTTGTGTATATGAATAGTAAGGTTCAAAAGTTCATTTTTATGTTAACAAGCTGCAATCATGTAAGGATATATATATATTAAGATTTGTTGGTAATTCAAATAAAGCATGTACAAAAAACCACACAAGTCTTCCCTTCTGCTATATGAAATGGAAGCTACTACTTCAGAATTTTAAATTGGAAAGATATTTTAATCCAAGCCATTACTAGGGGGACAGGCTACAACAACACTATTATAAACTTCTGTGGGAGGATATACTGATTAATACAGTTTTTTACAAGAAACGTATTATTTATCTGGGATACTTCAAAGCAAAAAATACCACTGGTGAATTCTGATGACACATCACCTTCCAGATACATGTTAAATACTGAAGTTGCTCTTCAGACTGAGTGAGCAGAGGGAAACTTGAAAAGGACTTCTTTCTTAGGATACATACTCTCTGGCAACATTGTTACATAAGGAATAAAATAACATAAAATAAAGTTAAAAATAAATAAATGGAAATAAAATTAATTGAACTTTGACTCATGATACTCAGCAAATTTAATTGCAGTGGTTAAGGACGGAACTACCCATGTGACAACAGCGCTCAGAAGACATCATATTATTGTAGGAATAATTCATACACAAGTTTGGGCAGAAAAGACGGAGGAAAAGTCAAGAGGCAATAGTCTTCTATAGTATCACATGGTGCAAAGGAAGCTCTGTGATGAGTAAACACTGGGAATGTGCATACTCTCATCCTACAACTCCTCAGTTACTGTTCTATATCCACGCCATCATTTTTATCTTCTTTTCCAATTCACAGTTTATCCTTAAAAAGGCAGAAACACTATGGCTGTATGTAAGTTGTAAACACCAACCTCTCTTGCTCATATTAAAATAATTTCTGAAGTCTTATTACTTTTAGATACCTAAAGTAACTTCTCTTAGTTTCCGAACAGCCACCTCAAAATATTTTCACGCCTCTTCTGACACCTAGTTCATACCAAGTTATCTTCTTCTCAGGAAGGCAAGGATATCTTGGGCTGACATCAATATGCAGGATTAAAATTGACTCAGGGTAAAAATTCTCACTACGTTTCATACATCACACTATCAATGAGAAAATGGGTCACATTTCATCAAAAGGAAATTCTGTATCTAAATTGTTGTAGATCAGAACTTCACATCTCTGTACACTACTAGCCTATGACCAACTGAGAAGATAAGAGAACTCTCAAGCAAGATACAGGGCTGTACCGCAGTACATATGTATAGCTATTTTTTCAGCAAAATTATGCCAAATTTAAAAGAGCTTATTCTGTCCAAGTGGCCTCCCCTCTGTGTTGCAAACTGTGAACAAATTATCCCAATGGTAATTTGGTTAAAGTAGTAGCCATTTATTCCAGAGTCTATGGAAAAGGCCCCTCTCTGTAGTCAATGTCACAAGACTGCAAATACAACAGGTAGCAGAAATTTCACTTGACTTTACATGTGGCACTTAAAAAGTATCTGGAACCTCAGTAATTTTGTATGCCCCATGAACAATTTTAACCTGTTCTTCAGCTGAGGTACAATTTCTGTAATATACTGACTTCTAAAAACTGTATTTACAATTGTACAGAGCAAGGTTTATTTCAAAATATGACATTTCCTGTTGAAGGCAAATGCACTGAGATGACACAGCTCTATTCTGCTTTTATGCCTTCCAGCTGCTCAGAGGGGGAAAAGGAGTTGGTTTAGGTATTGTGAGCTTTTGGTTTTGTTTCTAAATCATGGCTCTCAACACCTTCGAAGCAAAGGAGTTTCCCGCTGCTCCTCTCCGAGGAGGAAAAGACGACTGTGCATCAGAACACGGCAGACGTCTCCTGCCATGCCATCAGAGGGAAGCTGCGGAGCGCTGCGCTGTGACTGCAGCGGGTAATTGACACAAGTTTAATGGCGCTGTCTGGCCCAACTGAGCCGTGGGAGTCAGACTGGCTGTCTCTGCACATCTGTTGTGGATATAAGCATTTGAGAACAACGCCTGCTTTCAGCCCAGATACAAACTCATCCAGTATATTCATCAAAAAAGCAGTTGAATCCAATGGCTTTCATTTTCCAAAATGATAAAGACACACTCTCTCATTAATACAAACGTGACCAGTTCCAACTTCTGAACTTGAGATGGAGTACTCCCAGCTCCTCTGTGAAGGGTCACCCTGTGCAAAGCACACAGCCACAGGAAACAAACCATAGGAAACCAGCTTACCCATTGAGAACATTTCTGAATTGGGAACAACTGAGCTGCAAAACCCCACAGACACTCACATTCATGCCACTAAAACAACTGCAACAAACTGTCTTGGTGAAAGGAAATTCACCATGGATATGAAACACATTTTTTTCAGGAAGTGAGAGCTCTCGAAAAGAATTATTTGGGCTATTACAAAGCTAAACCTCACTAGGTTGAGCACAGTTCTGCCTCTCAAAGGCACTTTCAGCCCAATTTGGAAGTCACAGACTGCATCCTGGCTCATTTAACACACAATACAGCTGTCCTTAAATTAGTCCTAAAGTGATAAATATTAAAATGATTTGTCATGTTAATTTTATTATTCAGGTTATCATTACATGTGAAAGCAGGAAACTCTCAGGCAGTACAGGTATTTAAAGGTAAGTAGATGGCAAAGTTTATAAAGAAAAGCAACAGTAATTTACCATTTACCACAAAATAGTTTGGGTTGGAAGGGGCATTTAAAGGTCATCTGGTCCAACTCACCTGCAATGATTTACAGTCAGCTGTGCAAAAATCAAGACTGACATGATGAAGAGCATGAATAACACAGGTAAGGTTTTTTTATTCGCTGTCTTGTTTTCTCACCATACAGATACATGTGGTTCCCATTACCAAGTCCTTCCCAGCTAGGAAGGGTGGAAATCTTCACTGTAAAACATATACTGACACACATCTTTCAAAACCTAGAGTTTTAACAGTTTTATCAATTAGCCTAAATACTTGAGGAAATCACCTGAGCTCTCAGAATTAAAATTATATCTGTTACAATAAATGCTCTTTAATCTAGTCCTCGCTAGCTGAGAAACACACCGCAGAGATCACAAAAGTTTGCAACTCAGAAACATTTCAGCAATTTTCCTGTTTCTGTTGCCTACCTGAATTTAAGGATGCATTTTATTTTCTTATTTTACCATAGTAGTACAACTATGCAAACCTTTCTTTTAAAAATACCATCACTAGAAAGAGGAGGCACTATCTTTGCTAATTAGTGGGAATTTTTGCATCAAGGAAGATGTCTTTAAAATAAGTTCCATGTCTTCAAATTTATATGAAGTACTCATTTAAGAAAATAATTAGTATGTACAACAATCACTTGAAAGCCTATCTCCTGCTACAGGACATTTCCATTGGGCAGCAATCTGGACTGCATTATAAGACACTATTATACATGAACAGATGGAAATCATAAACTGATATTTAGCTACAGATTTCCTGTCAGAAACTTATATAAAAAGAAAAGAAGGAAATATGCTTAACATTTTCCATTAGCCAACATCAAATCACTGAAAAAAAGAGGCATCCATGTAATGCGTATAAGACAGCAACCTATTTTAAGCCGTATCTTTTCATGTCCATTACATACCAGATAATCTTACTTATGCCTATGTTTTTTATCCTTAGTCACACAATATAGGATCAAAACCAATAAACTACTCACGAAAGAACACACACACATTTCAGTTACAGCTAAAAATTAAGACTTCTCAGGTTTGAATTCTTACTTTTGGCTGAAAATCAGAAGAAGCCATTGAAGTGCTACAGAGCTTCACAGGTTTGTCAGAACTGATTATTGTATCACGAGCCAAAAACGTATTAAACTTTCCCATTATAAGCTGTAATGAACTGTCTTGCCTAGAATAGCAAACACATTGTTTATATCATTCAGATATGAAAGAAACTCAAGTTGCAAAGATTAAGGTATAGAACATCAAATTAGTAGGAAAATAAACTGCTCCCTTTGTTGAAGGGCAAAGTAATATCAGCTGTTGCAATCAATACGACTGTTTTGAAATACAGTATTATCTTGGATTACACTTAATCAGAACCTTCTGCTTCACTGCCAGGACTTAGAAAGAAAAGTAAATATTAATGCTATTAAAACACAGTACAGAGATCATCAGTTGCTGGACATGCCATCCAAGAGGAATGGGGAATATGTGAGGTAAGGTACAGATGTCATCTGGGTCATGGGAGCTGTATTTCACAACTGATAAATTGGTAACTTCAGCTACCTGAAAACTAAATCTCCAAAATATTACTTCATCAAAACTTCAGAACACATTAAATACCACATGAACGTTTCCTTTTGCATGTAAGTCACTAATAGCGTAAATTTTTAGTCTGCACATAGACTGAATTTGCTGTTTTCTTCATGGACTCAGCAACGAAAGCTTGTGATGTTATTCTTCTATACACTCAGCTTCTTTAATTTCATTTTTCTTTCCTCACAAACGCAATACAAACAAAGAAACATACAGACTTCCTTCTGTTTCAATGGTCTTAAAGACAAACCAACCTTCAAGATCACCAACGACCTCCAAAAGGATTTAAATATTGGAGGGCCTTACTATTAATTACTCCAGGGTAACAGCAGTTAGGGCTTCAGGCACAACCAAGACAACATACTTAATTTCCCAATTCATGTGGTGAATTCATGAGGTCAAAGTGCATTAAACATGGGGAGGAAGGAAAAGAATTGCAAAGAAAAAATAAAGTATAAGTTGGCTATCAATTAGAGTATGTTGCGTTATTCCATACTCCACTAAAGAGCCAACACTGAATTCAGAATTTCTTATTTGTACATAAGTTCACACACAGTTGCATAAAAGTTCAAAAAGTCTGTGTTATTATTTAGTGAGATCTGTCTACACAAAGTAAACCTGGCAGGTTTCACTCACAGCTATCTCAAACTTACCCTTGGGAAGGGCATCAGAATTCTGCAATATATGTCTGGACACAGCTAATAAGCCTAGTCATTCATAATTAACAATGTTCTCCTTTTATTTTATATTATACAGCTGAATAAGAACCTGCCTGTTAACCCAAACCGGAGGGAAGGAGTCTGAGGGTTTACTGAAAACCTCTATTAAAACACAACTATAGTTCTAGCAAGTGAAGTTAAAATTAAAATAGCCATAAAAAACAAACAAACGTATTTTTAAAAAGGTGGGAAACCATCTTAGAGAGTAGAAAAATATACCCCTGTATACTACAGTGAAAGAACACCAGGCACTCCTGATGGTTAAACAGGTGCACTGGAGGTAAAGAAGTAGCGCTACTTCCAAACAAACAAACAAAAAAATCCAGCGGTTTCAAAAGCTTTTAAAGTTTTTTTAGGTAGCTTTTAATAGACTTGAATGGGAACACTCTGAAACCAGAAAGCAGTGAGCAGCCTGAGGATCCCATCTTCCAACCATTATGCTTATGCAATCTACTCCCTCAGCCTTTTTTCTATGGCTGCTTTATTAAAGAATAAACACAAATGTTTGTTTACAAAGCCGCAGGAATTTGAGAGGGAATGGACATTTGGCTTTCTCTATCAGAAGAATGATAGTCTTCATCTCTCTTTTTATATGTAAGGCAGTTGAGATAACATTAGGTCTTGTCTTAATGGATTTTGTTTTAGAATCTCCCAGCTCAGAGGTAATATAACATGACATACAAAAGGCTTGTGAACAGGCTGAGAACACTGGGGACATCACTTCAGCTCCCCTTAAACTCCCTCCAAGCACAAACTTCTGCTCTACAGAACATACCTATTATTATAAAATTAATCAAGGTATTTCTTTGTCCATTTATTAGAGGTTGAATAGGAACCAAGCATACAGAGCCGCCGGTCTATTCAGAGAAAGTTTACTAGCATGCAGCAATACATCCAAGTGAGGAACCAGAGGATCTTTCAATACACTTGGTATTTATGTTGGCAGACACAAATAACAGTAAACAAGTTTTTTGATTGCAGACCTGTAAACTAAAGGGGAGGAATATATCATCCAACTCCTTTCTTCTCAAAGCTCTGCCACTGGGAAGACAGAGCACTTACTTCTTTCAGAGGAAAAAAGGACCGAGTACTCAATTGTAGTACATCCTAAAACAAATCCCAAACAAAAAAAACCCACCCAAAGTAACTCCCTGCCACCAACATCAAAAAGTGATGATCAGTACATGGCTATGCCAAGTACTTCGTAATAAAGTTCACAGTTGTGAGTTTTCAGCTACGATGGCCCTACTCGCGTTCCGTTCACAGCTATCAGTGTCTTCTCAAACACACCTTGTCGCCTGTCACTGGTGTCATTTTAAGCACCAAGCCTGCAGCTGTTCAGCTTCCAGTGTCAAATCTCCCCAGTACTTCCTAAACCCTCTGAAGCTCCTACTTCTCTGTCTTAAACATACTCAAATGTTAAGATGCCCACATACAAGTTGCTGTTGCCTAGTTTCCATTAAAAACTAAAAATAAAGCAACAGGAATAAAGCCAAACACTTACGGATAGAAACACTATTATTCTGATCTAAGAAAATCCACATTTATCAATTGATGCAGAAGCAGTCCCCAGATTAAGATAATGGGAGTTGAAAGACAGTTCCCCCAGGACAATCACACCTATAGAAAATAAACAAAAATTATGTTTTTATTTCAGTTAAAAGAAGAGTTTTGTTCTACTTTGTATTTCTCAAATTCTATCCCTTAGTCAAAATTTGCTACCTACACTTTAATTTGTAAAGTTTATCCTGCTTTAAGACTCAGAAAGGAAATTAAACCCCTTTAAGCTATCCCTTTTCCCCTGCCTCCTTCTGATAGTGGAGGAGACACTGGGAGAGATTAGAAGATGGAATCACAATTTACTGAAAAATCGCAATAACCACAACAATATTAATAAAAGTGTACAAAGGAGTGTTTTACCCCCAAAAGGGGATCCACTACAGAACAAACAAAAATGCTTCCTGAAGACAGCGCCCAGTGTGGCTTCCCAAAGGCAAAATGGTGACCAGCCCCGTGCTGGGCCCGCGGTACAACAAAGGCTTAACTTCCCCCAGCCCCAAAACAGCCGGAAAACAGGGACAAGGCAGAACCTGGTGGGACCTGACAGGGCTCTGAAACAAGCCAGCTGATGCTTCTCCTGGGCCTGACTTTGTGGGAACAGGACTGGAACATCTGGCATTCTGGCTGTGGCTCCGGCAGCTGCAGCTCGGGCCTCACGCAGCTCCCCTGGGCTCCATGCCGGTCTCTCCCTTTTCTTCTGCTGGGAGCCGCATCCTGGGCTCACCGGTGCTGTCTTTCAGCACCAAACCACAAAATCTGCAGCTCAGAGAACAGGAAAAGGAGCCACCAGCTGTGGACAGGTGCTTGGTCTGCCAGGCTGACCCAAAGCCTGCACACCCCTCCCTCAAGCCCGACCTTTCCACTTCCAGCTTCCTCCTGCCGACACCACACCTGTGCCATGACGCGGGTGGTACGGAATTAAACAGTGCTAGAAACTCCAGCCCTTTTCTCTATAACCACAATAATGCTTCACGAGATATTCACCTCTGGTAATCCATACATGCTTCCTGAAAAAATCTCACTTTCACCCTGAAGAAGCTGTGAACACTAGACAAACAAAAATCACTTGAAAGTGTTTATTCTTAAGCTCTCTTATATATGTCAAGGTCTAGATAATCACTACGCTGCAGCACTGTGAGACTATTTGGGTTTTTTTCAGTTGCGTTTGTTTTCTGCTCCATGCTGTATTTTTAAAGATTTATCTCTCAATCCAAGTTAGTCATATGCATTTTTATACCTGTATTTTGCTAAAGGAAAAAGAGAATGAAAAATTCTTTTACAGAATAAAACATTGATATAGCAACATGCAGATGACTAATATACAGACTAGGTACTTGAAACGGCTTCTACTTCAATCATCATTTACCTATTTAACTATTCTGTAAAATGAAACCAACCCTTGACTGACAAAAAATACAAAAATGTCAAATTAATGATTTTTTCAAGTTCCAGATATGTAATATTCTGCTGCTCGTACTGGTGGTCTATAATTATGCAACATAGATATAGCATACTTATGCAAATTAAACTTATGCTAAGGGATCAATTTCTCCATCCTCGAAGTACAGACACCCAGCAGAATATCTTATGGCACCAAAATCAGAACTTCCTTTGAATGGAAAAGACTTTGTCAGTAAAAAAAATTAAATATGCTCATGTATATTAGAAAGAATGTGTTAAAGACACTAGAATTTTGATAACAAACTGAAAATCACTCTTCTGTCTCTCACAAGGAGAGCCCACTGTCAGTATCTATTTTGGAAGCAGCTATTATACATCAGCTTGCAGTGCTCTTCCCAGCATTGAATGAATGCAAAGGTTCACAACAGTGAACTGTTACTTCATGTCCTTTCAGAAAGAATCTGGACAATTAAAACATCGCTGCTCCATCTCAAAACAAAACACATCACCATATTCTCATTATATAACTTCAGCTAGCATGTATACTTTGTACACCAGTCAAACTCTCTGTAAAATCAAACCCAGTAATTGTCTTTATGAGGCTGGTCATTAAACTTGTGCTTTACTACCAGAGTGTCTGCTTCCATCAAAGTACTTAGAGTAGAGGTGGTAACAGGTGTCTCCTGCTTTCGTTTAGCTTTCCTAAAATTCCAGATGCCAATGCAATATTTGTCCTCTCAATTACTGTACAGAAGAGCTCAGGTAGACACAGCAGAGCCTGAGAAGTCCCACCCCTTAACAGGAATGAGGAATGGGCCGTGTGTCTATTCCTCCTCAGCCCTACCTCCCATCTTAGCCTCTTGTCACAAACCCATCTCCGCCACTATGGTAAACCACAAACAAGTGACAAAGTTTTCAATGAGGACACAGCTAAGAGCTGAAATACAGCAAAATTCGCCTCCCAGGGACAAAAAATTATTCTCAGTTTGATCCTCTTATGATTTTTGCTTCATGTGGAAAGCAATGCCAGAGATTCTGGGAGAAAGGCATTTTGTCTAAACCCTCTGATGCTACAGAAATGTCATAGTCATTTCAACTAACAAGAAAAGGTTGGGATGGTAAAAGTCAGACCACTATTTGTTCTGCATAAAGGCAATTGAAAGAAAAATTGGTATTTTCTCAGTAAATTCATGGGCTTTAATCAAACAATTCACAGGAATAAAGTCACTATATATAGATGAATATTACAAAGAGAAAGCAAGTTATCATTGTTTTGCTATTACCAGTATCAGTTCTTTTTCTTCCCCTGCTGCTGTCCTACAGCTGCACACACGGACATGCTATTTATCCAAAAGAAAACAGATTGTGCAAGGTTACTGCAGAATAAAGAGTGCAGTCCAATGGTCCATGTCTTAACACTAATAACGGATGGCTTATCTCAGTGAGGAGCTGAAAGAAAACTGGTTTCTACCTGTATGAACCAAGTTCAGGGGCAGAATTGCTTCATACAAGTCTGCATATGATTTTTACGACAATTGAACACTGGGAGACAGTTAAGAGTACTGCATTAACTGAGCCCTGATTCTAAGTCCACAGGAATGGCACTGAAATTTCAAAACAGTACCATCATGGGCACAGTTAGTACTAAAGGATGAAAGATGATGTCATAGAAGCAGGAAAGCAATCCTTCAGGTGTTCTTTTAGTCTTACTTTTTTCCTACAGTCTCATCTTTCTCACTTTTCCATTCTACTCCCCTGCGCTCTGCCACATCATCTTTTGGCCAAAACATTCTATGGGAGCCAATACATACTTCTCTTACCACAGAATCTCCTCCCTATTACAGAAAGGTGAATGCTAACTTTTGGATTGTCTATTAATAAAATAATGAAATACATGACACTCTTGGAATATAAAGAAAAAAACCCCAACCAAAACACAAAAAACCAACCCACCATAAAAAAAACCACCAAAATTATGCAGCCAATACAGGTTGCCTGTGACTGACATTTTCTTTTTAATTAAGAGTGTCACAAATTATTTTCTTATGCCTTCTTTCATAATTTTTTATACAAAATACCATTACAAGGAACAGAAGCAGCAAACAAATGAGGTCTGGCATCACCTTGTCTAAAAATAACTATTTCTACCTCTAAATGTATTTCTCTGTTTCTCTCAGCTTTAAGCTGACTAGGCTTCTACTTTAACATTAGAGAAAGGAAACAAACAAACAAAAAACAAACAAACAACAAAAAAATACAACCTGCTTCCTTTAGGATGCAAGTCAAAAATCTTTAAAGGTCTTTATAAGCACCTGTTACTTGCTGGTTCCAAAGAAAAAGCGGTACCAAACCAGCAGAAGAGAATTATGACTCCATGAACAGCTAAAAATGGAAAGAGACCCTCTACATTAAAAAGGTTGAGAGAGATTAGGGGAAGTCCAGATAAGATTTATGTCTAGAGAGCTAGCAATAGAAATGAGTTATAAAATATCAATCTATAAAACATCTTAAAAGAACATTTAATATAGAGCTTGCAGTAGGGACAATTAACAAGAGTTTTCACCATGACAGCAGCTTGTCGTTTAAACTAGTTGTTAAATTTGTGTTAGAGATATGCACACAGTAAAAACTAAATTTAAGTCCTGCCCTTTTCGAAATGTTAAGAACAAGTACTTGATTAACTTTATGTAAATATATCCCTATTTTGATCATGACCAAGCAGAAAATGTTCATTAAGATGCAAACACAATATGCTGAGAAAGTGTCAGTCCACCTCTTTTGCAAATTATTCATTAGGAGTCAGGCACTACATTAACACAAATTTCTATGACAATAAATACACATAGATCTGAAGCTTAGTGCAGGATGAAATGATGGGAACACTCACATTTTGAGAGTTAACTTTAACACACTGCTACATAAAGTTTCATGACTAGTGATGGCCTGATTTATATTTTGTGAAACAGCATATTAGATAAGACAGAACTTTTCGGCTGTTCCCCACTAACAATATTAACTTAGTCAAAAGTTTGTAAAACATTCTGATAAAAATTCCTGCATATTTACATTTTTACACAATAAACAGTAAAACTACTACTGCTAGAGTTTAGTCCAATGTTTACCCTACACTGGAAAACAGAAATAAAAATTAGTGAATATGCTTATAAAGATTAAATAGACAATGTGCTTTTTCATAGCTTTAAATGAACATTAAAATAAGAGAATGCCAGTTGCAGAACAGGTATTTCAAAGTAACAGAAAAATAAGTACAGGTTCTTGTTTGAAGTTTGTTCTTGGAAAAATCTTCATAGATGGGATTAGAGAAGCCATTTACCGCATCGAAGGAATCTACACGAACACTTTTTAAAGCAGTTCCATAAGGATGGCACTTTTGGCCAACATAAAGTAGTGGTTCCTTCCCTGCTCCTTCCTCCAGCTACCCTCCCAGATTCCACAACTGGGGAAATAATCAGAGGGAATGTACTTGGTTAGAACTTTACTCTCTTCAAAACAAATCTGCGTTTCTGATAGCTCACAGGGCTTGATTAGGCCTTTCACCATCTTCACAGACTTCCTTCCGCCTCTTTCTACCAACATCTTTCTTATATTGTGCCCCCCAAATGTGCTACTAAATACGTCTTTCCAAGTCTACAGTGAACCACTTTTCCCCTTTTGGACTACCACAAAGGGCTGGAATGTTGCAACAGAGCTGTTTTAAACTCCCTGGAATCTGGTCTTGTTTCTTCTCTTTCACTTCTGTGAATTACACCACACTTTAATTACTAAACTGAGAAATTAGTGCAACTATTTACTAAATGAATACTGTTCTCAAAGCCTGAATTTCTAGCAAGCAGAGTGTTTGTAATGTTGAACAGAGACTTTTTCATAGAAGTAGTGAGAAAAGAGTAACATTGCTGATATCAAGAAAGTGTCATTGCATTTGCCTACAGCTTTTGGATTCTAAGCTGGAGCACTCCTAAAAGGAAGTATTTTCTGTATGAAAGATTTTTAAAAGTAGAGAAAAAGAAAGAAATATTTCTGAAAAGTACTTAACTAATATACACAGTACTTAACTAATGTAATCACTGTAATGTGACCACCTAGATTGTTTTAGTCCATGGTGGTGCTTTCTTGTATCTTTGGAGTTTTTGGAATGACCACAATGACCACATATACCATGAAACCTGCATGCCTCCAGAATTTATGGATTTAAACTCCCAAAATTCCTTTGAGACTGGAAAATGAATCTTTCAATTTTATAAACAAGGAAGCCTAGCACAAAGAAGCCATTTGCCTATGCATGCACACATGCAGCCCCCAGCCAGAATTTAAAGCCAGACTGCATAAATCCTGGGCTCAGACCTTAATCGTAGTATCAGTATCACAGTTCTCTGTAGCCCTGACTGACACAAAAGAGCAGCTGATATTTCAAGAAGGGTGTCCTGCAATCTTATACAAGTTTGTTTCTCAGAAGAAAGACTTCAGCTGCACACCCGAATGCACAATTTATTTTTTACTTCTTCACCAGAATGTTTTGTCAAATAGCTAGATAGGATTTATTTTGCTGCAGCATCACCTTATGCCCTACTTTGCTACTAATGCAGCTGTCTAATATGCATTAAATTACCTGTTTGGGCACTTGACACTAAGGTTGCTGTATTAAAAGGACGTTCTGTGTTAGGCTTGAATCTTGCGTACTGCAGAGGGTCAAGATAGCAATGAATTATCTACTCAGTGTAGGTAATTCAATTACATTATTGCATTAAGTACAATACCTTATCAAAATCTGTTAAGTCAGTGTCCTTTGAGAATGACAATAGACACACAACTATCAGGAAAATAAAAATCAACACTTAAACGTTTACCCTTCCTACTCATTTCTCTGGTGTGTATCAAATTACACAAAATTATATACTTGGGGGTCAAAAAACAGGTGAGCAAGTATCCAGTCCCTGCAATATCAGGTCTGACAAGAAATGACACTTTCCAAACTAATTATAGGTTTAGAGAATTGTGCTTAGTTAAACTTAACTGTAGTAATTCAGCCCCCTGAGAAAAAAAGGATTGCTGGTTTTCAGAGTGTATTAGCATGGGACCAAGCTGCCAGTACCTGTACAAAGACACAGCAAAATTGTTGCATATCTGTTCATGAAGGGTACTCCATCAAGCATGAATTTTATTCAACAAAATTTTAAATTTTAATTATCAGACTTACCTTACCTAGACATCTTGTAGTTTGCCCTGAAAGTAAGGCCCAAGGTATCAGTGATACCATTCTATGCTGCAATTAGACATTATCCATTTATCTCAATTATGTGAGAATTCATCCTCGTATTTTAATTCCACCAACTTGGTCTCCATGTGGAAAAATGGAGTAGCAGACTACATCAAATACACAGTTGTGACTGTACACATACCAAATTCACGTACTTTGATGTATTTTTCTGAGTGCCCCTTGGGACTTGCAAGCTCTACAAGGTCTGGCACCATGTGATGTTTGCTGCTCTTCATCAGTCATGATTTAACAGAGTAGGTGAAAGAAGATCTGGCAGATACATTCAAGATACGTGTTTCCCCTCCCCTCCAACACAAGTACTAATTATATAATGACTTTTGTAGGTATTTTCAATTAGGAAGTATATGACTGTTAGAGATGAACATTCTCTTTAACAGTAAATTTATTTAGCTTTTTAAAAGAAGAAGCTTTATGTCCCTGAAAGAAGTCCTTGTCAGGTGAAAGTCATGCCTAAATTGCAAAGGAAAATGTCAGCAGTGTTAGCCTGAAAAATAGATGCAGTTATAAATAAGAACCTGGCTAAATTCCTCAGCCTGTTTTGTGGACAGCAACTAGTTTTGCAGAGGTAGGTTTGCTGGCCTTTATAAGCACCCATTTTGTTAGACTTAAACTCATTCTTTCTTGGGTTTCCCATGTTGATACTTGACATTAAAATTGATCTTAAAAACACTGCAGTCACTTTGTGCAATTCTTTGCACCTTGCAGTTTTCATGACTGATAATATGATCTGTTCTTTCTGTCGCATATACATTGAGATTTTTCTTCTTGGGGGCATTGAATAAACTCATATTCTAAACATTAGATACATTTTTAAAAAATACACTCACATACCACTGCACAGTCCCCCTCCACAGAATTAAGAACTGAATTAAGAGCTTTAATAAAAATTTTAAAACATGTTGAATACTGAGCACACTTTATCATCAATCAGGTTTCTCTTGCTGATTAGAGTAAGAAACCATCAATCCATAATCTCATCTATCCAATGAATTATACAATACTAACTAATCAGACTTCCATAAAATGAAATCACAGAAGTTTAGGTTCTGGAAATACATGCTGTCTCACAAACTCTATATTTCATCATTTAAGATATTCCAGGGTCTAGTGATAGGAAGATGACCCACTCCTGTTCCCAGCTTCCACATTCACTACAATGCCTTAGCAGCTGTGTAACCCTTCAGCTTTCTCAAACAATTACTGATCTAAGAACTTGATAACCTAAATCACTGTTTTGAAACTACATGCCCCAAAAGTAGATTTTTATCCTAATATCCTCATATTTATATGAATGTAGAAGTTTATGACCAGTTTTCCCATTTTCAGGTTTTTCTACAATCCTGATAGGAAACATTTACAAATAGGAATCAACATTCCCACAGCAGACCCAATCAATGAGATCAAGGACTATAACTCATTTGCCTGAGAATCACCTTCTATACCTGGCAGTCTGCACATAATTACTCGACTGTTGTTTAAAACAAATACAGCGTTACTGGAATGAATGCCATCAATCGGCAGACAGCCTCTGCCTATACAAATCAGCCCCACTCAAATTCTAAGTATTATAGACAAATTATTTACATAAATTTTTTATTAAGGATTTAATGGTATTATAATGCACCATGCCAACAAATCAGCACAACTAATATAGTTGGAAATACCATTATAAACTCCACTGAATTTCTCTGGCAGCAAAAAGAAGCTGAGTTGGTAATGTCGATGTAAAAACCAGGCCTCAGCTCACCACTACTCTCATGAGAAAATATGGTTATGACTAGTTTTCTGTACATTTTCAAGTAATGGAAGATACCCCAAGGAAAACAGCAAGCATTTAAGTGCAGCCCTATTGATGCACTGAAGAGCCTGTCAATGTATTCTGGAATTTCATTAAAGTTTATAGTAAAACAAAAGGTCTCTCTTCTCATCTCATTTTGTGCAAGAGCCACCTAATTTAACTTTATAATCCAAAACTCTATTAAGAATTTAAGTGTTACTCCACAGCAAATATGATCTGAATGTTCTTATTCGTCTCTTCTTCCCTCACGTCAATAGAAACAAACATATTTCCATTTATATTCTACAATAAATTTTTAAAACTTTTTTCCATTTTTTCTAGGCAAATCAATTGTGAATGTGTCGGCAGGAAAAGCTGACATTCTAGTCACAGAAAATAATGAGAGAAAGTTGCAATAGGAGTCAGGAGCAATAGGCCACTCATCTGTTTGCAGCAAATATCCAGAGCATCTCTTTCATAGATATGTTAAAATGCAATAACTTTGCAGTGACCAAGCAGCTCCTTACCAAGGATTTCCTGTTCACCATTGCAATAAAATGCTATTTATAGCCATAAATTGGAGTTGATTCTTTCTTCCTTGTCTTCCATTACGTTTTAGGGTATTTTTTTCCCAGAAAAAAACTTCAGTGATTTCTTTCAATAGTTGCTCTGTTTCCCATATTGTTTCTTACCAACAGATGCATCAGAGATGTTTCTGTGTTACAAGATGGGATGGGGAACTTTTTCCAAAATACTTTCTCTGGAGACTGAGGCAATCAGTTCACATTATTTTAAAAACAACAGTCAGTAATGTGATATCTAAAGGAAATGCAGAGGAATAATGATAAAAATGTAGCAAGCTTCATCCAAGGGAAGGTAAAAGGTCAAGGACATTCCCATTACCAACATATTAAAGGTGAAGATTAAACCAAAAGCACTGTCCTACAAATGCAGACACTATTTGCATCAGGCTGTTTCCAGTATTTCTGTATCTCCATCCTTGTAACCAAATGTTGAGGGCCATTCTTTGCTATCGTTACCCTAAACAGATGAAAACCGAGTAGCATTTGACTGCAAGCACAGAGGAAAACCTGAGTTAAGTAAAGTACACATTAAAACATCTTCAGGATAGCTAGGGCCAGTAATGAATAACAAAATACATTTACTATCCAGATGAACACACAGCACTCAGCAGCATCCTTTTACAGGTCAATGGGTTTTCTATAGAGCCAGTGTGGAGAAATATTTCTAAAGTACCTCCTCAAATACGCTTGTCTAAATCTGTATGTCCAACTGCACAAGTAAGCCGTCAGGCCATAAATAAAGCAGACTATTTGGCAAGCTCTTTATTTATTTCCTCAGACACTGTTTTTACTGTTGCATTTCCTTTTAAAGTGCTACAGCTGTAAAGGTATTTCAGGTTATGTATGTAAAGTCCTTCTCAAAGCATCAACAGTTAAATTGGCTGTTTTCTTCTGCAGGCAGTCACAGTGTTCACAGACCTAACAAACTCTTGAAGCCTGAGAAAAGACTGACACCCAGTTTAAGAGTCTTGGCTGTGGAGTGGGGTGGGGAGAGTGTGTGTGGTGGTGAAAGCAAGTGTGCATAAAGAATCCATGAATATAATTTTAAGCAATGCAAGCAGCATCAGATACAATCCCTATACTCTTCTATTTTATTGTGGTTAAACTGAAGGCTTTTTCATTAGTAAGTGCAGAACTTCAAATATCTCCAGAAGCCTAAAAAACAATGCAATTCTAACCATAAGTAACTGCAAGAGACTACCAGCTGCATGATGAAAAGAAAAAACAACAATGGAAATTCTGTTCAAGATAGAAAAATATAAGATGGAAGAGATCTCAATAAGCAAGGAGACTAAAAAAATTATGAATCCACAGAGACAGTTCAGGTTCATATATCGAGACTTAGAAACAGTAAGATCCAGGCTCTTATGAATTGAGTAGGCTGCTAGTGTGCCCAGATATATTTCAATATATACTCCATAAAGTCAGTCTTCAGGTATATGAAATGTCAGATAATCAAATACAAAGCAATTCCAAAAGCAAACTTGTAAATAATACAAAATGCAGAGCATGTTAGTCTAGCAAGCCCAATTACAAGCAGTTTCACATGAAAATGCTGATTAGAGCAAAATGTGTGGCATAAAGTACGTAAAGAAAAAGTCTGCTACAGTAATCAAGTCCAAAGATGACAAAGATGGATGCCTGCAGCTTTGTTCAAATCCTTAAAGAAAAGCTGCAATCACTTGGCCAGCTGCAGACAAATATATTTTCCTGGCTACTCAGGCTATCCAAAGAACAAGCAGTAAATCTCTCACAACTCAGACTGCAGTGTACCTTCCCAACTGAAGGCCTTATGCCTCCAATTTAGCAGCCCAACTAATTCCTAAAACCACCACACCTTTTGCCCAAAACCATCACTGTCTTTAGTGAAACTGAAGTGCATGTCAGCTCCCTATCTTCTTTAGATACTGAGAAGAGAAAGAATGTTCATCCAATAGCCGGACAAGAAAGCTTTAATAGAGCATCTCCACTGATTTCCCACAGAACAGTCACCATGGGAGACACAGCCGTGATAATGCAGTGAAATGTATGAAACCATTCCACAGATGGAGGAAACAGGGACTATGGAATAACCCACATCTAATGTTGAAGTGAAAACATAGTGGACCAATTAAGGCTTTTTCCCAAGTCCTGAACTGCAATCTTCCAACTTTCATGAGGTCTTGATCCAGCGACTAACAACACAACAACTTCAGACAAAGGACAGCTAGAAATAAACATCAATCCTTCGTACTTTTCTGTCCCCTCTATCTACCACTCTTTACTGTTGACCAGAACTCCTATACCATACACACCTTCAACCATGCTCTCCTTAGTTCAATTCTACAGGGTGGTGAAGGGGAATCTGATCTTACAGAGCATACATGATTAAGTTACTTTCAGGGTATATTTTTTTATCTTCTTCCTGCTATCCCTACTCTAAGATCAACTTTGTAATTTCCTGTTCCAATGTCCAGCAGCAATACTTCAGCAGCCAGCTTCTATGTCCAAGTATCTATTTTCACAGAAATAAAGGAGTGAAATAGAAAAAAACGACCACCAGTATACAGATATTAATGCAATATCCACATTATCCATGGCTCCTTCAGTCCTTATACCCCTGAGCACCAGTTTCGCTACACGGTAGAACAAGTCTCTGATTCACTTTACCTCTCTATCCCACAAAGATTACACAGATTTGGAACAAGCGCCAAGGGAAGGAGTAGTGGGGTCTGTCTAAGCATTGCTGCCAGAAATAATGAATGTCAGAGAACATCCCTAAGACATCTAGAACATTGAGGAATGAATAAATAATATGTCTGGATTCTAGCCTGCTTTTCAGAAAAGCAGCATTCTTCTCAAACCCTCTTCTCCCTCACTGCAACATTAAATATAACTTACTGGATACCTGGAAACAGAATATAGCAAAGTTAAGATGTCTTAACAAAACTAATTAAAAACAAGCCAAACCAAAAAAACCACAACAACCGCCCCCACACCCCAAAAAAATCAAACAAAAAAACCAAAGCCATGATTTAGAACAAAATTCTTGGGCATTTCAGTGTAATATGATTCAACTTCCAAGAAGAAACTTTACAAAAAACTAACAACTATTTCATTACATAAGTGAAAAACATTTTAATGGAAAAGTAAGTAAATTTCATTTCTGTATTTCAAGATCTTCGTAGCATTACTCCCTAAAATTAGAAGAACTAAACCAGTAACAAATATTTAAAGGACTTTTGCAAGCTACATTTATCCTTATAGAAAAAAAGCTTTGCTCAGTTTTCCAGAAAGGGAGGAGAGCCCAGTTAGACAATACATTCACCACTATGTCCCAGGAGTTTAATTCTTAGACCTCTGTATCTAAGTGAGATAAACATCTAATCCTGTACTAGCCAACTGCTAATGGCTCCATTTCCAGTTTAGCAAGATAATTAAGCACGTGAGTATTTCCACTCACTCGTACAAGACTAGTCACATTTTAAACAATTTGTAACTTAAATTTCTGGTGTTTCTTTTTCACTTTTTTCAGGGGTATGACTTTTGTATGGTGGAGATATTCACATATCCTCTGCATCAAATAATGCTAGTAACAACACAAAAAAATGTGTTAAGACCTTTTTAGGAATACACTGTATAAAAGTTAAACAATTTGTTTGCAAAATTAGTACCACTAGCATCATATTGATCTTATGTATTTAGTCACTACCTTTCTCAGGGCAGAGCTTGCATTCACCATTTTTGTAATCAGAGCAGTAAAGCTATGACTGTCTCGTGATTTACTCCATATGCAGCAGACTTTGTATTCTGCTTTTAATGGTAGAGCTTCTCAGTGACACCCACTGACATACACAAAGCCCTAGAATGTCACCTTGTGTGAAAACTGAAAATTTAAAATAGCAATACAGTTCAAAGTAAATAGCATCTGGTTAATTTATAAGGCACTTGTGATACCTACATATCTATTACTTCCTCTCCTCCGCCTCCAGATGATTACACCTCATTGAAATAGCAAAAACACTTTCGTGACAGGGTTCTAGCTCTTTTGGCTAGTTGCCCACATAAGAACATCTATCCCTGTGACAGTAACTGCAGCTAGAATATATGCCCTATCCTATACAAACATACTGCAAAATCCTAAATACACTACAGTGCGTAGGAATCAGTATTATAGCCAGTAATACCCCATATTTCTTAACAGAGCTATGTCATGCACAACTAAGAAAATTACACTGGTATTTAAGCTGCACTTAAATAATCTACCTGACAAGTACCTTTTTGTCATACCACTACTCCCAGTATTTCAGCTATTTTCTTGTGTTTATTCTGTATTAAAATAGCAAACCACTTTTCCACCACACACCAAAAGTAACTCTCAGATCTCAAACTCCTTTTGCCACCTTTTTTGCTCAAAGTCTTCCTACATCACTTGCTACTGCACAGGCATGTTAGCAATGTTGAATAATCAAACTAATACTAATGGAAAAAAAGTTTTACATTAGGGAAATTTTCCATTTTCTTCTGGTTACTCTCACCTGGAATAACCTCCTACAGAAGGCAGTACTCCCCACCTGCAGTGCTGTGTTCAGCTCTGGGATCCCCAGCACAGGAAGGACATCAATCTGTGGAGCAAATCCAGAGGAGGCCACCAAAATTATTAGACGGATGGAGCACCTCTGCTATGATGAAAGGCTGAGAATAGGGATTGTTCAGCCTGGAGAAGAAAATGCTTCAGGGTGACCTAATTGTGGCTGTCCAGCACGCTGAAGGAGCCTACAGGAAAGATGGACAGAGACTTTTAACAAGGACATGTAGTGACAGGACAAAGGGGAATGGCTTCAAACTGAGACTAAGTTTAGATTAGATAATAGGAAGAAATTATTTCCTGTGAGGGCAGTGAGGCACTAGAACAGGATGCCCAGAGAGGAGGTGGATGCCCCATTCCTGGAAGTGTTCAAGGCCAGGTTGGATGGGGCTCTGAGCAACCTGGTCTAGTAGAAGGCGTCCCTGCCAATGGCAGGAGGGCTGGAATTGGATGATCTCTGAGGTCCCTTCCAATGCAAACCATTCTATCATTCTATAATTCTATGACATCTAGGACAAGACAGAATCTAGACACTTAAACCATCAGAAATAGATCTCATCTCCATGAAAATACCTCCACAATCTGAAAAGGTCATTAGGGAAATGTGTCCTGAACTGAATTAAGTATAAAAAATATTTCTTACAATTTCTGAAGTCAAACAGCCACCTAAAACTAACTGAACACATCACAGTAAGCAAGAAACTGTTTCATATTCACCCAAACTCCCATTTACTAAATTGCATCAAGGGAGAAAATATAATCACAGTGAATTGATTATGCAATTATGATATGATTATGCTGCGTTTTCCCTCTTGGTATAATTTGGTAAATGTATGTTTATGCAAATGTTAAGCAATATTCTGCAGGTAATGCAACTTACACTTCTTATATTTTAGTGGGAATATCACCAAAAAGCAGGAGTCATGAGTGCACATTAATGCTTTACTATACAAGATTATTTCAAATATACATGACTATGAGAGTAGAGACACTGTCTAGACCATTACTATGATATCTTATAAATTAAAATAAGCAGAAACTTACTGTGTATGGGACATATTTTATTAGCCAGAAATGTAATAACAAAGGAAGATCACAAAAGTGCACATAAGAGGATGAGTTCAGTTGGGTTTTTTAGTAGTAACAAATACACAAAATTTATTTTGTTAATAAGTTGGTCTGCTGTACATGCAGACTTAAATGTCTATTTTCCTCATCTCTTTGCTTCTAAAACCACAGATTTGTAAAGTCCTAAAACAGAAATCCAAAAGATATATGACATCAAGTCAGACACCACAGAATAGTATGAAATCTGAAAAGCACACTTCGTATTTTCAATTTCTACTCTGAAAGGAAGGGGAAATAATCTGGCAGAGAGTTTTCAGAGTATCTACATTGCAATCTCCTCCTTTCCAACTGCTATTAATAGGAATTTGTTCTTTGCTCACAAGTGTTTCTTTCCCATCCTAATTAAAACCATATTCTAGACTAGTCAAGGAAGGCTTAAACACTCCTCAGATGAACTGTGTTCATCTTCACCCCTTCCTCCTGTTTCTTCCTTGGACAGTCCTTATATAAACTGATACAACATGATACCAGAGCTACGAATCCTTATGTTTCTTATAAAGGGGATCCTATGTCACAGCACAACGTGTTCTTAGGTGATTCCAATGTTACACGTAGAGCAGTTAGTTTCAGTGGTTTAACTAATATCACAGAATTGTGGACGTGCAGTCCTAAGAATTTTCTCCTTCTCACAAACTGTGTAGGAAAACAAAGATAAACTGGAATATTTTTACTCTCTTTCTAATCTTATGTTTTGCTAACTGGAGCTGTAAGGCTTCAGCCAATCACCCTGGGGGGTGGGACAATACTGTCCAATCACTATTATGTATATATCTCTGTATAAAAAGTCAGAATCAAAATAAAATCTGACACACTTCTGCTTTCTACACTGCTTGGCATGGTTCTTGGCTCCTTACTGCCACAAACAGCGACAACAGAATCATAGAATGGTTTGGGTTGGAAAGGACCTTAACAATTATTTAGGTACTCCCCCCTGCCATGGACAGGGACAGCTTCCACTAGACCACGCTACTCAAAGCTCCATCCAACATGGCTTCAAAGCAGTAGTAGTTTTGAGTCTTTGCCCACAAAGTTGAAAGCTTCATTCCATGTTCTCCACCAGGACATAAACTCACGTGGCATAAGGTTATGGTCAAGTTAGTGCATTATTTAGATGGTGACCACCACTAAAAAACAACTCACAAAGCATAAAGTTGATCCTGATTGATCCAGACCATTGTTGGGAACCTCACAACGTGTCACTGCATTAAATATTTCATTATTCAAGCTTAGCTAGAAGCCCCAGGCTAATCTTGCCAAGATCAAATTGCTATTTAAAATGAGCATTAGATCATATAAGTATTTTAAGATATTTCAAAGTATCTGTCCCATTCAGGCTTCCAAATTCCAAAATAGAACTGGCAAGCTTATACCAATTATACCAGACAATAATGAAGCAGTTAACCTACATCTGTATAAAGGATTCTTTTTAGCAAAAAGCCAAAGATTACAACATTTCTTTTTCCAGCCAGCTTACATCAACATGTAGCATTCACTATTTAAGTCTGCATTCTAGTAATTTATTTTTCAATGGTTCACCTAACCTTGACTTGCATTAAAACTAATTAATCAGATTATCAGCAGATTTCTTCTCAGGACTGAAGCTTGATGGACTTTACTGGAAGAATTCTTGTTCTACATCATAAAAAACTTTCTGTTCCTAGTAGTAATGTACCAAGCACCGTGATCCCTGTGGACAATCTGGTGGTTGGCAGAACTACATCAATACCAGCAATTTGCTGTGTGAATGTCAGTTTTAAATAAGATTCTCAGTTGCAACTACTGAGATAACCAACAAATATGTTTACATTACAATTTAAAACTATGGAAGAGAAAACTTCTGTATTCTATTTATCCTTCAGTTTATAATGCAGAATACAAGTCTGGAATCCAGACATCCTGCACTTTTAAACCACTAATGAACAAAAATATAGCTTGAATTTAAATATTTTGTCCAGACTTCACTACTGCTGATTAGAAAGATACAGATTCTAAATTGTAAAATGATTCCCCGTCTTAAGTAACACCCTGAATGAGGATGTGGAAGGTTTAAGAGCTGTTCTCATTCACATTCTTCCCCAGGAAAAATCACTCTCTGCAATGTCTGAAAGCAATGGTAATTGAACACTGGAGTTGTTAAACAGTTGTATTTCTATAATTATAAAAACCCAACCAACCTCAACCATTCCCCTTCCCCCCCCCCCCCCCCCCCCAAAAAATAATAGAAGGGTTTGGAAGTCTTAGAGGTACAAAGAGGACTGGGATACATAAAGGCTTATTTTCCCAAGGGAGACAATCTGATATGCTGGAGTAGTGGTTTGTAGAGAAACACCTCAGAAAAGGGAAAATGCTGCATATACAGAACCTCAGAGACAGAAGGTTCAACCCAACACAATAACTCAGGCCTATCTATGCTTTCAGTACTTAAATCCAATGCTAACAGTTTTGTCAATGGCAATAACTTCTCTCTTAGCAACCCCTCTCACTTGCGAATGAGGCTGGGTAAGATAGGATTTGTCTCTTACTAATCAATGTTTAACCACTTAACAGAGACATTTAAATTCTGCATTTAAAGATTACTTTCGATGGATGTTTATCAATTATACATTCTTTGCTAAAACAAAAGATAAGATATTCTCAAAAGGCTTTTGATCTGCAAAAGAGAGCCTGGGAAACCAGTCATGAAAAGTCCACTTTGAAATCTAGCAAAAATGAAAACAAAGAACAGAAAAAATTATGCTCTTTTATACAAGTATCTGCAGAATTGTGACAGATGATGGAGCACAATCTGAAACCCTGCATTGCTCAGAAAACCTGCAACTTTGCTGTGATGTGGTCTTATATACTTTAGAGAAATTGAGGAATTTCACCTGGGCTTGGAGGTAAAGAAAAATTGAAGATCATATTTTCCAGAGTACTGCTTCTGAAAATGGTATTTAAGAATTCTGCTTCGGTGACATTTATGTTCAGCCTGTGATGCATTTGTAGCACTTAAGGAACCAGAAGAAAAATGTTTCATTTGGGTGGCACTTTTTTCAAGAGTGCCATCTACAAATTCGATTTCCAAACCTGATGCATGAGCCAAGACTTCAATGACAGAAGTTAAAGTATATTTTGTTATTTCAAGTAATAACAAAAAATTTAACCATAAACCCATTTGTCAGGAAATACAGCTCCATTTATGTATACGTCCCCAAAAGCAACATCACTTAAAAATCCAACTTAGAACTTCTATGGCAATCTGCACCTATCATGTATTAAATGAAGAGGGTGCCCTCACTGCTAACACAAAGCACTGGACTTGAAAACAGGGTTAAGTGGCACTGTCCACAAATCTTTTTCAAGTTGTGGAAATCAGAATGGAAAGCAGAATAAAATCTGTTGCTAGGCTTTGCGAGTATTTTTAATGATTTTCCTGTTTTTTCATTACTAGATCTTTACTTATGAATTCCTACTGTATTCGGAAATTCCTGACTAGTGAAATCTAGTCAGACACTTTACATGCCCATGCCCTGACTGTGAAGCCCTTCTTTAGTTCCATCCCTAATCCCCTCAAATAAGCAGTTGGTGATGGAACTGCCTGAATGTATCCAAGTGCCCAATCCAAAGCCCAATGATCACGTACGGTGCTGTTCCTTCAGCCGGGACTCTGCTTCTGCTCTAGCCTACAGTCCATGGCAAACCTTGAGGAGTATCAGTGCAAACAGCCCCATCAGCTGCTGCAAAGTCCCTTCTACCATCTGTGCCAAGCAGCTCCCCCTTTGGCAGACTGGAAGGTCAGGCCCAAGAGGCAGAGAATGACTTAAAGATAGCAAAATCCATCTGGGAACATGAATCAGAGCTCTTTCATGAAGGAGAGGCACTGGATTTCTAAACACTCAGCTTCCATCCACTGTGCTAACATTGATTGCCAACCACCACCAGCTCAGCTCTCACGTGGATTTGTAACAGCACATTTGGAAAGGCTAAGTCACATCACCAGGGGATTAAATTTTCTTGAATTAGTATTCCAGAAACATGATGATCAAACTCCATTACTGCCACTGAGATACATTAATATAGAGAAGCCAGCACAGAAAAAAGGAACAGTTCTACAGTTCTATTATTATACAGGCTGTCCCAGTAGAAAAAGTTTGAACTATTCAAATCAAAGTAATGGCAACCAGTTACAGTAATAGGGTTATTGAAAGTTCAATTACATTTTTAAGAGTTTTCATAAATTAAAAGTGCTACTTTTTAATTGGGGAGGAGGGGAGGGCAGCTGTGTGGTACCCTATAGCATCATTATTATCTTCCCTTTTTAAGCAATACGGCTTTTATCTAGTTTTAAATGATAAAACAGGTCATCTAAACATATTTAGATTAAATTGGAAACTAGCCAAAAAATGACTGGAAATATTTGCTTCAGTAGGGTAAAATAAAGCTTCTCTTCTGTGTAGCCTGGATGAAGGAAAATGACTTGCAGACAGATTTGGTTAATCCACATTTTATTTATCTTTATGTCTGGGTACTCAAAATAGGGTAAATAGTAACTAATCTCATAAAATTTCTGTTCTGGTATCAATCCAAAATCCAAATTAAACTGGAGTTAAGCACAATCGATACACCAGTGCAACCCTGTGGTTATACAGAATTTGCCATAGTTAGGATATTGGTTCACTCACTTTCAGTATCTTTACTATCTGTGATCAAGAGTCACTTTTCCTATTACGTGACATGAACAATTAGCATCAGAGAGAAGAAAAATTAAATTCCCACCTGACACAACCAAAATATAGAGGGACAAGACCTGAAAAGTTGAATAGCCAAATTTTTCCAGTAATCAACACCAGAGAGTCTTTGCACAGAAAGAGTCTGGTTATGAGTATTCATACAAACAATCTGGATCAGCAACAGCCACAGACCAAAGCCCTCACCATCCCTCGCCCACAAAATTAAAGACAGAAATCCTCCTATTTTCCATTTAACACTCCTCTTTGCCAAGGTTGCACTACTTCTTAGTTTGCTATTCCCATCTGCAACATGTCAGACATCTCAATTAGATATCACAAAAACACTCTACTCCCATCAGTGTGTTTTGTAGGCAGAAGCTGGGAACAAGTGACACTCTTAAGTTCCAAGTGGATACAAACATAAATAGCACCTCCCTGTAGATCTATATGTGGATCCCAAAGCATCCTAGGAGTCAGGTTCCCAGACTCTGAACTTTCGCTGTGCATGACTGCTGTCTTTATGAAAAGAACTCTTTGGCTGAGATACAGTTGTCATGGAGACAGCAACTTTGATTTTTAGATCTTTAGTATATGTGATATTTCAGCCATATGTTGCGTGCATTAAAGTTCTCTACCTATTTCTCCTCTTTCAAATTGAGAGAAGTAAGAGAAACTGAATGATTTCAACATTAAAGTAAAATGCACACCATGTACTTCTCATTGTGGAGAAACATGCCTGCAATCCAGACTAACCACAAATTTAAGATACTTATGAGCATCCTTGATTGATGTTTTTTCCTCCAGCCCAAACAGTTCCATTTATGACAAGATTTCACCTGAAAAATTAAGGCTCTATTCTTCTCATAAAGCCATGAGATGGGCATAATCCTGCTCATTAACACAGCAAACTGCTTGTTGTGCATTACTCCTGCATTAACAACATCTGAGAGAGGTTCCAATTCCAATCACACCAAGGGTACTGCTGGGCAGACATTCCAGGCTCTCCATAGCAGGCTCTCCAATATCCCAGCTGGTTTGCCTGTGTCTCTCTAAGCTCAGACCAGCGTGGTCCTTTACCACACCTTAGGAGGCAAAGTAAATGCAGTCTCAGCCCTACAGAGTGGTGATGCTACAGCAAACATCAGATAATATGCTCTTGTAAAAAACACCCTCAATACCCAGTGACAAAGGATCGAACTATGGTCTGGGCTCCAGAAAAACAAAAAACCCAAAGACTGCAAAATACTGCTTAACTTTAACAAAACAGTTACATAAATAAAGCAGTGCAACTGCTCTCACATTTGGCATTACAACTGTGCTTGCCCGTGTTTCCATATTTTCAACTTAAAAAAATAAATGAACAGAAGTATAAGGTGCTCTACTCCTCCATCATTCAACAAATCTGCATAGGCAACCAGAGGGACAAAGTGCATCCACTTTTATCTCTCAGGGTGCTCAATATAGAGTCACAATTTCAGCCCAAGCAAAGAGCACTCCAACAATATCTCTTCATAAAAAAGAGAGCACTTTATAACAAGTTGGTAATTATTTTCTCAGCGTCATTCAAGCTCTTGACTTCAAAGCTAGGAACACAAATACCTGGCCAATAATTCTAAAAGTTTACATCTGAAGCAACAATAGACAGCAACTTGCTCTGCCATGGGAACAATTCTTAAAATTTAGAAGAGATCACTTCATAAATATAAATAGAAATAGAAATATAGTGTAAAGCAGCTGCTACAATACATTGCTTGTTTTCAATGTAGAGATACTACCACAGGGATTCCAATCTCTAATGTGAGACAATACCAGCTACAGAACAGAAATACAAGCTACAAATGACTCCATCTCCAGCTTAAGCACATCGCAAACAGAAATCAAAACACTGAGGCAGGAAAGTAACTTGCTCTCCTCTCAAGAAGAAACTACATTTCAAATATTTGATGCAGTCAAACAGCAGAAGTATGACTGGTCAATTATAAAATCCAAAAAGCCCGAGTACTTTCTCAAGCAAACAAGTTTTTCTTATAGCAATATGAAGAAAAAAAGCAAAACCTGAGAGATAAAAGTGTGAGCTGCTTTCTCTTTCACTGTACAACTGGAAGAAATAAAGAAGTATGTTATCTTAATACATTATTTATTCCACCAGGACACTAAGAATGTAATCCATCACTCATCCTAAAACGCGTTCTATCACATTTCATACTGTTGTAACACTGGGAATTATGCAGTGTTTCAAATAAATACTACATTCACACACATTTAAACACACTCTGAATGCTACTTAGACCTTTAAATTTAAGATCTGTGTTTTTTCCTGTTTTGTCTTCTATAAAGAAATCCTTCTGAATTCCTGAATATCTTGTGGATAAACCTCAAAATAAAAGCAGCACAGTTGAACAAATATGGCTCCATGCCAATTAAACTACAGTTTGGACTGGAACTAGAAACTCCACGTTACAGATATTCACAGTATCTGATAGATGGTAGATTTTCCTACCAGTAAAATGAATCAGTAAAAACTGCAAGTATCAACTCTTCAAAGAGTTTGGGGGGTTTAGCTACACTATTAGCTCCATCCTATTAAAGCTTTGTATTTTGATTACAAACTAAGTTGCTACTATCTAGCAAATAAATTGAAGGCAAATATTTGTTGGCATTTTTAGTTTGGAGATAATATGATAAATTCCCTGCTTTCAGTTTCATATAATGCTGCTGTTACCAGAGTTCTATCTGCTATTCCATTTCAGTAAAAATTGGGAAATGTCAGAACATGGCATCTTGCTAACACAACCAGGCACTTCAGCTGTATCTGCAGCTCCATAAGCAATCACAAACAGGATCCTCTGATGGGTCAGGAGGGCAAAACAGAGGAAAAGCAATGAAGTGCATGGCAGGGAGGAGCCTGCTACAGAAACACTCCATACTATTTTTGTCCACATTTTAAAGTGGTTGGTGGAAAACGATGAGGGTGCAGAAGTGCCATAAAAATGATTCAAGAATCTGAGAGGTACCTTACAATGAGAGGCTTAGGGAATTCAATGTGTTTAGTTTTTCAGAGAGGTTGAGAAGTGAGATGATTACAGGATGTAAGTACCTTCACAGGGGAAAAATACTGCAGGGTGGTGAGGAGGGAGTATAGAGAACACAGTAAGATCCAGCAGCTGTAACACGAGACCAACCATATCCAGATTTTAAGAAACTGTGGCTTTATTTCAAAATACTGAAAGGTTCCAAATGAACAAGGAAAATGCTCCCTTTCTTGATGACATTTTCAAAGCAAGACTGCATGCCTTCCTGGAAGAAATGGATTAACAAAACGTTTCCTAGATCTGGCTTGAAATTTAAGTGACTAATGATAAACAAAATCTTTAATTGCCTTCTGAAGAGGCAAAAGCTATAAATGCACACAATGCTGAAGAGCTGTCAGGCATACCCTGAAAAGGATGAATGGGGATACACGGTATTTAAGGGAAGTGGCCTGGTGCATACATTACCTAAAGGGCTTTACTGGTCAGACCAAGGTTCTAATATCCTGTTTCCGACAAAGGCCAACTGATGTCTGAAGAAGACAAAAACAGCTCAAGCACATGGTTATATGCTCCTGATGTACTTAACATCACCCACCGACTTGCAACTTAGTAGATCAATGAATTTTCAGATTAATTATTTTTCTACCCCTTGTTTCTCTAGGCATTTCAATAATCATTTCATGCTGTGACATTGCATTCTACAGTTCACCAGTTTGTTTCAGCATTTCTGAGGCTATCAAGCAATAGTTAATTTTTGATTGTTTCCTACTACTTGTATAAGGATTCCCTGCTCACTTTATCCATACTTACAGGCTCCTACCATTCCTTTCCTTTCTTGTATTCCCAAGTCTGGTGAGCCTTGGTCTACTTAATCATTCCCCATATAGAGAGATGCATCGTTTCCTTAATTATTCTCAGCAGTCATAGATCTTTTCCAAGTCTGCCATAACCTTTTCCATTATGAAGGGCAAGAAAGGCCAACACAGCAGAATTGCTGCATCCAATAGAAAACAAAATATTCTCATGCGGTTCATCATTTGTTTTTAAGATGCATTTTTGACCATTGTTGAGAATTGATCAAATGTTTCCATAGAGATAACTTCTGTAACCCCAAGAACTCCTGCCTCAGTGAGGACAGCCAATTCGGAATTTAACATATGTAAACTTGTGATTGTTTTTCTCTTAATACATTTAAATATGACAAAATTGAGTTTCACCCGCCATAACCCAGTCACCTGGTATTGTGAGATTCTTCCCCTGAAAAGCTCATTATCATCAAACAATGCACAGTAATCTCTAAACAAACAGGAAAGTACATATCACAAGTTCAAACCATGAATTAATGTTCAGTAAAATATACAAGTAACAATTCTAATCACACTCTTCAAAAGACTAAGATTTGCTTCCTAGCTAATTAACAATCTAGAAGGACTTTTAAAAAATATTACAAATCTCATTCAGGTACCATTCAGCCCTCTCTCTAAAGCATTAGAAGGAGCAGAAATCAGATGTAAATGAGGAGATACCTGCAGAGGTCACACTATGTGGTTATTTTTCAAAAGCCCACATAGCCCCAACACTTAATGACTTAAACTCTGCTATTCAAAATACATTTTTAAAACTGTTCCCAAGCAATAGCACTTTTTTTTTCCTTTTCTTTTTTTTTTTAAACGGACTTCTTTTGAATTTAGATTTAAACAGGCATATACACTTGAATAAAATGCAAAAGCATTCCGTGGGTAATACTGTATCCAGTGTGAGTATATTGGAAACTTAAGAAATCTAATTGCAGAAGGATACTCCAGATAATCAGTTTCACTATTAACAACTGTCTACTCCTCACAAGACACCAAATTCCCCAGATTTAAACCAACCCTACCATGTGGCTTTATTGAAGACTGGTCAAGCAATTGGGTTTTTTTACAGTTGAAACTATAGCTAGAAAATTACTATGTAATGTTACAATGTTGAGACTGTACAGTTCCAGTCAGCCTGGCAGCAACACCGCCCTTCCTCAAAGTGCTGTGAAACCATACAGTAGCAATTTCTTTTGGGATGAACACAGCAACAGCACAAAGGCAATAGGGAAGAGGAGGAGTATCAAATACACTGTCCAGTTCCTATCTCATTTCAGTAAATCTGTGCCTAACTTGCCTTTATAATTTGTATGCAACAATACATCTGTTTAGTGTTTTATGTTGTGCTTATAATACCACTTTCTGCAAGAATTTATGATACACAAGAGTGCATCATCCAGAACTCATTTTGTTCCCAACCATTTGTGGAATTATTAACCAACTGGTTTTCGTGTGCACTGGATAAGAACAACCATTTTGCACATTTAAAGTTTTCAAAACTTCAGAGTTTTTTATAATGGGTTTTCCATTTGTTTGTTTGTTTCATTGGAGGCCCATTTTCCTGGCATAAATTTCACTACAGTAGAATTCAAAAAAATAAAAGGTTCATGCAGACACGACTACAATTATATTATTTGTTGATTAAATGTTCAATTTATATTGTGTGGTTTCCAAAATAGAAAAATCTGTTCAGAGACTGTAAATTTAACAGGCTCTAAGTTACTTAGACCTAGTGAGTTCCTGTTCTTCCCTAAAGCCAAGATTGCGCAGACTCTTGGCATAGACAGCTGTCTATCTTCACCCTGCAGATTGTTATGTCTAAAAATATAGTAATTGTATTACCGCATATACAGTGCTCTAAGTTTGAGGGCCCAGGCTAAATTAGCTTAAGATGGTATTTGTTACTGAAACTCATTTCCTCTGAAGGATTACACTTTGCTAAGTTCTGAAGCAACAGGTTTATGATTGTAGAGGTAAAAGGAGAAGAGAGACTGTTATCCTGACCTTCTGTACTTTGTTTTCAGAACCAGACTTTGAAAAAAATCACCCTAAGCCTTTGTGTATGTTTTCTTATGAAATATTTCACTCCCTTTTTTTCAGAGAGAGGGAAAACTTCTCTCATTAACTCTAAGTCTTGACTTTATTAAACCTACATCTCTTTAGAGTAACTGTAAGGCTTTGCAACAACACAAATATAGTTATCATGGGGAATAATTAATTCACAGCAACTTTTAATTTCATCATCTGGCAAAGGGAGCAGGAGAGAAGGAGAAATTGTCTCGTGTCTTGGAGATGGTAAATTTCTTACATTTATCATTATTGAGAAACTAAAGTTGCACTAACAAGAAGTGTGTTCATTAGTTGGTCTGTGATAAGTTGAGCACCAGACCAAAAAGAAACCACAAAAATTTGTATTCATTCATTCATTCATGTATTCATCACAGGATTATTCAATATTTCTCTTCTCCCATCACTTTATTCTGAAGCAAGTTGGCAGTATGCTTCCATGAATCATGTCTACAAAGGCCTGCTAGCCATCCACACAGATGTCACTGAAGTATTCCATTTGCAGCACCTCATACGGGATTTTAGTGAAGTCTCTCCCCAACTGGTCCACAAATTCCAGTAACAGAAATACTGCAGCAAGTTTTCCACTTAAACATAAGGCCATATATTGTCATTAGAAAAGGAACACTGTTAAAATATGATCAATTTCAGTTCTGTGGTTTCAGATCAATATAGCAAGTCTTCCACGAAGAAATAAGACTCCTTGAAAGACTACATTTCATATTTGCAGACACAGGGGGGATAAAAAAAAATGGGAAAAAAAAATCAATATATGAGAGGTTGTTTTCAAGAATGTTATGAAATGTTATCATCTTACAAGCAATTTTACATGCCTTTTCTGTTACCAGCATCATTTACTGTACGCTGCACTCCTAAGCTGATTTTATTTTACTTACTGCTGAGTAAGTGGCATTCAAGCTGTTCACAGGAAAAAGCCATAGAAGTGTCAAAAGCAGGTTAAATTCCTGAAATAGCCAGTGAGCTCTTGAGGCTGACAGACTACTGCTTATTTAAGGAGTAGAACTAAGTGTAACATATTTGTCCATATACACATTAAACATTGGAAAGTCTTTAATAGAATGATTTTATTATGAGGTACTGTGCAGAAATTATACACTGTCCCCAAAACAGTCATCAGTCTTCTCAACATACACTCTCCTCTGAAATGTTAGTTTTATAAGCTTACTTCCAATTAATATAAAAAGTACCTAACTCTATTAAGGTTATTTTAATGCATACTGAATATAATTTATTAAATAATTAACAATCCATATGGACTAATAACTAAAAATATCTCATTAAATCATTGAAGCCCAACTATAAAGATTCTCTCAGCACAAGGATGGCTGCAGGACTTCAAGTGAAGAAATTTCTCCGCATTTCATGTGAAGTACAATGGAACAAATGACACAGAAAGAAGACCTGTAAATCTCTATTTGTAGTCACTTCAGGACAACACACATCATGAACAGACTCACGCTTAAATCTACATAATACATGCAGCACTTCAGAAACATAAGTGAGCTGTGGATCAAATAGCTGGGCAGAAACAGGCTTAGAGAAGCCAAGAGAGTCTGCAATGGCCCGAGTAAGCATCCTGGCTCATTCAAACCTAATTCATGTAGCTTTAACAGGGTAAGGGAGACTAAGCAGCTCTCTGTCAGGTAACACAAGGATACCAATATAGTTTTCTTTCCGTAGCAACATTAATCAAAGTTTGTGAAGAAATACCAAGTTTAATCTCAAATATAAATACAAACAGTGGCTTTTTGTACACATACAAGTTTATAACATCACATACCTGCAACACACTTGTGAAGGACATGGATCAAACACATAGACTCTATTGTTTCTGTATTAGGATGGTTCTTTTGGGTATTTTAAAAACACAAAGACTTTGTCATTTCCACACACACACACAGGCTGATCAGCTACATCCTTGTGACTACACAGAGAGGGGGAGTAGAGGGAGAAGAGCTACTGAAGGCTCCCATGCTTGATGGCCTATAGTGACCCACACCATCAGCAGTAACCTCCTGCCATCACATCATCGCTTGCATTGCTATGAATCATCCCAAGGCCCTACAGCCCCAACCTTCCTCCTGCTTCACGTACAGACTATTCAAAACGTGGGAAAATTACTCTGCCCAACAGTCTCTGTTTTATTTGATTGTTACTCCATATTACAAGGCTGCCCTTTATAGTCTGTAAAAGTTGTTCTGTTCAGTCAGTGGTTCACAAATTAACCTGTAAAATGGCAAAAACCTCAATAAAAATGTTCTTCATTCTAGTATCGTAGCCAAGGCTCACAAAGCATAAAAAGGAAAATTTCCACAAAACACACAAACGAGTCACATGCACTTTGTTGATCCAATGGTTGTTAGACCACTCAAGGCAAGAAATCTTAAGTTTGTATTAGAAAATGTCACTTCAGCAGTTGGCATTAGTTATTCTTGGGTGTTCATGCTAAAAAACCCAAAAATAATGCACTACTCCAAAATCCCCCCCCCAAAACAAACACCAAACCCAACAGTCATTCCACACCAACACAAAGTTTAGCCCTTTATCAACCAATCATGAAAGACAGTGTCACTGCACAGTTTTATTCCAACTACTATAAAATAAAACCCACTAGTCACAAGACTGCCATCAGAATCAGCAATATGTGCACTTACCACATAAAATTCTCAAGTACAACTTACACTGACATTTTCTGGTCATAGCAATCTCTTTATTAAAAAAAACCCAAAAAACCAAGGTATTCTACATTCACCTGAAATAAACCTGCAGATCAAACAAGCAAACAAGCCTGCCTGAAAATCAAATTCAGAATGCTAAGAATCCAGTTAATGCTTTAACTACTGCCCTATACAAAACATGAGTCTGATTTTAGTTTGGAAACACAACTACTTCATGTAAGAAGCACTCTGTGGTGAGTACTGGAGGTTACAGTGACAGAATGCTTAGTGAGTACTAAAGTGCAATTTAGGATGATTGTTTCAGATCAAGCTATTTTTTATTAAAAACATCAGAACCTAACCAACTTTTACATTTTAAAGATCACTACTGCTGTCAAGGAGCCGTGTACAATGAAAGAGTAGCACTCAGATGTATCATGATTGCAATAAGCTTAGTCGTAGTTTGGAAAAGAGCAAACTTACTTGTTTTCTAAATAAATTGTTAGAGAAAAACAGCTACACTCACCAAGGATGCTTTTGGCAACTAATTCATATGCTCTTTGACACACGCTAACAATTCTTGGATGGTAGACCTCCTAAAAACTTTGCATTTGGTAATAATTGAAGTGCCATACTTTTCAAGTAACACTGCGATACTTTTAGTCAACTTTGACCACACACTTAGATCAAACAGGAAGCAGCGATAAACTTAAGAAAATAATTATCCTCATACCATTAAGTTCTTCCTACCTACAAATTGCCCAAAACCAGGATCCTTTGCTCTGAAACCAAACCGAGCACTCAAAACCTCTATGAGGGTCTCCCTGGGACAAAGACACACAGACAACTCATTAGCATACACCACGTTCCCATATTCCATCTTGGACAGCATGCTTAAAATTAAATCACCATATATATATTATTTACCACAGGAAAATTATGAAGGATGCAACTGAAATGACACAATAGAAGTTTGAAATCGATGCATTTTGATCCCTAAACATCACAGGCTTTTTAGCTCCTCAAATTCACTGTAACGAGGTTTTGAGCAAATGAAAATGAATAATCTCTTTTTATGGTTTTATGTCTGTACTTAGTTAACCGTTATCCATCAGTAAAGCTTTTAACTATGTGGTAGTTCTGCCTGATCTGTATTTGTAAGGACTAGGCATTTTTCTATAGAAAAGCCAATTTAGGTCACTATTTAATTGTGGAACCTGCTACAGCAAAGGTTGAAGGATTTTAACAGAATTTGTAGAGTTTGTAGATAAACAATTCCATCAAGGCCAGAAAACTCATCCAAATCAATTCCTGGCTATCTGAGAGGATGTTCATATACGTTTCTCTTGCACAGTAATTATTTCTAGAGTGCCATCTCATGTTCACATTTACAAGCAAATACTTAATATATATTAAGCAAAAGAGATGTAGGAACAATCACTTTATTTCATATTCCTGCTGCTATATGAATACTTGACAGATTTTGTTGCGTAAGTGTCATGTTGTCAGACATTCAGCAGGTTTTCTCATACTTAAAAAGCACATTATGTGTTATTTTTATTTCCACATTGTTTTAATATATATAATGAGAAGAAGCAAGTCAAAAAAAAGTTTATCATTTTCCTAGATTCATTCTTGAAAATTAAAATTTCCATCTCACTTAACATTTAAAACCTTTTCTCATCATTTCCATCAAAACAACTATCTTGTATGAATATTTTATAGCACCAGTTTAAGAAATTTATTACATACCATTACTGATTGCAAAACAATATGTGCTTTCAACTGCAACCTTGACATAAGCTTCCACCCCCAAAGTGTGCACATATTTAAAACATCCACATAATTACCACTAATGCTCCTCAGTCATCCAGTTTGCAAGGCTTTTTATTATGGATTAAAACAAGGAAAAAAACCACAAACATCTTTCAATATCTTCATTCCTCCTTCACACTTTTTTCTTTAAGCTTGATACGTGAATAATTTATCATCTATTTCTCTTCCTTAATTCTCATATTAAGACTGCCTTGCCATCTGCACTATGCAATCACACTTAAATAGGCACATAAAAATCAGTAGAAACAATGCTTTGGGTTGCCCCAGCAACCACAAATGTTTAGAAAAATGCCCCCACAAGCATGTCAGCAAGACCATATTTTTCAGAGTATGGTTTGGAAAGTACAGACAGGAAAACCAGAAGAGGATACTTTAAAATGTTTTGCTGTTTGATTTATCATTTCTTCGTGCTAAACCAACACCTCAGTTTTATGCTGGTTTTTCAAATCTGAAAGGAGAGAAGGGTTTAATGGCATTGCAGAGGGTAAATGACAAAGCAATAGGAATCAGAAACAAGTACATTTTCAGAGTGTTAAACTAGAGTCAAGCCAGCCTTTAAAATAAGCATATTCCCCAATACTCACTGGCTTTTTGTTCGGATCAGAAAGACTGTGGATAGCTCACAAATGCAAAAGTTGCACTGATCCTCACACACACATCCTTCCTTCTCTTACCCTCTCTAGAAGTTGATTTTTAATATTCTCCTCTATGTCTGACCATGTGATTACAAGATAAATTTGCCCTTAGGCCAAATTCACTTGACATGCCTCAGGAATAACCAAGAAACCTGACTGGTATCCTGTACCATTTTTTTTTCTGGGCTGGATGAAGGGATCGCTGTCCTTTCCTGTCCAGAAACAAATATATGCCATCTCTGCAGCTCCAGGCACAAAGCATTAAACTCAACTGAAATCAAGAGTGCTTTAACTTCATGCTCCAAGCTCTGATCCCTGCTGGTGGAGGAGCTGGGTACAGCTCTGGTTGCTTCCCTGGCCACCACTGGGGTGATACCTTCCCACCAGAGTGCCAGGCACACTGCTGGGAGAACACTTTACACGCCCCCCGCTAACTTCAGTAGCTCATCTGTGACTTCTCCAGCCCTCTTATGACTGGTAGCAATTTTACTTCACCAACCATTCCAAAGTCTTTCCTCAAAATACTTTTTTTTTTAATAAAAGCAGTTCCAACTTAATTCTGTTTAGAAGGTTTTACATAACTCTAACTGCTTTGGCCATCAAATAGTTTCAAAGATAAAATTCAAGATTGTACCAGACATGACAGGTCATAAACACTGCTGTGTTTAAGTGTAAGCTTAGACAGGTATTTCTGGTCATTCAGCCTGTGCTTTTGGCTCAGAACACATGTTTGTGGGGCAGTTCAAGAACCAGAATAAATACTGCTAGCCCACTAGAAAGTAAGGCATTCTGGTACTTCTCACAGCCAAAAACACCTAGACTACTGCATACACATTCAACACTGACAATAAGCCCTTGTTTACAGGTATAAATCAAGCAGTGTGCCAGAAATTTTACAGGGTATTTTTTATAGCTTGATCAAACAAATATATTAAATACGCTCCTGCCGAAGTTAACTTTAAATCTAAAGAGGCTCTGAGAAAACACCACAGCAAGTTTTGCCCTCACTCAAATCAACAGCAGCAGTGCAATTAGCACATTGGATTAACAACGTAGACAGCAAAAGGAGAGAAACCCAGAAGTATTAAAAAAAAAATATTTGTTTTGATAAAAATAGAAAGACAGCGAAATTACAAAACATTCCAATTCCTACCAAATGCTTATACACCCAAAGGTCATTTTTATGACAAGAAATCTTCGAACAGCAAATATACATCTACTCTTGAAATGCTGTCTTTCTAAGTGAAATGGAGCTCAAAAACATACTCAGTCCAATCTCACTACACAAATTTTGAAGTCATCAAATTGGACAGCAAGATCTAATCACGCTATCATAAAACAGCAAACTATTTATGAGGTACTTATCTTCAAAAGCTTGCCTTGTTAGTGGAATCAACAAACTTAATACAAAATAGCTAATCTGACTAAAAATCTATTAAAACAGACTAAATTATTCTCAGATAAGGAGCAGGGCTTTGTAAGGGTCTTTTGTTTAATTAAATTTAAAAAAAAGAGAGAGAAAAAAAAAGAGGCGCAAACTATAAGACATTCAATATTCCCAAAGGCACTAATTTGATTATGGGTAAGCATTTCAGTGCTATGGTCATCTCAGTTCGTAGGATAATGTACCAAGAATATTATTATACTGTAGGTATTTTGCCAGGAAAATATCTTTTCACACTTTTTAAGAGTGCACACTGCTGAAGGTTTACTGACAAACGAGATGCTGAAAAACCTTGGCTCATAAGTTCTCACTGGGAGTGCAGCTGAAATAGGATTCTACCAAGGAAACACTTCATTCAACAGCAGCATACAAAAAACCTGACATTATGGCTTTGTTTCAGAAAATACAGATCCTCATGCAAGCTATTTTGTGTGCCAGGTACAAAACCACATCCTCAGAAAGTGATCATACGTTTGTGCTCAGGAGTGTTTTGGTCAGGAGACAACATATAGTGCTGTCCTTCAGCATGGGAATGAAACTCCATGAGATCTTCGTTTTACTGCAGATAATGGAAGGACATGGCTGGACTCAGCTTTTGTAAATATTAATCCTCTTTTCTTGAAAGAATAAAAACCTTTAAATTACATTGTCCAAAAAAGTATCTTCTCCCCAATTTACGTCTGTCATTCAAATGCTAAAGGAGCCAAAATCTTAAGAGTGCTTTGTTTCATTACGAAGGCAATTTTTTGTCTATTTAACGTGTCAGAAAAAGATTTTATCATTTTCACATCCTATCTTCTGACTTTTATTCTAAATTTCTAAATCCTTCTTAGAAGCAGTGAAATCCTTTGCTTAGAATGAATGATCAATATCAACTCCAATATAATATAATCAATCGTTGATTAAGGTTTTGTATATTAAAACCCATTGCAAATTCTGCGTTCTGCAAAGACACTTCTATTCCTCCAAAGCCCTCCATAGAATTAATGTAAAGAAATGCAAATATTTCAATGGAAATACGGATATGCTATTCATGCAATCGTCCTGAATATGTTCAACAACAATATATCCAGAAAAAAGATAACAGAAATATTGAAAGTGGAAAGATACGCAGGGAAAAGATACAAGGGGAAAAAAAATAATTAAACTGTATTTCCCTCTTCACTTTGCAGAAAGTGAGATGCATAAGCATAATCTCTGTCCAATTGCTCTCATACCTCCAAGTTCCTTTATATTCTCAACAGCCCTTTTTCCACCTTTTTCAACTTAAAATGAAATGCTACTGCCTTTCAATCTGTTGTTCAAGAAAGATCAGTCCTATACGACAATATCAGAAAATACAGACAATGAGGGTGAGGAATATATACATAGATCATATTTATATTTCATAGGATTATATACTTGATAAATTTATATACAACATACTCTTACATATGTATTTTTATATATATTAGAAAAAAAGAAGAAGAAAATAAGATCGTCGGAGAAAAAAGCCGCTACAGAAGTAAAAGGAGAATATATGCATTTTAATTTAAGGAACCTAAGCACCCATCCCCACACTCTTTACAGTTTTACAGCAATTATGCACAAGGTTTGCATAAACACTTCAAAATCATCAAAAGCTGTTTTATCAAAACAGCACTTAAGTTTTACATATGTTTCAACACAAATTAGTATTCAGAATTAAATGGCAAGTTGATGAAAAAAAAGGATGTCAGCTGTCATTTTAAACTAACCAGATACAGAAAATGGACATGAAGAAGGAAGACAAAGACTGGGCCAAAGTGATAGAAAGGGTCTTTCCATGTACTTTTTGTAATTTAACTATCTTATTAATTCTTTCACTGCCCTAGACTTCTAGCTACCCATGATGAATTTTATCACTACCAGAAAGCTTGAATAATAATTATTATAGCAGTAATGTTATTGAAACCATGATGACACAAAGATATTGCAAAATAAGGACAACAATAATATGCTGAATACTAGAGACAATAAAAAGACACAAGGATGCAGTTGGGTTTTCCGCAGACACATCTGCAAACAACACCTGTATGGTAAAAGCATGCTCTTAATTTACAGCCATAAAAAGTTGAACTACAGCACTGCAGTACTTCCTTGGTAACACACAGCTGCTCAATATGAAGCCAGTCCCTGACGCTCATGGGCACACCCTGCAGAACACTGATGTCCTGATTGTCAGCACATTCCCGACACAGAACCATACAAATCTGTGCAACAGGAATGCTTCCACGAGACTTGGTATCTTTAGGGAAGTGCCTGGGCATGCCAACTATAATCAGCACTGGCAGTTATTCCGATACAGGCAATTACCGACAGGAATGCCAAATGGAGGGACTTGAGTTCTCCAAAACTTAAAAGGTCAAGTGGCGAGGAGCTGGGAGTGAATAAAGAACCAGCTGGGCCAATTCCAGCAAGGAAAGAGGTTTGCTTTTCTCTCCTAAGTGGGTGGAAACTTCTCTGAATGTCACCGTTCTCAAGATGCTGGGCCTTGAACACAACAACTCCACAGAGCCACAGGTTTTCAGGGGAGTGGGCGATTCCAACACAATGGATGGGCTTGAGCACTACATGAAGCTGAGGGTTTGAAAAAGATACTGCCTGTCCCCCAGATTGCAGCTAAGAGTCTGTACATATTTATGAAAGGCTGCAGCCAGCTGGCCAAATTTCAGATGCCTCTCTCAACACTGAAGTCCTTTCACTCAGTCTTTTATCTTTTATTTCCAGTTGAAAAAATAATGCAAATACACGTACTAGTTCAGCTATTTTTCTACAGCATGGAACTCTCATTATGCTTGCCAGGCTAGTATTTCAGATATGTAAACAGATTTCAAGCAAAGCTCTTACCACTATTTTAATACTGCTTTGACAAGGTTTAAATACACTTTAGATAAGTGACAAAAACTACAGATTGCACACAGTTACACAAAAAGACTGTCTTTTGATCCACCGAAGTGGTAATACGTGGAGGATTCCATATGCAAAAGCCATCTATTTCCTAAGGAGAAGCAAGAATTTGAGGGAAGGCACTTATTATTAGAAGACAAGACCAGTCCAGTCAGAATAAGTCTAGCAGTGAGTGACTCATGATTGCCAGTCAGTAGATATGGAAATTACTTGCTCATGAACTGCTCAAATGTCCCTAACTTCAACAGCCAGCAGCAATACAAAGCTAGGCAAAGAAGAAAAAAGAAAAAAAAAAATCCAGCTGCAAATATGTCAGTTTTCTGAAATAAGGAAGAAAAAAAGTTCTACAATTTATTTCATTTCCCATGTATATAGAATCATAGAATTGCTTGGGTTGGAAAGGACTTCAAAGACCATTTAGTTCTAACATCCCTACCACAGGCAGGGACACCTTTCACAAGACCAGGTTGCTCAGAGATGTGTCCAACCTGTCCTTAAACACTCCGAGGGATGGGGTATCCACAACTGCCCTTCACAACTATGATAAACTGGAAAGCAATGGTTTCATCTGCTACATTAAATCCAAGGTTTAGGTAGTTTAACAAGGTCTCTTTTGGACAGGCGGTATATATATATGCTAGCCTCCAGTGAGAGCTACGGAAAAAAAAAAGACATACAAACTTCCAATCACTGGATTTCAGAAGTCTATCACAGACATGAGAATTTTACATACTTTTACCATGCTCAGAAGTAGCAAATAGACAAGAAAAACAAAGTGAGCACTGGCATGCCATTAAGCTATAATGCTGTTGCTTCAGTTGCTTTAGCACAGAGTAAATAAAGGCATCAAATGTAGTTTTTACTGATTTCCAGTAGTGTTACCACTTTTCCTTTTAGAGTGCTAAGCACAATACAAAAACCTGCCAGGTACTTCATTATTGAAATAACCCAATCTATCTTCTTAAGTAGAAAAACAATGATATGGAAGAACAGGATGCAGAACTCCTTTGAATACTTTCTCCTGAAGTCAGCCTTGAACTCACAGCTAAGCTACCTCATACCTATCATTACCAATTTTCAATACTGCATTAATTCACAACGAAGAACACAGTACTCACATTCCTTTGACTGTCCCACAAACCTCTTCTATCCTAAAGAGGTGATTACAAATATGTCTCTTTTCCAGGATTTCCACGGAGGATGGTATTTTAGTTCTATGTGCTCTTAAACTTTAATTTGTGCCTTACTAAGTAACATAGACAGATATGTACTGGCCCAAATCTGGCCTTTTTCAATGGAGAATCCAGAAAGACAAGAGTGCCTTACCTGGTGATTACTTCATCCACTGCTCATGGCTGGAGGGACTGCGAGGGACTGGAAGGGACTGGAGGTGCTTTATCTGGTTTCTCAAGTCCGCTTCATCTCTCAGAACTGCCCCCAAATATCTCTAACAAAAATATCCCCCTGCCAGATAACTCTTCAGCACAACATCTGCTATTAGAAGCAAAAGCACAGCTCTCAGCACATCACCAATTCTCCAAGTTATTTCACTAAAAGCACGATGCCTGCAAACTAGGTCCAACAATGCTGCAGTTTCTCACATGCAGCCTTTCAGAAGGAGAAAGATATTTTAGAAAGTTATACCTCTTATTTCCATCGTTAGAATCAGCTGTTGGAGTACCAGCAAAAGGGGGTGAGATCAAGCAACAGACCCCATTAGCAAGTCTGAGCTGCCTTGGTGTGTGCTTGGGAGTGTGCACGGTTCTGTACTAGTCAAAGTTCAGACATTACCAATTTCACAAAAAACAGAACACCAACAGCTGCAACATTTATTCTTCAAAAAGTTATAAAGAAATATAAAAACACAAACAACAGCATAAATAAAAAGTAAAACAAAATTCATACAATTGTTCAATATCACAGTTTCCAGTGGGAAGTACAATCGTAGTACGGGAGTAGTTTAAAATTTATTCTGAAACTGTCTGGGACCACCGGAGGCATGGTGAAAGGGAATGGTAAGAGGGAACCACGTGAAAAAGGATGATAAAACCAGCAAGACAAAGTGAAAAAAAGTTCCACTGCATGTAGATATACCAAGCAAGCAGCATTACAATTCTTATTTCAGGAAACCCAGTATACAATAAAACAGCTTCCGAAGGAATGTGTTGGGCTACTCAGCAGCAAACAATAACAACTGGGTAACAGGGCAGTATTTTTTAAAAAATCTAGGAAATTATTTGCATAGCTGTGTGTGGCCAGACCTGCCAACAATCACAAACTCCTCTTTATAAATGTTCAATGTCCCTCCTTATAAGTGGTCAATTATAAATAACAATATGCTAAGGAATCATGCGTGCTATATCAGAACAGACAACGTAATAAGTTTTCTGAGGGATTTTCCAACAACATGCAACAAGCATGCCGACTGACAGAAGATATTTTATTTCTACATAAGGGAAACATGAAATGCCTATCATTTCATCATCCCAAAAAAGCAGAAAATCTTATATTTCCATAAAGCATAAGACTTAACCATTGGGAAATTAAATCCTTTAACTTAAAGGGAACAGTGGTTTATTAGGTACACACAGTGCTTAGAAAGATACTACCCCAGCAGGGGCCACAGATGCTAAGAAACCACCTTAAATTTTTTTTTAAATATGGCAACAAATCATCAATTAAATTTTCTTTCCTGGGCTTAGGAAACGAGCTTTAGCCTTTCGAATTATTTAAGTATTTTCAAACAAAAAAAAATTGAGAAAGTAAAATATTAAGGATTTATTTTAAATGACAGGCTTTTATACGCTGAATTCAAGCTGCTGAATTAACAGATATGAGCCATTATTTTGTTTATCACTTAACAGAAGAAACACTCCCACATTACAGCTAAGAAGTTTTCCAACATGATCTGAAGTAGGTTCAATCCTTGCTTTCCCTGTTATGGTACATTGTGTTTCTCAGACACAGACTTTTTCCAAATGCAATATGTAAACACCACTAAAGTGCTAGAAAGTAGCATTATTGCTTCATTTCCCCCCTACCAAAGAGCAATCCTTCTCCATCTCCTATCCTCACCTTCTCTCATCAAGAGAAGTCCTACAGACTTCAATCTTCAAATGAGACACGGTCTTCTCCCACTTCCCCGGCCAAACCTGAAGTGCTTCTAGTGCTTGGTGTTGTAAAACACAATTATTTTAACAGAAGAACTAGAACACACATGAACTTCTCTTCCTTCTCCCCACCAATAAATTACACAATCTTGGGGAGGGAAGAGAAGACAGGGATGGATTACATCCAGCTGGATCATTTTTTTGATCCAACTCACCAGAAATACTAATGGCAATGCAGAAGATGGCATGGTACACGTTAAACATGGTAAATGCTAGGTCAGCTTATACCAAAGGCAGAGCTGTACGCAGTAGGCTTCCAAAACCCAAAAGGGACAGTCAGACATTACTTCTGTTCTTCTGTTCCAGGAACAACAGTGAAACCTCAACATTCGCCTTTCATGTGCAATACTCTCCATTAGGGCTGTGCATTCCTAGAGCTAACAGGCACATACCTACACCAGGCTTAAATAAAAACATTAAAGTTCTCACTGGCAATTAGGGACAGCTTAGTCTGGAGAGAATGCTAATTTACCATGTAAGCCTGAAAATAATACGAAGATTAATAGCTGTAGGTACAAATCTCACCAAAAAAAAGTATTTCAAATTGTTGGCACTCTGCTTGTGATCTCACCACTACAAACTATTTGTAAAGAGCTGCAAAATTAATATTTTGATTTACTTTTTTTTTAATTAGGAAGTTATTTTTCATATGAAGAAGCCCACAGGTTTACAAATACCCTTTTAAAGGATCATAGCAATTTTGTCACAAAAAGCAGCAGAATTTGTGATGGTCATTTGCTTACATGTCCTATACTTCTCAACTTAGAAGCTTGCCAGGGTGCAATACTCTCTATTAGGGCTGTGCATTCCCAAAGCACCCATATAGTCTTACAGAAAAAAAAAAAGGGTTCCATTCTTTTTTCACCCAGAAACATGCTCCAATTTCACCTTATAGGCAAGGTATTTGAAGTTATTAAACTGAAATTAAGGCCCCCAACTGTTCACTACAGAATGTGGAGCTGATCATTTGTGAAGGAATTGGATAAAGCCCGTTCTGCCTGAAAGTACAATTGAACATTTTTAGAACTGCTGATAAGACTGCACAATTACTTTGCTATCAAATCTGAAGTCATTTGGTTTTCCTAGTCAATGCCTAACTCTTACAAGAACTCTCCAAGATGACAGTTTATCATATGATATATCAATGCAAACACGTGACATAGCACGAAACCCAGACCCCAAATGCTCTGCAACGAGACTTCTGACATAAAGCACCCACTGAAACACAACTGAAAGACCAAAAGAGCTACTTTGTTCTTATCCTCAAATCATAGTATCACTTCACACACACCCACCTTCTTTTAGGGGGCAGGGAGAAAAACTGGCATTCAAGTGCGTTAGGCCAATTAATTACTTTGATTTGGAGAAAACCACTTTCCATAATGCAGCTCAGTAGAAACCCAACCAATCACGATGGCAAAAAAACAGCTGTAATGAAATCTTAATACCTGCTAGTCATAAAATACATACCAAGCATGTGAAAAGGGAGACATTCAAACAGCTAGAAGCTTTTTAACAAAGCATATTCTCACACTAAAAAATGGAATCCGAGTTCAAAGCTGCTGCAGAAAGTCCTTTTGCCTTTTCTTCCACAGGTTTTGGAGACTCACCAGTAAGCTGCACACAAAGCAAATCTTTCCATCTGATTTTTAAGAAACTTTACAATAGTTTTCCCTGCTCCTTAAGAAACAAGATCAGCAGAAGATAATAATTAGATTCTTGTCCCAAAGCAGTATGAGCATTTTAATCCTCTAAATATGTAAGTTAAACATGTCCATTGCATATATATTAAGGAGGAAGAAGTTTTACCAGCAAAATTCTTTATTCTCACACACACTGTGTTATTGTTTTCACGCCGGGAGGTAGATTTCCCTAAAGTAACACACACTGTCAGCAATAGAAGCACTGAAGCCATGGCTATGAACCACTTTAAAGCAGATGTATACAAAATACCACCGAACCTTCAGCACTATGGCAACACTTGCTCGCTTTATCTTCCAATTTCATTGAATTTCTTCTTCAAATGTTTGTTTAGTTATTGAGACCCTGCAAAAAAAATTCCTCGATTATAATTGGTAAGAACTTTCAGTTGAAAAGTATGCAGTGTAAGGGCCACTCAATTCAAGCGGTCAACCACTGCAATTTCCAGGGTCCTAATCTCTAATATGCAGTCCAGAGTGGAAAAGAAATGGTGGAAAAGTAGTGGAAAAGAAATGCTGTGAAGTAAAATCCCAATGGCATTCACACAGCTCAACATTAAGTTACGTGTACTCTGTTAAAAACTCATTGTTAAACTTCCCATGTCACTCAAATCCACTTCTACTGTTAACACCAGAAGGAACACAATGTGCACTTTTCTTCCTACAAATTTAAACTTACACTATTAATTATTGCTAATAATGTAAATATCTTAGTACAGTCAAATAAAATGAGAAAGCAAACCCACAATGTTTGCAAACCAGTTCCTAGTCTTGTATACACCAGAAGTCTCAGTGCTGTTTCCACAACTCCTAGGCACCACAAACTAGGTTAAGAATGGTGTTTTTTCACATCCTTGGGACCCTTAATTAAGCAATGTAAAATCTTTACAAGTTCTGCAACCTCATGTACAACAAAGTAGTAAGATGTTAGCTGCCAGGCAGATATTACTCTAAAAATGTCCTTTTAAGGCAGGAAAAGTAGAAGAAATTTTACACAAGAGATTTCTAGTTCATCACTATTCAGTTAAGTACAGCTCAGTGAGAGTCTAGGAAATCACTAATTACACTCAGTAAATGCAGAAAATAACATCCTACATTAAATGAGAGTTAAAGAAACTACCCATTTGTCATTAAGAGCAATGTCTTTAGCTTTCTTTTCTTTACACTGTGCTTTCCATTACAGTGCCAAGCGCTAGTAGAACGTTTGAATTAGAAATCAGACGTGAAGAAGATGGTAATTCGCTGCAGCAGGAGCAGAACCAGCCTCAGTCTGGGCACCACGGCTGCTGCTCTCCTCCGTCGCCAGGTGCCTGAGGAGGCACAGGCAGGCCGGCCGCTGCTGCCCACGGCTGTGAGCACTGCGGCTCTGCTGACAAAACCCGTTCAGACACCACAGACACGCTCGCCTCCCCAGCACCGACCTCTCACAGGTCTCCTGATCCCGCAGAACAAACAAATGAACTCAGAGGCCAAGGCTGCCGCGGACAGCCCCTTCTGCAGAGTGGCCGGCCCGCACCGCTCCGGTCCCGCGGCGCCGGGGGCACGGCAGCGCTCGGAGCCAGCGGCGGCAGCGCCCGCCGGGGCTCC
>VZTG01008007.1:650658-714009 GCA_013397845.1 Melanocharis versteri | reverse complement strand
TGGAAGGCGCTACTTGAAGTCCCGCCCATCCGCCCAACCTCGTTGGGCACAGGCACCACGGCCCTTGGGAAAATCACAACACTATTGGTCAGACCGGCTGTCAGTCACCGGGCTGGGGGCCGATGTGCCGGTCGGCAGCATTTCTCGAGAAAGGGGAAAGGGCGTTATTCTGGGTTGTTTCCGCAATGCCCGACCAGCGTTGGGGAACGGCAGTTCCTCTAGCCTCGCTGCGAAGCACTGCTCTGAACAGACTAAAATATCTTTGCTCTGGAATTCCAGAGGACATTTTGGGTTAGCAGTTTCTGCCCGTGGTGCCGGGGGCTGGGAGCAAGTGTGCGCTCTCCCGCATCAGGCGGTGTGTCGGTCACCCGCGACGGGTGAGGTCCTTCCGCGGCCCCCGGCGGCGCGGGCAGGGGCGCTCCGGCACCAAGATGGCGGCGGCGGCCGAGCTGCGGGCGCTGGGGCGGCGCTGGCTCTGCTGGTTCTGCTGGCTCCTGGGGCTGCAGGCGGTGAGAGCCGGATCCGGCGCGTTCGCGCTCGGGGCTGAGCGCGGCTGCAGTTCCTGGGAGAAACAGGGCGGGTGTGAGGGCAGGGGAGGCGGAGTGAGACGTGTCCCGGTGCGGGCGGCGCGGGCGGCTCCTCCCGCCCCTGCGGCTGTGGCCGCCTCTTTTGCTTTCCGTGTCGGAGACTGGAGACTGTCTCTGCTTCTGCCTTCTTCCTAAAACAGTCTGTATCGGTGCTGCCTTTGTTTTAATACAGTAAATTATTTGCTGTGAAAATAAAGCAACGGTGTAACGTGCATTTGGAGTCAAACCTTTGAAAGAGAAAATGCTGATGAAATGAGGCGCATCACTTGCTAAGTAGTTGAAATTATCTTGTTCTGGTGGGAATTTACTTTCTGAAGTGTGAGGGTTTTTTCCAGTCCCAGTCAGAGACATTTATTATGGTTAGTACATTCATTGTTTCAGGATAATATAGTTAAGGTACTAAAAATTGAGTAAAAATATCAGGGAAGGAGACTTTCTTCTATTTATTTTTTCTCCTTTATCTCTCTGTAGTTTTATTCTCAAGGTATTTTGAGCTTGCTATGTAACCAAAACCGCTTGAGTGAGGAATTATCACGTAATTTGCTTGCTTTCATGCACTGCTAGTATTTTGGTTGGTTCTTTCTCACACGCGCACAACCTGAACACAAATCCTCAGGAGAGTATTGGCCTTACGTTGGCGGGTTGTTTAGGGGTCTGCTGGGCAAAGGTGTGAGGAGTGGGGCTGCTGGAAGCCAAGTGACAGTGCCAGTAGCCCTGTTACTGCCCCAAGGTGAACAGATTCAGAAGTGGTGAAAAGATGTCAGTAAAGCGTCAAAGGGGTGGATGGCAAGCAGCAGGGTGCAAGAAAGTTGTTTTAGTTACTACCATCATTAATTTAATAAGGGAACAATAATTAAAATGTAGCCTCGGCAGTGTTTGGAATGCTCCTTAGGGGCTTTTTATACTACTGTGTCATTGCTGTATTTCTTATTGCCAGTATCTCTCACAACAGATAAATACTTTAAAAAGATAAATACTAAAATACTTTAAATACCTTAGTAAAAATACTAAAAAAGGTTAAATTATTCCAGTAGAACAGGGTTCCATTTTTGCATGCCTGTTGTTATACAGTGTCCTGTAGGAAGAAGAAAAATAGCTTTCTGCCTGACAGAATAGTGATTTCAGAATAGCTTTTTGTGTATTATACTTCTCTGTTCCTGCTTTAACTCTTTTTTTTTTTAGCAGATACAGAGAAACAGAATAATGAGGCACCTAATATGTTTTCTACCAATTCCCAATCCATAATATTTTCTATCTGTCACATAAGTGACATGACTTCCCTTCAGCTGTAGATTGGCCTCTTCAGCAGGGGAAATGGGTTTTGTCTCTACCTTACTTGGGTGTGCTGCATGGATTAGATGATACGTGAATGTGAAGAGAAGTCTGTTTTGCTGAACAACAGACTTAGTTTTTCTTCTGCACTTTTCTGTTTGGCCCAGCGTAATTCTTCTGAGTCTTGGCCTGTTGCCATCCAGTTGAGTTTGCTGGTGCCCTGTCACTCATCTCTCAACACCGTGGTGCTGATTGTTTTGTTGGTGCTTTGGATGTAGTAGGTTTTGCCTGAGGTCTTTTGTCCAGACTGGAAAGCATCTTGGAAAGCCGCCTTCTTTCTCTCCTTTCTTAATTTCCTCTCTCACTTTTTCCTCTCCAAAGCAAGCAGCTGGAAGGGAAGGTTTTAAGCCAAGATGTGAGAGATCCATGTGTAGAAAAATGGGAATGTGAATTCGTTACAAGAAAGACATTGAGGGGCTGGAGTGAGCCCACAGAAGGACAGTGGAGCTGGGGAAGGGTCTGGAGCACAGGTTCTGTGAGGAGCAGCTGGGAGAGCTGGCAGGGCTCAGCCTGGAGAGAAGGAGGTTCAGGGGGAACTCATCAGTCTCTACAACTGCCTGAAAGGAGGGTGTAGCCTGGTGGGGGTTGGCCTCTTCTCCCAGGTAGCAGGTGATAGGACAAGAGGAAATGGCCTCAGGTTGCACAAGGGGAGGTTTAGATAGGATATTAGGAATAATTTCTTCACTGGAAAGGTGGTCAGGCACTGGAGTGGGCTGCCCAGAGCAGGGGTGGAATCACCATCCCTGGAAGTGTTGAAAAGGCATGTGGATGTGGCGCTTGGGACAGGGTTTGGGGGTGAACACCGTGGTGCTGGGGTAAGGACTGGACTCAATGATGACCTTAGAGGTCTTTTCCAACCTTAGCGATTCTATGAGAATAAACCCCAAATACCATTTAAGTGTTGTGATTGGTTGCGTTATTTTTGCTGCCCATAAAAAGCAGAACTGGTGTTTTGCATAGAAGCCATGTTATTGAATTGCCTATTGTAATGTATTACTAAAAAATAAGAATTGCAGGTTTTTATCTACACTTCCACTTGTAGTATATAGCAGTATATCCTGTAACATTAATGCAGACATGAAATTAAAATTCTACCTGTATGTCTTGCTGAGCAGTTTGGTCAATTTCATCACTTCCTGGTTGTGTTTTTCCTGAGCTTAGCTGTTACATTACTTTCCAAGAGTGTTTTCTGTGATACAAAACTTACTGAAATTCTTTTCAAAGAGAAGGCTTTGGAAAGCTGTAGCCATGTGCATTTCAGCTCATTCATTACTTTTGGGTTTTTTGCTTAATTTAGAGTTAGCAATAGGAAAGCAGTAGAGCTATCAGAAGTGTATTTAAATTAATTTTGGCAAGTCTGATACCTTGAAATGTGCATATTATGAGTGTATGGAATTCCCTGCTAGTTTAAGACCCTTCTTCTCAATAGGGTGGTGTTTTGAACCCTTGGGCTGACCATTTAGGCATTACTGAAAAACAGTCACAAGAGACTTATTCGTTCTTTCTAATCATAAAAGCATTTAAAGTCATCTTGTAAAAAAACTAAATTAATACTGAAGTGTAACATTGTATTGACTTTCAGGTAAGTGTTTATGGAGCACAGTTGTCGTCAGAAGCTTGCAGAGAGCTGGGCTTCTCCAGTAACTTGCTGTGCAGTTCTTGCAACCTTCTTGGGCAGTTCAATCTGAATCAGTTGGATCCGTTCTGCAGGGAGTGCTGCCACGAAGAAGCTCAGCTGGAAACTAGAAAGGTAAGTTTTGGACCAAATCCCCAGTGGAATAATTTAACAGGTCGTGTTTATAAAACTTTTCATTAAAAAAAAATACGAGAATCTGGATTATAATTTCAGGAGGAACATGCAATATTTATTCATAGCTCACTATGCATCTACGGGGTCTAGATTTGCAGACTTGCCATACTGCTGTAAAATAAGGTCCCTGTACCAACAGGGGAATCTTTGGCTCTTTGGCAGCCCTTCTCTGGTGTGACATGACATGACAGTGTTTGGGAGCTATATCCAGCTTCTTTTAAGAGAAAGATACATGGGACTGGAAGAGGGCGAAAGGAGGGTGAGGAGAGTGGTGCTTGATGACAGCTCCTGCTTGGTCATTGGCCCGTAGCGTAATGGCCGGGATAGCTTAGCTCAGTAGCCTCCAGGTCAGTTCCTGGAGGAACACACCTGATAGAAGCAGGACTGCTCAACTCCATCCTGCAGCAGTGAGAACAGCTGGGTATTTTGGGAATGATCTCTCTCGGAGCTCATGCTGCGCTTCGATCAGTTTAAGGCATAACCTTTCCTTTATCTGTAGTAAATAAATATCTGTGTTCCTTAAGATATGTTATCGATAAAGAGTTTTTAGAGTTCTTGAAAAAAAATACATGTTTTCTAATATGTGGTAATTTAAGAGTGTTCTAGAATACAGTGAAGACAAATCAATCATCGGGAAAATAGAGGTTTCAAGGATGAGAGATGCTGAAATTATTTTTAATGGCTAGGAGATAGTGAAATAACTGACAACATGAAATTCATGAGGAAATCTAGCAGGTTTTTCCTGTCAATTAAATTCAGCCTAATATTTAAAAAAGAAAGTCTGCCTTTAATTTTTAATAAAACCACTGATCCCAGTGTCAGGTACAATATATTAAGTATCAAGAAGCATATGTTTGAGATTGGCAGGGAATTAATAATTAGTAGTTTCCTAATATATGGGAAAATAAGCTAGAGGAGCTGTGTTGCATTTCTGTCAATGTAACTTCTGAGAAAAAAAAGTCTTAATTTATCAATAACGTACTTAAAGATGTAACTTAGTTTGTAGTGTAAACATCATGTTAATAAAAGTTGGATCAAATAACAGAAATTAAATTAATAGATATTCTTCTGAGTTTCCTGAATCAGACCTAGATTTCATTGTGTGGATAATTACACTTTCTGTGTAAGGATAAGCAAATGCCATTTTGTGGTCAGGACTTCACACTGTAAATATTAGTCTGAAAACTTTTTTTATTTTAGTCATGATCAGTGTAGTAAAATAAATAGCACAGAGCTGGACAGGGTCTCAAGGTTGTTTGACAAATTCTTTCATAGTGGATCAGATTTCCTTGTATATTCACAGGAAGCAAGAAATTATAAGTTGTTGGTTTTTAAATCTATTTGTGTTGTTTTACCTAGTTTCATTTTCTGTTTGGGTTTTGTAGCAAATATGAACAATGTACATTTTGATTATTACTTTATCTTTTCTTAGTTTTGTGACATATCTGAAGAAATGTAATGCAAATGATATTTGAGATTTGGAGCTAATAGGGTTAGCATCAGCTTGAATTATAGGAGTGATTATGATAGTATTTTCATACATTTTCATATCTGAGTTTGAATGCAGGCTTCCCATATTGTGTGCATGCATAGAAATACTGGATTGTTCTAAGATTATGATTATGTGGTTTATTTCAGCATCATTTCTAATTTTGTTATGAATGCTGTTTCAGAAAGTGGAAATTTTTTATAGTGTTACTACTGCTTAGAAATGTGTATTTCAGATTTGGTGATTGTTTGGAGGTTTTACTTTTTTTTTAAACTCCTACTCAGTAACTTCTCTTGAAGACTAGCCAGTGGAAAATTAGTGTTTGGATACTGTTAATATTATCTTAACAGATTGTATTCAGAATCATCACATTTTGGATTGACGTGTGTTTTAGCATAGTGTTGGTTGTAACAGGTGTCTGTAATTGAGTTTGGGATTTTACTATTACATAAAAATTAGCAAGATAATTTTTAGTAGCTTCTCGCTAAACGAGAATTTTCATGCTAGTTATGCAGAATAGAAAAACTGAATGCTGCCTTGTGCTATAGTTTTCCCTTTTCCTATTTTTTTTCCCCTGTTACCACAGAAATCTTCTTTCTAATGAAAATTTGATAGTAAAGAGTGAATGAATGTTGAAAGTTTTTAAAGGCTTTTTTTTTTCCTACCTTCTTGCTTGTAGAATTTTTCATCTTACTCTGAAAACCCACATCTCAATGTAAGGTGTTTGACTTTCTGATTATCAGCCTGGCATGTTGCTGAGCTCCAGAGCAGTGGTGCTCTGGGTTTTGCCAGAGCTGTGGCTCCATGCCCGAACATCCTCCAGGTACAGGAATCTTTCTCCTCTGAACCATGATCCCAGCGTGTGACGTAGCTCGCTCGTTACCTGGGCAGGTATTGCTCCCCAGGAGGTGGCACAGCAGGTTGGTTGTCTGTGCTACAAACAGACTTGCAAACTTCTGCAGTTCCAGGACAGGCTTCAGGAGTTTTATTTTGTTCTCTTTCAGTTATGTGGCAAATACTAGAAATAGAGAAAGCAAGGGTTAGTTTATTGCGTGACTTGCGCCTGAGTTCTAAATGAGAATTTAAAATTCAAGGTAATAGAACATCTATCTGAGAATTTTTATGTAATTGCCACTTTTCACAAATGATCTGTGAAATGCCCTCAGGCCTAAAAATATTTCATGCTGCACAGTATCAGTGCAACCTCAAATGAGATGTTTACAGATTTGAACTGTTTCATAGCCTTGAAGGAAGTGTATTTATTAATCCTGCTCTTGTTATTGGTCTACTAGTTTGTGAATTGACATTGTGGAAAATAGCTGTGAGATATTCTTGTTACACAAAATATGTCTTGCTCTGAACTTCTGCTGACACCTGTCCAGTGAAAAATTTTAATTACTTCATAATTGGACTGTGGGTAAAATGAAAAATGTTTTGGTTATTTTCTCCTCCTCTGGAGATTTTGTATGCAGTCTCACACTAATTCAGAAGCTAGCTTAAACAGTATTGCTTTAGACAGCTGCAAGTTTTAAGCCTCAGTCTGTCAGATGCAGAGTTCTGCTGGTGTATAAAACATAGAAGGATGAAATGGAGGTGAAGCTAACTGTGCATGAAATTGTAGTAGCAGGAGAGATTGTCCATATTTTGCAGTAGCTGAAAATAGCTGCACTCCATCTGCAGCTTCAGTTAGGCTGTGTGATCATTTCAGACACAGCTATAAGCATATTCCATTAATTGTATATTATAATCTTAGATTTATCTCAACAATATATGCGTGTCAAAATCCAAATTGATTTTAAAAATCAACTCTGTGATAAAATTTGCAATACATTAAATTTCACAGTTGCACTGTGCAGGATTGCTACAACCCATAAAAGTAATCAATATATCTAAATGGAGCTTTGAAAAATATATTTTTCTCACTAATGTGTGTTGAACTTCAGCATTTTAAATTTCTGCTGTCAAGTATTTGTCCTGTTGTTATGTTAAAGTGTTTGGTGACTTAGAAAATATGACACCAGGTGTAATGACTAGGTGCTTCTTCTGTTAAACAAACCAACAAAACAAATTGAAAGCTTTCTTAAAACTCCACCCTTTTGCATGTGCAGAATTCTTAAATGTGCTCTTATGAATTATAAGGAGGAATAAGGTGACATTCTTGTTCAGACTTACTTTCTAAAACTCAAAAAATAGTTTACAAAACTCACAATAATTATTGGAAATAGAATAACTTGAAGTGCTTTTAATGCTTCAGGCTACTCCTGTGTGACCCAATTTGCATTCATTTTCAGGTTTGTTTGTTTTCTTTTCATTACACTAATTAAAGTGCTACACTCAAATTGCTGTTGACTGCCTTCTTGTTCTGCCAGAGGCTCTTAACATGAATAGTTCCACTCTCATTGGAACTTCTGGTTTTCAACTCAATGGTTAAAAACTGAGAACTACTTAGAATTCATTGTCATCTCAGAGATGTAAAGTAAGTGTAAGTCATATCAATGCTTACAGAAATTAATTAGAATTTTAGTTTACTTTTTCCAGCTGTTTTTCAAAACTCACATATTTTCCTGTCTTTTGATGTGTTCTGTAAAGTCTCTTGGATACTTTGTAAAAAATCAAATTGTGTTTTTACAAAACTGTATTCTTAATTTCTAACATGTTACACAAAAATGGTTCAAATTCATTGGTTTTCTAGCAAGTGTGACTTCAAAAATAGTGATTCAATGACAGTGTATTTTATTTAACATTCAAGTAAATAATCAGAACTTTGTAATTAAGACTAATATGTCATATGATCTCCTTTGGAAGTTTGCTTTTATCTAAGTGTCCCATACAGTTCATACAGGAATGTTTTTATGGGCTATATTGATAGGGAAGTTAGGGGAACTGAGATACTATTCTCTCTAGTTGAGAAAGTCTCTTACCAGTACTATTGCTTCAAAATATTGTTCACAGCCATTCCTTGTACTGAAAGTGTGCTGCAATGGATGTCCTTCTCAAGAACTTTACCATGTACACTCTTTCCCTTCCTTCTGTACGTGATGTTATTGGCAGTGAAAATTAATGTTGACAAGCAGTAGTCCTAGATAAGGAAGGTACAGCTAACTAGTCAATGCCTAAGACAGAAATTTACTGCCTTTTGTTTGGCACAGATTCACCAAGTGTTCATCTCTGTCTGATAAACTAAGATAAAATACATTATCTGTCTGTAACAGGGTAAGCATTACCCGTGGAGGAGGTCTATCTAATCTTATCAGTGAAAAGTTAGGGAAACTATAAACGTGAATTTGCTAAATGTGAGTTTCAGTTGTTGGTGTGCATCTGTGCTGGTGCATGGAATAGGTTTAGCTAAGTAAGGCTGACCTTTATCTAGATAAAGTATGGGCATTTTACATTTGTTGAAGAAACTTCAAAAAGTAAAAGTCTCAAAATTAATGAAATGTGCAAGGTCAAATATCTCACTAGATCTGTTCTCACTGTTTTCTTTGCAACTCTAAGATGCTTTATTTTTTAACAAAAGCACAGGCTCTGGAGAATAAAAGAGATGTTCAGGGATTCAAGTTCTAGAGGTAGGTAGGTGTTTAGATAGAATCAGATGGCATAGTCCAGAACTGAACTTGGCCTGTTAACTTCACGTCTGTACTCTTTTGCTTGCATGATTCTGACTAGGTCCAAGTGCGAGCCTGTACATAGCAGCGCTTTTTCTGCCACCCTTCTCTATTCCACTCTGCTCTCCACCCCCACTCAAATTGGGCTTCACACCACCTAATCCAGGCAACAGAGGTCTAAAGTTGACGGTTGCTCAGCCTCTGCATTTTCTCTCTCACCCTTGTGCCAGATCTCTTGCTCGCATGACCTTACACCAGACATTCCAGAGACCAGAGTTAATAAAAATAGGCTTCCAGGAGCAGAAGCTGTTTTGGAACTTTTTGGTGGTTATTGGATGTAAACAGCACAAATGTTTATAGAATCCTGCAAGGAGGATCCCATTTAACACCCAAAGTAGTGATGGATGACACGTTTCTTGCGTGCTGAAGAATGTAATAGTAAAGCATAACTATGTTTTGTATGTGCAGAATAAAAAGTCTCCTTTGAGTCTCCTACTCAAAGCAGAACTCAAAGTTCTGAGGATCTCCAAGAATGCAGATTATACAGTCTTTCTTAGTAAATTATTTCAGTGCTTAAACACCATCATTGTGACTTTTTTTCACCCTTATATTCAGTTGGAATTTCCTTCTCTGCAAATAAATGAGAGCTTATATTCTGCTCAGCTTTGTTCAAAGCAATTTGCCTGTCATACATATCACTAATCACAGGAGTAGCACTGATTCACATAACTGGTTTTTGACTGTTAGACTCTGTTTCCACACTCTTATTTAGAGTTAGGCATCTCCCTTCACAGGATAATGAGCTGTCAGTGGTAGAAGTTGCTTTGTTGCTAAATTTACTGATGACATCAGTTCAGAATGATGTGTGTGTGTAGCAATTACTTTCTTGGCTTTCTGTATTACAGAGCAGTAATTCATAGTGTTCCTGGCAGTGAGGCTTTCTGACTGCTCCCTGTTAACCCACAGATTCTTACTCATGTTCTGCCTCCAGGAAAAGGAAAGACAAGAGTCATTTTGAAAACCTTGAGCTGTCCATATAAGTACATTCTCTCCCATAGAAAATATTTTATAGTTCGTATCTCAGTGTATATGCTTTTACAGTTTTCTAGTTTAGAAGAGTAGTTTCCTAGTAAAAGTTACTAATGAACTGCTAGTTAGAAGAGTTTAGGAAAAAGCAAAAGAAACTTTCAACAAAATCTCTTATTGTTGTAAATTTCTCAAAAGAACAAATATTAATTAACCTGTTTTGCTTTCTGGGTGTGTGGATGGAACACAATAAAAATTAATTTGTTTGCTTTCATAAAAGAGATCATTTACCCTATTTTTCAAGAGTACCATTTTGTATATGCCAAGGAACTTTGGCCATTAACAAAAATAACATCCATATTTTTCGTGAAATTTTTTGAAGTTGATTGGTGATGAGGAGCTCTCTTCTGCAGACCTGCTTATATCATAATATGAAATTAGAATTTCAGTGAATTTCATAAAAACACTGTTTACATTGGAAAGAGAGTTGTTACTAAATATTTAGAGGAAGGTAATCTTGTACCTGAGGCAAGTGAAGATTCTAGAGGTTTAGCTGTAGTCATAAGTTTGCTTTTCTGCTTGTTCTCAGAACTTTACTATATTTTTGAAACTGCTTGATATTAGGAGAGGACAGTACGCACATATCGGCGAGAATCCAGGTACCGTAAAGCAGCCATTGACCCTTTTGTGGCTCTGCCTTAACAGCTTGTTTCATTTCATGTTTTAAGACCTGCCGGTACTGTCAGCTGATTACAAACAGCTGTACAAATCCAGCCTGAATGACACTTTGTAACCTGTGTCAGGCAGGGTCACCCTGAGTCAATAGTTAGAAGAAAACAGCAAAGCATAAGTGTCACAGAAGTAAAATTTGGTATAACTTGCTGTATTTTATTAAACATTTTTGTCACCTTTGATCTAACATAATTTTATTACGATCAAGCAGCAATCTCTGTTCAATACCACTTTTTGCAGTGTAGTTTGGTCTGAATTCCTGTTTGGTTGTAAACATCAACGGTTACGTAGCAGGAATGTCACTTTTCTTCTGGAGTCTTCACCAGGAGTAACTGTGATAACAATACCATATCAATGTATAAAGGAAGCGCTGCTGGAATTGTGTCTTGCAGAAATTGCTTCAGTTATCTTCCTAATAGCAGATGAAATGTTTTCTTTCATGTAAGTTAAAGTTCCTTATTTTTACAACGCATATTTTTAACTCACATAATTCCTGTGCAAAACGGTGTTGTTCTGCTATAAATAGCACTCTCCTTCATAATTAAAGCAGACGTGGCCAATAATATGGTTTGTCTCTTTTCGCTTGTGAAGAGCCATCCTGAGTACATCAGTGTGAACTGCTACAAGAGTTTCAGGTGCTTTCCAAAAACTTTTGAATGATACTGAACTCAAGTTGATGCTTTGGAAAAGATGAGGAAAAAGTTCAGATATTGTCACAGTAACCTTAGAAAACATGCTATTAGAATGTTGTAAAAAAAGCTAAGTTCTTTTTATAGATGCATGAATCAACCTGGAAATCAGCACTTGTTTTGGATGTTAACATGGACACTAGTAATAGTTTAGAGAGTCTTTATTTCATTGCTTCTAGTACTAAACTCACTTCCATGGGCACTAAAACGAGTGAAGCATTACTTTAAAATGAACTGACTCAGGAGTTAAGCATTGTGTAATGAACTGACTCGAGATGTTTGTGTGCCTCCATGCTGAGTGATACAGGTCATTCTTATTAATACTTGAACACAGTGGCTGCCTTCACAAGGAAATTTGGAGAACAGCTGCTCTGGACACAATGAGATGACAGATATTAACAACAAGGCTTTTGTGGTGGGCTGAGTGATGCAAATAAACCTGTGTTTTTTGCAAAAGACACCTTTGTTTAGAGTTATAAATAAAGCCAGTTGATTCTTCTTTTTTTCTGGTCTAGCCATCGAGAGAGCAGCTGTTTGTCCCAGCATGAATCTAAACCTTTTTGTACCAGAACAGTTGGGTTTCAATTACGGCAGAATTGCAAGCTCAAAATTTAGACAGCAATGATTGAGCTGTTTTCTTTGTTAAATTTCTATCAGATGTTGGCCAGGAGTTACAAACTGGCAGTAGTGAGTAGTTACAAAATGTCTAACATATTTTAGATTCCTACAGTGATCTTGTTCCATAAAAATCCTTGTTTGGAAGGAAAAAAAATAAGAATAATTTGCAATAATGAGAATTCAAAAATGCTTATTTTACTGTTGTCCTAAATTTGAGTGTACTTAGCTTATGATAGACTTACATAAAATAGTTAATTAACTAGATAGAAGGCTGTTTATTCCTTTGGATACTTCTTTATAGTGACTTCTTGACAGAAAAATGCAGATAACTGTCAGCGTCAGAGAAATGAGTATAAATGTTCATTGGATTAGTGAGTGTGCAAAGGAATATCTCAATCTAGGATTGCTGATAGAATTGTTGAGTATTTTTTTAAAAATTACAAAGAGACAAGCTAAGTGAAGTTTATAAACCACTATGCTGTGTTTCCTCTATCTTTGTAATTACTTCATGTTTTAGTTCCAGAGGAACTTTAATTATGCAAGCTAGTATCTGAGCTGTTTATCACTGCCTTTTTTAATTAAAACCTTTATTTGGATGGTGAAAAAGCTTTAAAAAAGTCCGGTATTTTTGATCTCTCGAGTATTGTTTCATGGTAGTTCTGGGTTTTAACAGTCAAATCTTAGGTTTTTATCTTAAATACAACGTTTAGTTGAAAATGTATCTGTAGTTAAGCAAATTTCTGAGATGCTGTTCTGAACAGATAATGCAGTGTAACATTCTCTTTTCAGTTTCCCATGGAAGTAATGATTATTGATTAGTTCACGCCAAGAGAGAAGTTGTAATTTCACTGCAAATTATTAGAGTATTTCTTATGTTCTAATTCATAGTATTTAAGCAAATACTGAGTTGGCCCTGAATCAGAATTGGAATATTCAGAAATGAACATATATTTCTGGCTGTCCATAATGCCTCCATACGATAGGTGAGAAAATGTTAAGAAAATTGTCTTTGAGATTTCTGTTGTATCATGAGTGGTTTGCTTTTTCAGTGTGGTTCATGAAGGTTAGTTTTAATTACTTGTGTTCATGGTTCATATTTTAAGTGAAATGTGAATTGACGTAATTTCAGTAAGGTTATATTTTTCTATACCTAGAGTTACACATTTGTTAGGAAAACTCTGTCTAAAATAACATGACAGCAGGGGTTTTAATTGTCTATAGAAGGTAATGAATTAAATTAAAATTTTTTAAATTAAGCTCATTTTGTCTGCTTATCTATAAACAGTGGGGTTTAAGGCTTAGAAGGATGTGGTTTGGTATACAATATTATATACATAGTATATATACGATGTGTAATATTAAAATGCCTAACTTTGGAGTATGAAGTTCTATTTTAGTAGCCAGAATATCTGTTGTTAATTTATTTAAGATTCAGCAAACTATGGAATCATTTGCATGTTGCAAAAAAGAACCACAAAATAGTCTAAAAATATGACAGTGTGCAAGATAATTAGATGGAGGGTTTTTAAATTTAGATATTATATAAAATTGAAATTAACTTATATTTTAAGAAGATTGAATCTGAGTATCTTGCATAGCTGACAGAAGTGATTGACATCTAAGTGCAGGTTTCGAAGTTAGCCCAGCCTGTACATATTGGTTCACCAAAGGTCTGTTAGTGTGATCTGTCCTCTTTCTGTAAACACAATGAACTAAAATCAACCAGTAGTCCAAATGAGAAATTTAAAGTCACTGCCTTATCTTAATTATAAGTATTTCCATGTCCAAGTTGGGTTTAAAGCGGAAACTAAAATTTCATTTAATGAGATTTTGTTACTATCTTTGGGAAGGAAGAAATAGTTTTCCTGTTTCTAGCCCATAATTCCTATTGTAACATGTCCGATTGCATTTTTTTAAATGAAACTTTGCTTACACCAACAGTATATCTTAAATGATCTTTTTTTTTGTTTTCACATTTTTAGTATAATGAATGAAAATTATCATGTATCTTGAATGAAGTCAGTTGTTGCATAATTAGAGACAGATCTGGAACTGTGATTCTGTCTAGGATCCTACTTGTAATTGGCATAAACAGGATAGCATATTGTCTCCTCAGAGAAAAATAGTTCAATAGATAACACACTATAAATGAACTAGCAATTTAGATTACTTTTGTCATTAACAGCTTCTGTTTATTATTACAGCTTTATGCAGGAGCTGTCCTAGAAGTATGTGGATGAAAATTGGGAAGGTTCCCTCAAGTCCAGGGTAAGTAAAGCCACTGGTATTCCTTCAGAAATGAAATACTGTCACAGCTGAATGACAAAATGTACTTTTAAGTACATTACAAGTAGTCATAAATTTAGTATATTACATCAGTAAAGTTGCATTGACCTGAGACTCATAGAACTGGTCTCCAGTAATTGATAGATGAAATTATATTGTGCACTTATAGAACGACTTTATTTTCACAGATCCTGCCATATAATTGTTTTATCAGTGGATAATGACAGTCAGCTAACAGGAATGGAACGCAGTAGTGTAAAAGGAAAATCAGTACCATCAGTGTCTGGTGGGAGGAAGCTGCAGGAAAAGAACCTGTGAGAAATTTCAAACTGGACTTTTCTTACAAATTAGGGAAGAGCTTAGGTGATAGCAGTACTATGGTTATTTTGGGGTTTTTTTCTGTAATGAGGACACTAATACCATACTCCCTAATACTGTACTTTGGACATAAGTACTAATCTAGCTTTAGAGTTTAACATTGCACAAACAGCATGTCTCCATCTACTGTGGGAAGTGTTAATACCTCCCTGTTTGACGGCTGGCTGACAAACAGTGGGAGAAAAAAGGTTTTAGAGCAGGTTCCAGTTTACATAAGTTATGCTGCATTATACCCTTTCCTGCCATCTCTGCCTACACACAGTTGAGTTGAATGACTACAAGACCAGAGCAAAGCTCTTTTCTCTTTTCCACTGTATAAAATGTCAAAATGAGAATTCTTTAAATGACTTGTCCTACTTGAGGGGCGTGAGGAGATGAACTTTGCTAGCACAGGGGTCCATATTATCTCCATGACCGTTCAAATTTAGCAAACATAAAAACATTCCCAACTGTTGTTGCCCATTCACTCAGCTGCTTTATGGTTCTGGATTTGTAACAGTTAAGTGCTCATTTGAGCCATAGGTTTGAAGGAAAAGGTCTGCCTGTTAGCCTGACTCCAGCCTGCATTGTCCTCTGTTATCTTCATGGTCCTTGAAGGCAATGGCCCTCAATTCCTGCTGTGTGCACACCTTGAAACATGTTCCAAAGACTTGGAATGGTGCAAAAGGAAAAACTTGAAAATTGTGACTAGTTTTTTTTTCCTTTCAGTTCTTGGTTATCTAAACCTCCTCAAATATCTACATTCCATTAATCATATAGCTTACTTTTTGAAGTGGCTGAATACATTTCGTTGTTTTTTAAGCAGGATCTCTGTTTTGACCACCAGTTTTGATTTGGTACAGTAAGAATTTAGAAAGGACTGAGTAGTGCACTTAAATTTCTCTTGGCTTTTCATCACCAATTTCTGCAGCTACTCAATCTAAACTTACCTTAACCAAATTTGCTGCTAGGGTATTAGAACAGGTTGGAAGATCGGATATGTATTAGAAGCATACTTAGAAATTTTTAAAAGCAGTAGAATATATCCTTTCAGCTGATATTTCTCTTCACAATAGTATTAATCTCAGAATACTTGTATTTTCTCCTTTATCTTAACTTCTAACAGAAACAGTATTTACTGTCTCAATCTTAAGACATTTACATTCAAGAAGTGTTTTTATTTCAGCTTTTCACTTAGACATTTGCTGTGGAAGTTAGGTTGCCTGAAGGTCATGCTGCTGCTTTTGAAGCATTGTCTTTGTAGGCTTCATTGAACTGTGTAGCCTGTCACTGACAATGTCTCATCACAAATACTTGAATCCTTTTCCATAGCTTCTGTGAGGGTTTTGTTAGAGTTTGTTTAGGTATGTTTGGGTTTTTTCCCCAGACTATACACAAAATGGCACTGTTAATTGCAGGACTGTATATATATTAGAATTACATGGGTTAGTGTATGTTACTCCTGTATGTAACTGTGAAGTCTTGACCTTTAAGTACGTGTGTAAATTGTTTTGTCACTTGGCTTAGTCTCACAGACTTGATGTGTCTCAGACTACATCTGGATTATGTTTTTTTGGCCAAAGGATGAATAGTGTTGTTTTGTTGGTTTTTTTGTTGTGGTTGGATTTTTTTTATTATGAGACCCACATATTAAAATAGTTAAGGGTTGAAATTAGTTGAATTAATAAAGGTTTGTAAAAGTTACACAGTTGGAAGAAGCTGTGGGTTGCTCACAGTTACTAAATGCAATATTCCATGGTCCTTCTCTGTCAAAGTTTCTTTCAAAATTACTAGTTATATAATCTTTAGCTATAAACAGTTGCTGAATACACCTGTGTGCCTGAAATGTGAAAATCATTACATATGGAATATATTTGTATATACTAGGAAAGAAAAGGAGTGAGAAGTGATGACAAAAATCTAGTCCTCAGCAAGGGGATGAGAAAGTCTGGTCTTCAGCAAGATTATCTCAGTCTTGAACTGGATGTTACTGTTTGTAGTGTCACACCAAACTACTAAATTTGGCTTCTGTGAATATGGCCAAGGATGTCTATTAGGTTTTTCAGATACAGTTTCTTGTGGTAAGTCTGATAACAGACCAAATTTCTGTGTGTCTCTTTTAAATTCAGTACTGAAATATTCTTACTGATAAGTTTCCCTTAAAAATAAATATCTTTATTATAAATGCTGTACTCTAAAATTAATTCCTATATTACATATATTTTGAAATTGTTCTGTATAAAAGTTCTTAAATATTTGTCATTTAAAAGCACTCCATCAAAGTAGAATATTAAAAACCTAAGTGACAAGATTCACAGATGAAGCAAAATCTTAATATACCAGGTAACACAAAATGTGACAGTTTTTGGCTGACATCCAAAAAACTAAGGCTCTGGAATAGAATAATGAATTAGCTGGGTCAGTGATTAATCTAGCATATTTGTTTTAAGTTGACTTTTCAGTGGCAGCTGTGTTCTGTTCACCATGAGATAGGAGATCGGTGTTTAGACTCCTACTTTCTTTCCAGTTTGTTTAAAAAACTGAATTAGACTGGTTTTTTTCATTGAACATTCCTTTCATATTTCTCGCCATTCTTTTTTTTTCTTCAGTAAAATAATTCTCACCTCTACTTGTGTGACTCTTTTAGTTAAGAAATGGATGTGCTCCCAGCAAATCTGTTCTAGAAACAAGGTCCTTAATCCTTGAACTCGTGCAATGTGCGGCTTCATTAGATCCTCTGACTTCAGACTCAGCACTATTATATCACCCAAGTTCTCCAAGTGTTAAGGGGATTCTTTTAGATACTAAAATGTAATTTCTTATGGGATTGTATTGTATGAGGTAAGATCACTCATTTCCTAGTTACTTTAATCTGTAATTCATAAATACTGACAAAAGAAACTTAGAAAATTGTATTAACCTTTAATTTTGCACAGATAAAAGCATTACTAAAATTCTTGCTTAGAAATATGGATATTGTAGTGGGAGACATGCATTGCTTTATCATAATCTTTTGTGAACAGATGATGCACAAATTAAAACAATGCTTCCCTTCAGATTTAGAAATGTCTCTTGCCCAACTGCTTATACAAAGTATCCTGTCTTTGGGATTTTTTGAAGTTTCTTCTTCAGGCTTGATTGGAGCTCTGTCTTGGATTCATTTCTGAAAGCATGTGGTGCTTTTTATAAAATCATGAACAGCTGCATTGTAACTTGATTAAGAGACTACATAGTAGTTATTGATGTGCCATATGAATTCTTAAATTTAAATTTTCGTCTCAAACTGAGGTCTCCAAAAGGTACAGAGCTATAGTCATTAAAATGTAAATGAGTGCTTGTCGTGTGCTGTAGTTCAGTCTTTTTGCTGGACTTTCATGGTAACTTTTGAGGCAGACTCATACCATCTTCAAAACTGCAGAGCGTGTATTTGTCTCCAAAACAAGTTATTAAAGAGTCTGAGGGAAGACATTCACGCTTTTGGCTTGCCCAGTGATTTATATATTCACATTTTTAGCAAATATTGCCAATTGTTTTAGCAATGCTTAGCTATTGGTGGCATGATTAAATGTTGGAATTTCCCGTCTTCATGAAATGTCCCTTTCTTACTCTACCTTTCACTTTGGTTTCTTTTTTTTTTCATGGATTTAACGCTTGATAATTGGCAAGGCCTCAGTGAAATGTTTTTCAATTCAAGTTCATTTCAGGTATAAAATGGTCAAGTCTGTATGGTCAAGTCCTTTGTGCCTTTTTATGTAAAATTCTGCAACATTATGCACAAACTTGTGTCTCCAATAAAATTTCTTACTTTCAAACGGCTTGTATCTAATAATTCACGGCCAAGCAAGCAGACTACCCTTTAGCTTATCTGAAGTAATATTACACTTGCTTTCTGTTTATTCGAGTTAACTCAGAACAGCTGTTTGTTCTGCCTGGGGAGATGTGTCGTGTCCATTTTGGGTCAGGAAGTTCTCTTACGCTGTGTCCTGCTGCACCTAAGAGAATAGTGCAGGTGTGTGTGCATATACACAGACTTGCCCTTTGGGCCACGGTGATTCTTAGATTCCTTAACAGTCTCCACTTAGGGCTCTGGGATTTAATTCCAACGAACTCGTTTTCACAGACTTTCTTATTACACCTCTTTGCTTTGTATCGAAACAAATGGACATCGTAACAATAGCAGTGAGTTCTCCATACTGCTGAGTTCATAGGTACAGGCTGCTTTTAGGTCTTTAAAAGCACTGTTCAGTGGGGGCCAGGCTTTAAAATGCTCATACACACTTGATCCTTCTCTGACCTTGTAGTTGTAGTTGATTGCGTGGCAGTCCAGTCTGCTCTTCAGGAGCACCTCAGGAGTGCCTTCCAGCAGAAGGGCTTTGGTACTGCTCATGGTTTATAGGAGCATAAGGTGAAGTGATTTTGCAAAGCTGTCTGGAGAACAGCTCTGACTTCTGGTCCGGTGTTTAATTCACCAGAACATGGTGTCATGGCACCAAGTTCAGAGTTCATCTTACAGAAGTCACAGTGGAAAATGCCTCTCCTGCTCACCCACAGATAGGTTAGAGAAAGGTTTGTTTCTCCATGGTATGTAATTTCTAAAGCTGCTACAGAGAGAAGAAAATGGGGAGATAGCTTGGATAGGATTTTAGTATTAAACACCAGACTACTAAATAATGGTGTATAGGTGATGTGCAAGTACCCTTTAGACACAGACCTGTAAGAAGCAATGTTGATGTCAGGGTATAGTGGTGAAGGTGGAGCATATGCAGTACATCCCATGATAAGCAAGCAGTCGTGTGTCCCTAAATGTGCACTGTAGCTGCATCTGACTTCCTAACCCCCTCATTTCAAAGGCTGCTAATTCAACTCAAGGACTGATTTTGTGAGGGGAAAAAAAAAGTGTTTGGTGGGGTAATCTGTGTTTTTAATGCATGTCAGTATTTGAGTTTCTCATTTTAGCTTCCAAAATTCAGAATATACAAATTAAGTTATTTGTACATGGAGTGTTTTTCTTTGTTGCATTGCACATTCAAGTGAGTGATGCAGAAAGTCACTATGATCGCCATCAGAAATAAATATGCCATAACAGAAACTAATTTTGTTCCAGCTGTCTAAAATTTCAGGAAAAATGTTCTGTAGTGCTTCAGCTTTCAGAAGATTTAGACATTTGACATTGATACAAGTGTGTAATAGCTACTTTTAATGTGGCAGAATGTAATGCTGCCTATAGAATACTTTTTTCTTCCACCTAATGCTGTTTCCCCTTTATGTGAGCTTGTTCAGTCCAACACTGCGGCCAGAGAGCAGCCTCTGGTGTCCAAATAAGCTTTCATCTGTCACTCAAGTAACAAATCCTCACACCTGTTACAAGCTTAAAGTGCTGTAACCTGAGGTCCCTCCCAAAGGCTCTTTTAATGCAGTAGAGTTCCAGAGTTCAGACTTGCTTCAGAAAGTTTATCCATTTTACCATGCTCCCTTACCATTTTGCAGTTAGTTACCGACTGTACTGACTGCTTCTTACAACCTCCTTTTCATATGAAGCCCTAGAGACTGATTTCAGCTTTAGATTTAAGTTGAAGAAAAATGTGGAAAAACTCCTCCAGAAACACTTCAACAGTCTGTGGAGTTAACAAAGAATAAGAAATGTCTTTGCTGCTTTTTTGCATGTTACTTTTGATGACAGCCAAGACAACATGTCACAAGGGCATGGGAAACACTGAAGTTGAAAAATATGTCTTTGAGTTTAAATCAGAATCAAACTGCAGTACGTGAGCAAGTACTGGTTATTTTGTGCTATTTGAAATTGTTATACACAGCTTACAATATGACATTAGTGCATAGTCCTGTAGAAGGAATAAAGGCAAGTCTCACTTTCTTCAGGGGCGTGGTAGATCTGGCAGCTCCATGGGCCATTGGTATTTCTTTACCTTGTTTATACTGTGTAGTAGTTGGTGCAGCAAGCAGAGTGTATGATTTTGATCTGTACTGGGAGCTCAGTGGAAGAGGGAAGAAAATAAGTGCCACTCTGTATAACCATGCTGAGAAAGTGTTAAGGTAACTGTCTGCAGTAATGTAAAGATAGGTATAAAGATGCCAGGGGATATGTCTGCAATTACTGAGGAAAGCACTACACTTTGTCAAGCAGTATGAAACATTAGTCCTGAGGTTGCACTCATCTCCATGCACCAGCTGGATGCACTGCAATTTGTGAGAGATTCATTGTTGTCTAACCTTGAAAAAGCAGCTTTAACATGCAGCTGGCACCCTTGAGGGAGTCAGTCCGTACTGACAGGGTTCATCCTTGGGGAGAGGCTACTGACGTACTACAGGAGCATCCTGAATCCACTTGATGTCAATATAGATACTAAATTCAGCTTTTAGCACAACCTGACTGTCGAAAGGAGGAATGAAGACTGTTACTTCTAAATAAATTTTAAATATTTCTAGAACTCAGACATTCATTAGGGTGAAGTGTTTGGAAGTAGGGGATTATGCTCACACTTTGTCCTGAAATAGTCCATATTGTCTTTTCAGAGTTAAGGTTAACGCAAGGCCTGGGTGGTGCTGCAGGGATACAGGGCCTGTGCTGCTGTTAGTACCTGCTGCCTGCTGACACGGGCTGCAGGTGAGGAGTTGTGCAGAGCAGCCCACCTCAGACCTGGCCTTCTCCTCAGGTAGCTGCCTGACAGCCCAGGGAGCCTTGACACCAACTGCCTTCAGGAGTGTCATGAGAAGAGGAAATATGAGCTTCTCTTCCTGTTTTCTAGCTTTGTTTTCTTGCTGGTTTTCAACACGTAATCTCAGAGATCTCTGCAGTACAAGATTGTCTGTCTTGTTCACCAGAATAACACCTCTCCCCACAGCTTCCTGTGTGCCCTGTCCCCCGCAGAGCTGCAGCGTGTGTGCAGTGTGTTGATGAGATGGGTGTCACATTCAGCCTCCCGCACAAAGCTGATCCTCAGCCAGATTTTGATCGCTCCAACGCTTTTCCTCACATTTGCGTAGCAGCAGCATATGGGCCAGTCTGCTGAAGGCTGTCAGTTGTGTGTGCAGATAAACTGCCTTACACAGTTGCACTAGTGTTCAAGGAAAATCCAAGCAGATAGAATTCTTGTTTGGATTACTAGCAAAAACAGGTGTTCCTTAGGCATAATAAGTTTACTATTATTAATTTTGTGGAGGTACTAAGGTTTTAACATTAAAATACCTTCTAAAGCATAATTTAAAAAAAATTTGGGAGTACTAATTTGACATAAATCTACTTTAGACAAGTAGAGAAGAATTTTATTTTCTTTCTTTCTTTTCTCCAAACTGTAGCTTTTGTCAGGAGTGATAAGCCAAAACTCTTCAGGGGACTGCAAATCAAGGTAAGTAGTAGCCTAACTTTTTTATTTGCAATGTTAAGAGGAACTAAGTTTGGTGGAGACAGTCCTCCTGTGGATTGTTCCCTATTTGCTGATCAAGTAATCCTTTAGTAGAAGACATATATTTGCATTGCCAGTGTGAATCTTTACAAGTTCCTGCTAGTAATATTGATTTGTTTACTGTTCGGTAACTGCTTGGTACTAATTCTTTGGTGGTGGTGAGGTTTTGGTTTATTTTATTGTTGTTTAGTTGGTTTTAATCCAAGAAAAAATTATTATAGCAGATGGCAAAAGAATCTGAGGAGTGTTTATACTCTGTTCTTACTTTGTAGATATCTTGGATTTACTCAAGCTATTCTGCCATAGTTTCTTTTTCTCCTGTTTTGTTCTCCCCTAGTTTTCTTATGGAGCTGCTGTTTCCATACATTCAGTGATTCTTGGATTTTTCTTCTCCCTCTCAGAATTCCTTGCTGTGTTCTATTGTGCTGGTTTCTCTCTATATACTTCAAACATCCAGCTTTATAGAAATGCATATACTGAATGGTGGTTTTTATGACTTGCATATATGCAAAGTTGCATAAGCTGCACTGCCTTAAGCTCCAACAGTTTTTCAGTTTCAAGATCTAATCTAAGACTTCACCTTCCTCTTAAAATCCTGTGTGAACTGCAAGTGTACTTCACAGATTCACATCTTGATTCTCACATCTTGTGCTCCCATCTCTATTGCCCAAATGGCACCATCTGGAATCACTTCATAGCTATGCATGGCTGCAATAAGTGATTTGTCTTCTCAGCAGCAGATTCTATGTAAAAACAGATTTCCTCTGTCTGTCTCACGCATTCATGTCTCTGTGTCCTCCAGTTTCTTTCAAAAGCTTTCTCTCCTTCTGTACGTCTGACTGTTTCTTGTTTTTTTTAACTTTGTAGATTTATTGAACATCAAAGCAGTCTAGACTACAATTGGTATCAAGTACTAGTAGAAAAAAAATGTGCAAATGAATCTGTTTATTTCACAAGACTTTTGGAAAACTGGTTAGAGGTGCCACTAGCTTCATTAAGTAAAACTAACCAGGTTAGCTCAGCTGAGCAAAGTGGAATATTCCTGGGGAAATCTTTCCATAAACTTAAATGGTCAGAGCTTTCTGATACTGTTGAAAGTTTTTATTTGCATTACTTATTTTGGGACTTAGTGAGTTTGAGAAGCGCTGAAGAATTTTGTTACCAGCAAAGCGTAGTAGGCACAGATACAACACAGCAAGAAGGAATGTGATTACATTAGAAATTGATAGTAGGACTTTGACCTGTTAAAGTGACCCAGAATTTCTAAAATGGCAAAAAGGCTATGAATCATATAAGAAAAATCATTCATCAAAAATCTGTCTTTGGTAACTTGAACCAGTTGGAGTAAATACCCTCCTTCAAAGCCAGGCCGATGACATTGCCCCTCTGCATATGCATTAACTGCTGTGGTGCAGCAGGGAGAACAAGGAGATGTTTCTGACACCCACCCCCTTCATTTGACTTGTTCCTCCACTTTCTTCTCTCTGACATTAAATGCAAGACAGAAGTCTGAACTGATTTAAATCACTTGAGAGCAGGGGCAGTGTTAGTATGGAGAATGCATTTTCCAACCAAGGTAACTGACTTTTCTTCTTTCCTCCCCAGTATGTGCGTGGTTCTGACCCTGTACTAAAGCTGCTGGACGACAGTGGGAACATTGCAGAAGAACTGAGCATCCTCAAGTGGAATACAGATAGTGTGGAAGAATTTCTAAGCGAAAAATTAGAACGTCTATAAATCATTGCTTTCTGTCCACTTTCCTTTTCATGTTTTGTCATGGTAATCTTCCCAGATGAAGTGCACTACAACTGAAGAAACATTCCAGCACCTGTATTAGTTTTAAAATATCTGTTGTGCTGTACTAAACATCTTGTAATTAGAAGGGAAGCTTCAGCACACATATCTGACAAGTTGACAAACAATAGCTTGTCTTAACATTATTATTGCAGCTCTTAATGCATTTATCACTAAGAATGCTTTGTTTCAAAGTTAATTATGCAAATCTCAGTTTGTTATAATCGGGTCTGTTTTTACAAATGCTCTTAAAACTGAAGAGCTTCAAATAATAGAAATGATTACCATGCTTTTTGTCTGCTGCTCTTTCTAAGGAAGTTAGAACCAAATGCAATCTCACTCCCAAAGAAACTTGGCTACTAATGCCCTCTTTTTTTTTGTATTTGAACTGTCCTTCTATAGAAGCCTTGTTTACAGTGAGTACCTAATTCAAGGTTTGAAAGCTGATGGAGGAACTCATGCTCTGATACTGTGAAACATTTAGTAAGTACACTTCAGTGAAGACTACATAGAAAACCTCTGAGGTGTATGAAGTCAGATGTCAGGTGTGCTTTATATTAAGTGTTTTGCTTCAGAAAACATGAGCTATAACTCTTGAAAAAGCTTTCCTTCTAACTTTCAGAAGTTTATTGGAAGTCTGTTTATGAAATTAATTTAGAAACTTCTTTTAAAATGTATATTTTTCTTTCTCAGCTGAAATTTATGTGAACAGGGAATATAGACAGTATGTATGGTAGAGTCAAATCCATTAAGACTTGTTGGGTTTTTTCCACTTAAGAGTCAATAAATATGGTAATCAAGAATAATGTGGGCTTTTTTCTGAAGTCTAATTAGTAAATAAGTCTTCCCTGTAATTACTTCTTGCTCACCAAGTTGGGTTGGATGGGTGTTATGCTATGACCTGAAGTGGTACATAGTTTTTGTCTTCATATATAATTTTATATCTCCAGAAATTTCTCTGTAATTTACAGAATTTATTCCCAGCTTTTGAGAAGAAATCATCAGCTTCATAGCAGAACAATAAGCATGGGACTGAGACCACACTGAACTATCAGAAGTAATACACTATGGTGATTCTTCAGGCATAGCCTTCTGAGTTTTTATTCCCCAAATATTCTTATAAGCTCATAGAGAGTGTGTGCAGCTGACTCCTATTCTTGTGAATATGCTCCTGATCTTCCAGATGACTCAGTGTGAGACAGCTACAATAGTGGTCACCACTGTCTTGGAGAAACATGATCTGTACATAAAAAGCACAAATCTTTGCAGCTTGTGCAGACTTACCAAGAGTCAAACATGGATTTGTTCTTGGGACATATGATGTGTTAGTCAGCAGATGAGCTACAACCAAAACGTGTGGCATGACAATCCAGTATTCCGGTAGTAAAAATATGCTGCCATCCACTGGTCTTTTAATATATTGATTATATCATATACTTCCCATTCCTATGTTTGCCAACATGGGATTTCAGTTTCTGTATGGATGACTTTCCATGTTGTTTTAGCAGAATATTTTAACCTTGTTCTTCTCTTCAGCTTTAGGTACTCTTTACCATTCATCAGAGAGATTGTCTGCTTCATTTGATATCTATCAAATGCTTCTCTTTACTTTCCTCATTTCTTTCCTCTTCCTCCTTAACATGACAACCAGTGGTTTTCTGATCTTCAGCCTCCCTTTCATTTCCATGTCTTCCTACTGTCAGCCCAGTACTTCTCTACACAGACTTTGTCTTCCTAGACCAGATCCTTCACTGCTGCTCTTACTTGTCTTTCAGAGAAGCAAGCACCTCACTCTTGTACCAGGAGATGACCTTCCCAGAGTGGAGAAGGATGACAGGCCTAAGAATTTCTCCTCCAGCATAACTGCATTTTACAACAGAGTCCCAGTGCTGTTTCTGCAATTTCTGACCTTTCCCAGTACTGGTTCTCAAGTATTTCCATTAAGGAGACTGGAAATAAGCTTCTCTCTGTTTCTTCCTAGGTTCCCGATTTGCTGATTGCTATTCCACTAATACTAATCTGGCCTTGGATTCTTATTCCCATAGTTTAAAAGCATGCACAAGGTACATTCCTGTAATTCCCTATAGACAGGGACATGTTCAGAGTCCTCCCTGATTCTGTTACTGGGCTGCTGAGCCCTGGTCCTACTCAATCTGCAGCTTTGAGCAGAAGCTAATCACCTACACTTCTGACCTGTTGGCTGTGCTCCGTGCTGTTCTAAAGTGTGGAATTCATACTGTCCTGCCTTTATTCTTTCTCATTCTGTCCTTTAGATGATACTCAGGTTCTTGGCTCAACAGACGTGTTAGGAACATTTAACATTCTGGCATAAATGAGCTGGGCTTTGTGCTAAAAGAGGCAATTAGAGTGGGGAATAATTTCTTTTGGAAATTCTTAAGTTTCTATTTATTGGTGAGAGGTTTTTTTCTCCAGTCTGCAGCTGTGAAAATTCATAGAGCTCAAAAGGTTATTTTAGTTTGTGGCAATTAACCACACAGAATACAAGGTTGAAAGCTCCAGTTTAAAAAGGAAGTGATTCATTTTTACTTATAGCCATGATAAGCACCCAGTACTTCATGAAAGGCATTCACTCAGACTTATGTAAGAATTATTTAATCTTATATAATGCTCTTGTTGTGCCAAATCTTGAGAGTTAATGAAAGGACAAATAAAAGCAGCAAGCATGCATGAGTGAGTTGGAACATGAACTGTCCATCTACTACTCCTACCTTTTAAGAAGGAAAAAAGCAGTCTTTTCGCAGGAAAGAATGTCTGTGCTTTTAAGAAAAAAGTGTGTTGTACACTCCATTTTACACATTTTTTGATATGTAGAGGAACTTGAAGCATAGGGTACAAGCTACTTGGAAGGGTTTCCTGGGTACTTGCTTAGTCATAGATTCCTGTAATGTGAACCTGAATAACATGATTGGAACAAGCAAAAATCTGTTTCAGAGCTAAAGGAAAACTTCCAGCAGACATTAAAATCAGGGCAAGCAAGCAAGTGTTCCACTCTGTATTTATTTTATTGTTTCAGCATACAGATAGAACGAGAACAGATCACCAACTTAATGAAAAGCACACACAAAAAAACTGTGTTCAGAAATGTGAGCACCTATTGAGAGTGTCTCTGGTTTTGAACTTGAGCTTTCAGAAGCAGAATATATCTTCTGGTGTTCAGCCAGGGAGACTAGACACTACACCTCACAAAAAAGAAAGAAAAAACAGAAAAATGCTTTAGGTGTCACTCTCCTTCATTAGCATGGATGCTGGATTGTAAGAGCTGCAGTAGAATTTCTCTACATTCTACGCATAAAGGCAAGCAGGCTCAAATCTAACAAGATGGTTTTCAAGGGTGCCTTGCAAGGAACACCGTCATTTGCTGGTTCTTGGAGTGCATAAGGAAGGTCAGACAAAGCATTAAATTTTCTTTGCTAGGGATGCTTTGACCACTTAAAGTAAATGGACTTGAAATTTGTCAAGTGTGCCTGAGAATGGTCCATCAAGTGCTAAAACACAAAAGTATTTATATGAAAAACAGCTAAAGAAAACTTCCTGAACTTGTGTGATTTTCCTTAAGTTGTTAACTGTTAATGCCCAACACAATTACTTTGAAACAAATTTGCTGTGATGTCTAAGAGGAAGAGCCCAAGGGAGAAGATAGCCAAGGAGACCCAGAACAGCCAGCCTGCTCATATGTTACTGAGCACTTGGATTCAGAAGACCAGCCTCACTCCCAAATGCACTGTTATAAAAAGTCTAAGCAGAAGGTAGTGGAGAATATTCTCAATAATTTTTTCCTTATCAGTGGTCATGAAGGATGGATAGAAGGCAGTGCATTACGAAATTATTCACCTAGTGAGCTCAGACAGGAGACAGACTACAGAAGTGATTAGATTATTCTGGTATTTATTGATTTAAACTGGAACCATGGCACCAGGTGAACACAGACTGTCTCAAAGAGTGCCTGATTATCTGTTACGTTTTGAAATACGCCACCTTCATCTTCAGGAATCCCCATCAGCTTTGTTGCTGTCCAAGAAATAAGGTATCTAACAAAATGTTTGAGTTGCCTCTCATACAGTGAAAGCCTGACATCAGCACATGTGTCCACCAATGTGCAAGTTGAAGTGTCTAAATACGTGGAAGAGTTCTCTTAGCACTTCCAGTAAGGCAACCATGATCAAAAGAGTTGACCATGATTTGCATGAAGCCAGCAGCTCTTTTGAGTCATAGTCCATTTTGTCTGCTCTCTGGCTATGTTGTCAAGCTGTCATGGTTTAACCCCAGCTGGCAGCTAAGTACACACGGCCCTCGCTGCCTCCCTTTCCACAGTGGGATGGGGAGGAGAATCAGGAAAGATACGGGGGGATGTTCTCTTGACAATGATCTTTTGAGGTTGGATTTAACTAGGTTAGTTAGGTGCCTTTCTGACTCTTCCCCTTAAAAACTGAAGTGAGACTTGTAGGACAGACTAAAGCATTCCTCATCTTAAATATGGGCACAGTAAAATTTCCACTTTTTTCTGTTGCAGAATGCATGTAATTTCAAGGCAGGATGTCTGTCAAACCTCTCCCTTGGCTACTGTTCCTGACTAGGCTGGAAGTGCAATGGGCAAACAGAGATGCTTGGTGCAGGAGGATAAGCAGAGAGCAGGATCATTAGATAGTATTTTTGCTCTGTCTTTTCCCCCTGTATTCAATGACCTGGTTTCTCAGTGTTACTCTATATCTTAGGCCACCTGACCCAGTTTTGGAAAGCACTGATCTTCGATAAGGAACGGTCTTGATGACAGACACATCTTCAAGCAACAGGTTTAGGTGGCTCATGGTGAAACACCTCAGAGCCTCTGTACTCAGTGCAGATAGGCTCTAACCTGTGGAGTTTCCAGTCAGATTGTGATTTCTAATACTGCCAGGTTGGTTTTTTCCCCTCCTGAGTCTGACAGCAGAGCTGTAGTAAGATGACGAACTACAGCTTCCCTCCACTCGCAGCAGTAAGGAAACACCCCCATCCATGCTCAGCCAGGCGTGCCCCAGCTGAAGCAGCTGTGTCTCCAGAGTGGAGTCTTGCTAATGCTTTATTAGATTATCCGTATCAGTCACACAGTATCAAGTTTTATGACCTGTCACTTCTGAACTCCAGGGCCCCTCACGCCACACGCCTCCCTGGGAGCTTGGCCAGGCTTTCCCCACACGGGACACTCGGCCTCCCTGTGGAGGGGCACCGCACGCAGCAAGACCCAAGGACAATGGCCAAGTGCCATCTTCGGCCCTGCCAAAAGGTTGCTGAAGGGACTGTGACAAAAAAGATCCACAACCTGATTTTCCCGGTTGCGTGGAGTAGTCAGAGGTGTGTCACCAGCCACATGACAGTCTCCCCATGACCCCTCAGCTCAGCCTGGACCTCTGATCCCACAGTAGCAGCTCCCTCTGGAGCTGGTACTGGTTCCCTGTTCCTGTCACACCAGAGGCCGCAGCCCACCCAAACAGCAAATGCAGAGAAACTAACCAAAACAGAGCTTTTACTTCCTAATCCTGGTGGCAAAGATTCGGGTTTCCTGAAGAAAAGCATGGCAGCTGTCACCAGCCCTCAAAACAGATTTGCCAGGCCAAGAAATAAGCCTTACAGATCATTTCTGCATCACTGAAACAAAAGGCAGATCCTGCCATCAGGCAATGCACTTACTGCTGTCAAACAAAGTGGGGGACATGTGACACCCACCCGAGGAGGTGTGTGTAGGTGTGAAGGGAGAGCACAGCTCTTCTCCACGCTCCGCTGCCCAGAGACATCCTGGCTGCCCCCACTCCTGCCTCAGCCCTGACCACTGCAGAGGGACTGGGCTCCACTGCAGCCAGGGTTGCACTGAAGTGTTTTCCTAAAGGGATCTGAGAGACACAATCATGTCAGGAAGCGGGTGTAAGAGTGGGCTTTCCTTGCTTTATATCTCTGAAATAAAAAGGTAAGTCTAAAAGGGACACCGAGTTTGCTTGTCCTAAGTTCACACCTGTGCACAGGTCCAGCTCTATCCAGCTGTAGCCTCCTTTTCCTAGTTTGCTGACAGATTCTTCACCATGAAACTATTTTATTGCCATTTATCATTGTAGTAGCTAGGGATTACCATAAATTTTTTCTGTGTAAGTGAAACACAGCCCTGGGCCTAACATGAGCGATGCTGCTGTTCACCACTCATGCAGGTACAAGCACTGGAAGGCCACAGAATTCAGTAATACTAGGAGCATTTGTTACCCTGTTTCTCACCTTTTCTGGGACTGTGCCCCAGCCACGTCCTGCTCAGGATGGGAATGTGGTGACAAGGACCAACCCTGCTCTCAGCAGAACGCGGGCTGCCAGCTGCTGCTTATCTCACACAGGCAGTGCAGGGGCTTTGCTCTCACAGGTTCTCTGAGCCTGAGTGTGGTTGGTTTTAAGTTAAGATACAAGTAGTCATATCTCCCTTCCTTTTTAACACAATTATTCATTTAAAATGTAAGGAATTCAACAAGGAATACCACTTACACACTGTAAATCTGTATTCAGTGAGAAATTTTACCCCAGTTTAATTTTGCATCTTTGGTTACAAAATCAGAGGGACAGCATCACTTCATCAATTCACCCTATGTCTAAGTGTAAACCTGGAATAGAGAAAAGGGTCACATGAACCATGAAGATCACATGTGTGTGACAGATACCATGTCTGCTCCACAGCAGCACTATTACAGACATCTTCCCTGGGTTATTGTAATGGCAATGTTGGTGTATAAACTCTGCATTGAAACAGCCCCTGAAAAACTCTGGATGAACTTCTGTGGCAGGGTAAAAAGTTTTCATGTGATCTAAATTTCATCACCCAGGTAAGAATTGCTGTCATTAGTAGATAAATTCTACATGTGGAAAGGCCCTGCAGTGAAATGTCTGAGTGACAAGTGAGTGAAAAGTTCCCTATTATCAACCTCCCCTTGTTCAGGCACTGACCAACACCTAGAAGTCCCACGCCAATGGACAAGGCTCCATGTGGCATGGGAGCACAGTGTGAAGATGCTGGCAATTCAGGTGGGTTTTTAGCGCATTAGTTGTGCTCATCGTCTTTGAGGAGAAGGGAGGCTCTTTGCCTATGTGCAGAAAGCCAAGGCTTGTGAGACAAGCAGAAGTTGTGATTTTGTTTAAAGCAGCATCATTACAGGAATGACTTAAACTCAGCTAAAAACCTTCAGCCAAGCTCAGAAAGCTGTGAGACTTTCAGAAGAGTTTTCATTGCTTTGGTGTCAGTGACCTCCTGTCCACACAAGCGTGGCACAGAGGGAGAGGTGTACAGAGCAAAAGAGCTGGTGCTGAAAATCCAACGTTATAGGATAGCACGTCCCTGGTGCATTCCTAGGAAACATCTCCCACTTTCATTCCACAACAAAGGAATCTGGACCACATACCCTAAGAACACAATGACACAAACCAAAGCATGCTAAGCAAGGACAAATGTGAGGTTCACATCAAAAACACACAAACCATTAATGCAGGCAATCAAACTCCCTTCCCAACTCCACAGTCCAAGACTCCCTTCCCTGGGCACAGCCATTTGACCAACAATTTTGCCTGATTCTTTCAGATATACATTTAAGGATGGACACAACTGTTCAGGATCCTACTGTGAGGCTTTAAAAAGTATATTTAGCACATTTGTTACTGATATTTGCTGCAGGATTGATTAGATGACAAACAACTACAGTAATCGCCATTGAGAGACTCAGCACTTGGCAGCAGGGCCAGAGTGGCTAAAATAACACTGTTCTCCACTTATTTTTCCCCAGATGGTTACTGCTGCAAGGCAGCTAGCATTTAATTCCACCTTACAAATATACATAATCTGGAGGTACAACCACCCCACTCACAAAGGCACCTTTAAAAGGTCTGCTGGACTCAGACTGGTAATACTGCTGTCCCTAGCAAGTGCAAAGAACAGAGACATCAGCGTTCTTCTAAACCAGAGCAAATAAAGGTTAGCTTCAAAATTTACAGGATTTTGCTTAAGCTGAGAGCAGTTGGGTGGAGTATAGACACTAATGCCACTGCTCCAGTCCCCTGCAGCCAGAGAAGCAATGGGCTAGAAAAGGAGCTGTCGGGCCAGAAAGTGTCCGGCAGTGTGCGGTCTGGGGAGAACTGCCGTCTAGGCAAGTCTTGTACACAGTGACCAAAGTGTCTGTGAGAATTAAATGAAGCTTCCTGCACACCTGCTCAATTCATTTGGCAGCAAAACTTAAATAGCTCTCCAGCCAACTGTACAATGCTTTAAAGGCAGTAAACTACCAATCTAGCCCATCACACCTATTCAAGAACTCACACACAACCAGCCTCCCCTCACCTCTAAACTCTAACAGTTTCCCTATTTATGCCAAATTTAGCTAAACACTATTTATCCTTAGGCATGTCTTTAAATTATGTAACAAAAAAAAAAAAAAAGAGAGAAAAAATATATGTGATCTACACTTTTTTACAGGATTAATATAATCATTGAAAAGCTTTAGGTCTTTGCCTTGATACCAGTGATTTCTCCAAACCTCTCAGCACATTAGTGAACACATGCTACCTAATGGCCCCAGCTGGGATTGCAACTGGAACCACAAGGTTTCTGCTGCATACTGACAGCTGGATTTTGGTTTTCTAGACAGTAATTTCCCACCATCCATAGCCCTACAACTTCTTACCTTCTTGCTCACAAATACTGGCAGGGTTTGAGCCTGTCTGGGAAGCTGGAGGAAAGAAGAATCTGCTCATCTAAGAAAAGGTCTCCTGTGGCACATACGGGGCAGGGAAACCAGCTGGGTTGGTGAGCAGTGCAGCAGCTCTGGGGGAGGCAGGACTGGCCTTTCAGTCTTTCACAGCTGCAAACTGGAGTTTGTGTGAGCTCAGCCAAGTGTGATTTGCAGAAGCCTTAGGGTAGCCATGGTAACTTCACCTGATGCACAACAGTCACTGTATCCTGCTTTGGAGAGAAATACTCCTGCCACTCTAAGTATCTTAATATTAAAATCTACAAATCTAAAAAAGCTAGAAAGCTTTGAATTGACAAGGAAAAGAAAATCCTTACTAGGCTGACACCAGCAGTGATTGTATTAGCACATGGCAAAAATATCTGTGATCTGATCCAGGTTGGACTCTGCCTATTTCTGTATTCTCTTGAGTGGCTGCCAGACCTTCTCACAACTGGTGCTGAACAAAACAATAGAGCAAAATGGAAGTTTGGGAAAATTGTAAAGTAGTATCAGGGCTCTTTTTATTCCAACAAGTGAGAAAGAATTCTATCTGAAGTAATTTTTTCTTCTTGCTATTAATACAAAACGTGAGCAGAGCCCATGAGAGGCAGTATCTGAGCCAACCTTTACGGGAGGATATGATTAAGGCACAAACCATCAGGAAACAGTAGTCTCAATCACCAGAGCACTAAGATGATGTGGATGAATCATCCTCCATTTCTGTGATGCACATTCTCCCAGGTAAACAGAGACAATGACACTCACCTTTGTAAGGGTAGTTTATGATCAGCAATATGGAGGCATTAAACTGAAAATAATGAACAGTTTCTCTGCACAGAGAACAGGATTAGAAACCTAGAAATTCTTCTAGATGCTCAGTATTCTTCAATGGAGAAACATCAACGTTTTTCCCACTGGAAGGCATCTAAACGTTGAAGTGGGGAAACATGAAATTAGGCCTCACTGACATGTGCCCTTCCCTTTTCCATACATAAAACATAACTCCCCAAAATCTCCAAAATGGGGATTTGAACATTTTAGACTTCTAACATACAAAACCTCCCTGGTTTTTTGAGACTCCTGATGTATACAAATATCACTGTTGAGCATCTAAAATTAAAAGCAATTTAATTCAGAAGTAAAACTGGAAGATTTCTTGTTTCAAATGTTTCTGTTTAAAGAAACAATTTCCTCTCTCATTATTCCATTTCCAATACTTTTGTTTCTGTCCATAGCTGTGTAAAGACATTTTAAAGCTTTAATTCGTTTTCCAATTCCAAATAGCTTTCCTTAATTGCTCATGTCAAACATCTATTTCATGTTTTTAAAAAATTTATAAAACAATTCTCTGCTGCCAGGAGGAAAAGGTTCAGATTATTAATCGAATGCAAGCTCCCCATGCTAATGTATTTCCTGTCGTTCACTTCTGGCAGGAAACTTTTAAAAAGGCATAACATTCATACAGTAGTTCAGTGTTTGCATTCATGGTACATTTTATTGCCGTTCCCTCAGCTAAGGTACAGAATCCATCAAGCTACCCAGCTTGGAGGGGTTTCTCACCACCAGATGCCACACTGAATGTCCATGTCACGGCTCAATGGTAAGGGCAGCAGCACAGAAGACAACTGAGACTGTCTGTCAGCTTGACTGATGTTCTTTGCATCTTCACCAAACACAAATTCGCACGGCCAAACTAACAAGCTTGCAATGTACTGCCTTGTACTTCCATCAATAGCTGTGTGATTAATTGGTTACAGCCCATTATATTAGAACAAACACAGCTAGGAATTCTGCTTAAAGAAAATGAACCAGGATTGGGCTGCAGGCCAAGTTTAGCAAGGATTTTAAGCAATTCATAAATTCTTGAGGTGAATGAATTGGAAGAAAAAAACTAAAACAGTTTCAAGGAGGTCTGAGATACAGGGATTCAACACCAGTCTCATTGGACTCAGTACTATGAGCCTAAATAAATACATACCTTTGGCAGTCCATGGAAAATAAGGCAGCCTAATTCCGCAGCCCTCGTTTAGACAGCACTTGCAGCCATAGTGCCAGAGAGGCAGTGACTCATTTCCCATCACCTCTTATAGGGTACAAACTCTCACGAGAGTTCTTGTTACACAAGATTCCAGAACTTAGTTTATTTATGGCTCATGGGGCTTCACAGCCCTATTCCCTTTCCCAGAAGTATTTATTTCAGACCAGATGACTACCTGACCCTCTGAAAGACCAGCTTTGAATTGGGATAGGGAAAGCCACAAACATAACTACTGATAAGGCAATTAAACACTAAATCCTTTTGCTCTAAGTCTCATGTGGAGTTGCATGGTTAGGTGGAGACACTCCACAAATTCTGAAAGAGGGATTGAAAGATAGCATGTTGCACTGCAGAATTTTCACAGCTTCACTACGTTCCATTGACAATTTCAGTCTACATTTTTGGGGAACTGAAAATCTGTTTCCTTTTATGTTCAAGTATTTTGTACTGAATACAAATGGGAATATTTATGCCTGTTCATTCTAGATGGAAGCATAAAAATTACTTACCAGACTCCTGCCAGAAATTTGAATCAGAGAAGTAATACAATGTCTTTTGAATAAAGAACATTTGCTTCATAAGCCTTTCATCTTCGTGGATTGTCACAAGTGCCTTTCTGTCTACAACACCGAAATGGTGAATTCTTGGGCCTTCTAAAATGCAAGCAGGAAGAAGTAGTATATTGCTGTTCCCCCACAACTTCACAGGACTGCAGTACCTGGCTAAACCCTAGACCAAAGATCTATTTCACAATGTCAGTTTTTAAGCCTTTCCAGTTTTCAAGGTAGGATGAGGCACAGTTCAGCTATTCCAATCAATCCTGATGATATTATGTGGACACCAGCACTAGAATTTTTTACAGCGAATATTTTTTACAGTGAATTTTTTCTACCTTTGAGTCTGAAATCTCAGACAAGGTGTGTGCACAGTACAGACACAGCCAGCACAAGTCCTGACAAGTTTTATATTTGTTCTTACGTTTTCTGAGTTGCAATATATTCTTGGTATGTTGTAACAATCAGAAAGCTCATGTCAGCTTCTTGTAAAATCTGAAGCACCCACATCTTTACTGTGCAAAATACAGATGAGGCCAATCCTGCCCAGTTTAATTTCCTAAGTCATCATGTATAAATCCCAGGCTATGATGTTACATGCATGAGTAAAGACAGACTATCAGTAGGCTACCAGGCCTGTTCAGCCCTCACCAAAGCTGACAGGAGCCCTATAATCTTCAGCAAAGTAAGTCTGAAATAAATTTTTCCTCTATGTTTCACCTACAGACCTGCATACTATAGGAGATTACATCCTGCACCAGGGGAGCATTTTGTACATACTGCAAGAAGAAATGTATCAGTCCCATATCTCTGATTGGTGTATGTGCCCTCTGCAAAAAATCTACAACAGATTGTACTCAGGCTTTCTTCCAACACTGGACTCTTTAGGAATTAGCAATTCCTGCCTTCTGGAGCTACTTATTTACTCCTGAATACTTGAGTTCATTTTTGGGGGGAAGTATTCTGAAAGCCTTGATGGCCAGTTTCACAGCAAGAGTCAGCCTTGGGAATAAGCCAAAATAGGAAGACAAACAAAGTATTAATTCAAGGCATCTCTATATTCAGTAGCACCAAATACAAAGAAAATCAGGAGAATTATTTTAAGACAAATGAGATGGTGTGGTCAGACTAATTCCTAGTAACCGAGACGTTGGCCACCACTGATCTAAAAGCATGCCACTAATTTAGTTCAGTTCAATATATTATGTCTTAAACGTATCTTTCAGTGATTACTGGCATTATGCTGTAAAGGTTCTAAACAAAGGGGAGTTCTTGTCATATTAAACCTCAAATTTAGCATGGTATCTTAATATTGGAAGATACAATGACTGAAGAAAAGAAAACCCTCACAAAGACACCCATATCCCCAGTGGATTCTGCTGAGGTACCTTCATAGTGCCTTGTATTTAATAGCACTGGGTAATTACTGGTACTTGTTGGAGTCAGCACAAATTCTCAAATGCCTGTGCTTGAAAGGGAACATCATTATGTCTTCGTGGTGTTGTCAAGTCAAAAAGCCAGACAGACAGACTGCTGACAGCAGAAACTTGTTGCAGAAACCAAGCAATAAAGATCATAATTTTCTCACAAAAGTAGCTATGTTGTACTTCGGATGCTTATTTCGTGGCATGACTGAGACAACAGTAAAAAGCATTGTCATGGAATATTAAAATGATAACTGATCTTAGAAGTGGCTCTATGTACGCACTGGTGCAAGTATTAAGGATAAGCAAAACCCGTTTGTCAAACTCCCAGACTAAACTTTGAAGAAGCTGCTTGGTAGAAATCATTCTTTTAGGAGGAGACTGGAAAGCCCAGATATAATATATGAAACCCCACATTCTACGCAGATACACTCTGTGTAGGAAGTTGAGCTTTTATATTGCTAGTTATTTTGAAGCACTATAGAGGCAAATTAACTAATTTTCTATATATTATCACACCTAGGCTCCTAGAATATACCTCAGGTCACTCTTGCACAATTTTTTAAGAACTGAGTTCAGATCCAAGAGGCCATTATTCAGTGCTGATAATCAAATTAATTGATTTCTATTTAATCTCATTTAATCTAATGATTTACAATTAATTCCCAGATTAAACTCTAAATGTGTTATTGATATCAGAACCAAAACAGGTTTAATGTTACCTTTTTCCCTTGGCCAGATTTAAAAGTGAAATTGTCATGTATGTTTCTTCTACTGAGAATAATACAGCAAAATGCAATTATGAAGAGGCATTCTGTGACCAAACTTAGGGCTCAACTGTACAGCTACCTGCATGAAAAGAAAAAAATCAAGCTACAACTACCATATGTAAATATTTCATCTAGATCACTCCTATCATTTATTCTCCCAATGTTTTTTTCCAGAATACACCTATACACTTTCAGTAGTTACTTACTGTAAGCTTCACGCTAAGCATATATATAAACTCCAATTATTTGCATGGTTTTGTCAAAATATCTTTAGGTTTCACATTTGGGCATTTCCCACTCTGCTTCTCTTCACAAAGCATCATAACCATCTTTTGGTAGCTTCTGTTGGACATGGATTTGCTGGTCATTGCCTAAGCAGCTTGTAAGACATTCTCTCAAGTTCATTTTAGCAGAGCACCTACAGTGATTAAAATTCGTATTTTTCAATCTTCATATTCCTGCTTTTTTCCACTGCTACAGCATCTGCATTGTAACAAGAAAGACACTCTCCTTAAAGTTATGGGATATCCTCACAACTAGAATATATGGGCTTAACTCTAACCTTTCCTGCAACTTCCACAATGTTCACTAAATTGGTACCTGCACTGGTGAGAGTGTGGCAGCACAGAAATTCCTGTACTGTGTATGAGATCTGGAGATGCCAGCTCCAATCCCAGCAGCAGCAGAACTGTACCAACGCACTGCTGTTTGTGGGCTAATTATGCTTGCATTTCAGAAGACTAATTAGTTTAGGCAGAGCCCTATGCTAAGTTCAATATCTTTGCACAGTCACACACTCCACGGATATTTCTTTACTTCCTCCACCTTCCCACACACATTTGTCTAAATTAGACACTACATACTGATGGGTTTACCTGTGGCCAAAATTTCCATATGGTAGAGAATTTTGCTCCAAGATACACTACTACTCTAGAAAGAAACAGAAGTAACAAAAATTATAAAAATCTCACGGTTTGCAAAAGTCCAAATCAGGACTTCTGTTCAGAATCAGTAAGTGGTAATTTTCAAGCTTGACCTGGCTAAGAAAGCATTAAAACCAGTAGTTATGGCAGAAACTATAAAACTAGTATGTAGTTTTCTAAAAGTATTAATTTACTGGCACTAATGATGTTGTATATTATCCCATCTGCCACAAAAGCTGATAATCTGTGATGAAAACTCACTCAGGTTTGTTACAGAATATAAATGTGATGACTATTCTAGTTGAAATGGTTCAAAATCTTAGCATTAATTAGAACGAAGTAAAATGCCAGTGAATACAGAAAAAAAAATTATACATTGAATAGCAATGGAAGTATTTATCTCCCCATGCACATATCCTTAGGTATCAATTCTGAATGCACTTATCTTGCCAGACCAGTTATTAAATGTAAGGTAATGCATATTCTATATATTTTTCTGTGTTTGAAATCTGATTTCATAAATGTCTACAACTTTCACATGGGATTTTTTTTTTGCCTGTTTTACCTTTTTTTCTTTCTTTCAACCATTAAAGCTTGTTCTAAGAAAATAGGAAATTTAACCAAAAAAATGAGAGACCCAAAGCCAAAATCAGTTACTTCCATATTTGTTGCAAAAACCATTGAGTCAGCAAACAAAACCAAAACCTTCCAGTTAATTTCTGCTTGAAAGTTGCCAAAAAAGTGACATGCAAAGAGACTGAGTTTTGGGGCTACCTGCAGCAAAGTTCTATTCAATGTAACACAAGTGCAAACAAGCACTGTTCTACCAGCTCCCCTTCTCAAGGGTACAACACGGAATCTCAAAATAGGTGAGTTTAAGAAATCAGTAACAAATTTCTTCACTGAAATTACTTTTGGGCTGAAATTAAACAGAAACAGGGAGAACTGAGAATATGGATTTTCAGCTTTTATAGACTAAGGGTCAACTTCAATTTCTCTCACACACAGCTTAAGCTGTTGACATATAACAAAAAGTAATTTTGACTGCTGCCAAATGTTGCCTTCACATAGCTGTACTACTTAGATTTCACTAAATCTCCATCATTTAAAATGCTGCTCTGTAGCATTTTATTACACTTAAATAGGAAGTAAACAGTCCTGCATAGCAATAGGTCACTTTTTAAAATTATCTTGAATATTCTACAAATTAAGTCAAATAAACAATATTGATTTGAATTTAAACACATTTGATAGCAGTTCACGTGAGAGAGGACTGCAGAAGATCACCACTGTGGTTAAATGGTTCAGTCTTTTTGCTTCTAAACTGTAGGGTTTCATCTTCCTATTAGTTTTATTTAATGTATCATGAATGATTCATAGTTATTTCTACTTCACCAGTTATTATTATTATTGTTCCCTCTAATATTTGCATTTAATAGACAGAATAAATTTTGAATTTTCTTGGTAGTTACCCCAAGAAGGTTACACTCATGAACCAGTTCGATATATTTGTTTCAATGTAACCTCTGCACTCTAAAAATGAAAGAGGTAATTTTTGGAAGTGAAATTCAAAATAAAAATCATCACTTTTTAATTAAACAGCCATAATACCTAAATTAATATAGTTTTATCCATCCTGCTGAAATAATTTCTATTGTTGAAAGTTTCATCACTACAGGCTTGCAATATCAATGTTAAAAATTTATTAAAGAAATGTCACTGCAAACAAAGTTGCTGATCAGAAGCAGTTAGTACCAGTGTTCCCTGAGAGCTAACATGGACTTCCATTAATGTTGCATCATCTACACGGAGAAGAATTTCCTTCTCAATTGATGGAGTTTCCTTCTACAAGTCAAACCCAATTAATTAAATATACTGAAACTAAAAGTGAAAGAACAAAAGGAAGATTCCCCTCAACGACACTTTTTATATCTTTTTGCAGCCTTAAAAATCTGCTACTTATGAAACGCTAAAGGGTGCAGTGCTTAGGAAAATGTTGTTTTATTTACAAATAATACTACCTTTGATAAAGCCATTTTTAGACTCAAAACATTTTTTCCTTCCTGCATTGAAAGGAGATTCTCTTGCAAAGCAAAATGCTGAACACTAATTGAATCCAATTAGAACATGACAATAAACTGTTGCATAAGAATTGGGGATGCAGAATTTCATTACAACCTATAATCTGAACAATTGTAGGCTCATCTATAGAACTACTTAAATGTAGGGAGACAGTGCATATTTGGTTAGCAAAATCCTGTGCTTAATTTAACATAAAGGCTGATTTGCAGTTGAAAGAATTTTTATAATTACTAATCAAACTGAATTAGACTCTTTTCTGGAAAGCAATTAAAGGAAAAAAAATACAAGGCAAGGTTAAAAACAAGTCAGAATGTATGTCCCTAGCTTGTGTCAATCCACCTAGGTGCAGTTTAAAATCTCAGCATACTGGGAACTTGCCTTAAGTTTTCAGAGGTGACTAAATGCACGAGACACTCAGCAGAAGCCATGTGTGCCTCAGCACATCAGAGCTCCACAAGGGTTGGGAACAGAACCACACAGTTTATGTTTCACCTTTGGTTTTGGTTATTCAAATAACATGCATTACACCTGCATCAGTTCACAATAAGTTTATTTTATGTGAAGAAAAGCTTTGCCATTAATGAAAAATTTCAGTAGAAAACAGTACCTCCTGCTTTCAATCTAGATTACTCAAAAGTAGAAGCTTGTATTAGTGAAAACTTCAGTAGAAACAAATCTGTAGGAAACGTTCTTGGCACATGAAGTAAAAGCTTTAAACACATTAAGTTTGAATAGAGTATTGACCGTGCAACCATGCTGGCAGAAAAGCCAGTTTTTAATGGCTGGTATTTGTCCCTCAAGACAATAACATGGAAGACACATAAACCTGCTTACATAACGTTAATTGTATATAAATATGGTGTTGCCATAATTGACAGTCTCTATTCAGGCCAACCATTTAGTTTAGCAGTTCTAAATAAGTAATAGGCACTTTGCCTTTCTGATTTCCCCTTTCACCCATCAGCCAGTCCGAATCCATGCCAGGGATACTGTACACTGTTATCACCTACAAAAAGAGAAACACATTATTATAAAGTTTGTTTGCAGGGAAGAGAGTTACAGACTATCTTCATGTGATTTCCAATGTCTTAGAATTGGGATTAACCAGGTTAAACAGAGTGTCTAACATGAGCATCCATGGAATATAATCTAATGCTCATAAAAATTATTTCACTGGTCCATGGAAAAGAACAGACACAGTATCATATTTTAAAGTACCTTTTTTCTGTTGAAATTCTATTCATTACTGTTTATTTTCTATTATGTTTTATCTTTAAATCTTGTGTATCCACCCTCAGCCTTACAGGCAACCTAAAACAAATTTCTGTGGAGTGTATGATAGAAAGACAGATGGCGTTGATGTGCTACATCTTCACAGAAAACCTGAGCCCACAGCTCCTATGTAAGTCACTCTCTATATACGAAAAAAGTCAAATAGAAATATTGAAGTAATGCACATTTAAAAACCCCAAAATCCTGATTTTTTTCAGAATTTCTTCTTCAGCAGTAAGCTACATTCACATTACCAGGTGGAACTCTGTTCCAGCACTGTGCTTCATCATCTATCTCCATCTGCTTTGCAAAGACTCTCTGACTTACGACTGCAACTGAACTGGAACAGGAATAAACACAGCACAACCTTCACCATCAAAGCAAGAAGTAGTTGTATTTTCATATTCTTCCAAAATTGCAATATTCAATGTTTGAAAGACTAATCATATTGATAACAGTGCTAAAGGTGTGGTGAAAAGTAGACAGCAGAACTGCATCTTGACTGTCTAGCAAATGTTCTTGCAAGCTAAGATGGTGTCACAAATGTTGACTCTCACTACGGAATTTAGGATATGTAGGTACAGGACAATGCTCCAAGTGTATTATTGAAATTTAATTTTAAAAAATCAACTACATAAACTTTTTTATGTAGTACATCTTAACTGGCTACTCACAAGCATTCCCATTTTACTTTCAAATGATCAAGGTACATACAAAACTCTTACCTCATCTGCAAGTAGTGATAATTCACTGCTGTTTGCAGCATCATAATCATAGAGAACTCTTGCTTTTCTGCTGCCACTTGATGACTTCAGTTCACTGAGGCCTGAAGTAACGATTGAATTGCTTACTGAAGGCAATGAAGCAGAGGCTGAGGCCAAGACTGAGGGAGTAGAAACACTCTGCACAGGAGTTGTGGAAGACTGATTGTTGTTAGAGAGGAAAGTAGATGGAAAGCTGTGAGAGAAAAAAAAAAGACTTCTGAGTGAATATGTTTTACACACGGCATTATACATGCTCCCACGCCTAAATCAGCATTCCTATTTTTATCAGCAATAAACACCAGTAGATAAACAGCAGCGAGAATTGTATAACATAAATAAAGATACTCGTTTCTGATAAGTAGCATAAATCAAATCAATATAATTTAAAAGAAATACTGCCACCTTAAAAAACCCTGGATATTTGCCTCTTAAAAAAAGGCAAAACCAAGAAAACACTGTTGGTCAAACTTAATTCAGACTGTATTTTGATAAACATTTCTTTTGACAGCCCTGCCAGGAAAAGTAGCCTCCACCTCCCTCCTGCTCATTCCTCAATTATGTGGTTACACAAAAGATTGTGCTGACGAACCAGATCAGGGAAATGTAATACAACTTAAAAACACAGCCTCCTTCTGAAAGCAAGAAAAACCACACAACTATTTTTGCAATCTAAATCAGTTCATTGATTCACCTAACTTCATGCTGTAAAACAAAAATATTTTTTACACTAAAAATGAACTTATATCAACTTAAGCTCCTCATTTCTAGGTCAGGCTGCTACTTGCTCAGTGCCAGCTGTAGTGCTTGCCAGACCCTCCCATGAAGTCAATTAAACTCATTAACCTGACTGAAAAAGAGGGAAAAAAGAGTGTATAATCTCCTACTTAGTTAATGAGCTCAGTCACAAAAAAATGTTATGAGTGACAGAGCAGATACAAGGGAAAGCACAGAATAACATGACTGAAAAATGGAAGGAGCAGAAAGGAGAGCAAAGCAGCAAGAGATTTTGGGGCAGTGGAGTAGGAAGAATGGAACAGCAAGGACGAGCTCTGGGAATGTCTCATGTCGCTCTGCCCTACATCCTGGGATGCGGTTCCATGGCAGACTAAACTTACTTATTTAGCAGCTGATGTAGCAATTTCTTGTCCCTTTGCTGCCTTACTTGGTTGTAACCCCCATCTGGATTCTACCTTAAGAGTAGGTCAATGAAGGTTTCAAAAAGTGGCAGAGCTGATGCAGTAAAAAAGGGCCAGCAACTAGGAGTTAGACTGAGTCACGATGACCTGGAACTGCAGCTGCATTTCCTTCCATTCTTTTGACCAGTGAATTCCAACACGTAACTTCCCTCATCGGTCCTTCTACATGGATGCTTTTTCATTAACATCTGGGATCTGGACATATTCCCTCCCCCCTCCTTTCGTTTGCCTACTCTTTTGACATAAGGAAGATCTATCTATACCGTGCACATGAACCCACCAGAAAACAGTCTCATCTCATCCCTTCTCACCTCTGCTCCCCAGTTAGATTCCTTCTGAAGGCGCAGGTCAGTGGCAACTCTACCCACGTAAATCCAGATCAGTATATTCCCATAACCATGTCTGCAGCATTACTGGCGCTCATATGATCACAAGAGGAGCTGTTTTAGGGAGCTGATGCAGGTGAAAACTAAACCCATGAATGGAGCAACTAACTTTTGGCTCATGTGACAATAAATAGTGGAACTAATACAGCTCAAATCTGTAACAGCTGCAGTAGTCCTGCACACAAGATTCCAGGTTCACACTATACTTAACCTGGTAAATGCACAGTGCCATCAAACAGGGTGGACCCACTCCCATATCCCTTTTTTGCACAAATGTTTATTCTCTACCATTTAAGTCAGATCTAGCAATCTGCTGCTTTTGATTCAACCATCTGAATTAACTTAATGCCCCATTTTAACAAAAATCAGGAAGATTACTAAATTTCTACGAGAACAGCTTTTTAAACATGTTGACCTTGCAGTCACACAATTGTATCTGACTGAAAGAGCAGCAGTGTATTATGAAGGATGGCACTAGCCCCTTGACAGTCAGACCGAACTGCATGTAAAAATTGGGAAGACTTTCAGGAAACTGTTCTGAATTTAGTTAGCAGCTTACTACTGTGCAAAGGAGGAAGTCCCACTTCCCCCTCTGGCTTACCTTGACCCCACTTGACCATAAAGAGCTGGTTCAACTCACCAAGAAGAGACTGCAACTCCACCAATTTTTTTTTCATTTGCTAGATTAGCTTTTCAAACTAGCTCACCATGTTCCCTGAACAAATCAAACAAGCAGAATAAAGGAAGGCAAAACCAGATCCCACGTTTCTGTAGGCATCTCTCAGCTGGGCCTCATGATGTATTTATTACTCGATTAGTTGGCATTCAACCAGAGGGATTTAATTTTAAATGACAATCAGCTGTTTCTCAATATTGCTAAATGACTGTTTAATATACTGCTAAACCTGTTCTCAGTTAACACAGTAATTACTTGCAAGTCATTCTGCTCAGTTCAAAGGGTCACTGGTTTGTAGAGTCAGTGGAACAGAAAGCCAAAACTTTATAACCACTCTGTCAATCAGTGGGGCATTAAGTCTCACTCCTTTTGCAAAGCCATACGTAAGGCATTTTACTGGAAGGATTCAGCTATACAGAGGTTGTCTGGTTTGGGTTTCTTTTTTGAATGCTTGAGTAACAAGAGTTTCACAGCTTGTAGAGTAGGATACTAGTAATAGATAATCTGAAAAAATAATTATGCCAAACCTTACATTTGTCTGTCAGGGAAGCTAAGAAGCTTCAGAGTAAATGCAGTTATCAGGAAGAAAAAAAGCAGCCAGAGTACCAGAATATTTGAAATAGATTTGTTTAGTTCATTCTGAGGAACTGAAAATAAGAAAAAAGGGAGATTTGATTTAAAGAATCAATCCAGCCCCACAGGAGGGGAAGGCAGTACAGAGATAAGCAGCTGGTGCTGCCATGAAGAGAAACATCCATAAAAACATGTCTATTTATATAAAGAGAAATGAGTACAAGTTTTCCCCCCATCTTCCTTACAGCTGCCTCCGCAGAGTACATCAGGAAGATCAGTGCTCAGCTTTGGAACTTGAACAGTCTCAATGTGAACCAGGAAGGGGTTTATTCCCTAGATTCTGACCCAGATAAAACATAAGATGCATCTCCTCTGAGAAGCAGGTTTCTGTTTCAAGTAACAAACTAATCTCACTTAGAGGCTGAACGCCTCTGGTCCATCAACAACCTCAAAACAAAACTAAGTCCATCACAGTTCTTGGCTTTTATATGAGAATATTGCACAATACCATCCTTAGATGTGTAACTCAGCACTATGTGTTAACCAACACAGCACTGGCAGACACAAACAAAATCTAGCTGAGCTGCCTAAGTTGTTTATTTGGTCTGTATCTGCCCGCATAACCTAGGGAGCACAGAACACAAACCCTACTGATCTGCTTATTTAATGCAAGTGCTACACACCACATCCCTATAAATGGAGGCACTTCGAAAGCAAGGAGCACAACTTGAGACCCTGTCCCAGTGCTCTCTGTTATACTTCAGTGGGATTTCCTTGCACAAGGAAGGAAAGACACACCCAAGATTTAATACCATAACTATTTTAATCCACATAGGCAGAGAAACTTCATTTCACTGTTAGAGGCGTTTAGAATTTTGCAAAGCTTCCATGCTTTTGGTCTTCTACCAGTCATAGTAATTCTATTAAAAATACTAATCAAATCACAGCCACATGAAGATACATCCTTCTGTTTTCCTAAAGGCACTGTTTTCTTCAAATACACTTTTTTATACCTGGTAGCAGTTTACACAAATTTTAAACAGAGACAGCTGTTCTGGGACAAGCTATATATCCTAAAGCAGAATTTAAAGAGGAATATGTTCTTCTTTAGAATAAGGGTGTTATGCTTAAGGCTTTCTGTTTGGTAAATACACTAGGATAACAGTACACATTTAAAAAATATCCTCTCAAAATAGTTGTGTAAATATATTTCACTTCATTTCTAATTTAAGAGTTGCTTTTCCTTAATACCGTAAATGTTTGTTTTCAAGCTTTCAACTCTGTAACTTGTATTTATGCTCTACCACATTTTATAACTGAATATTTGGAATGTATTAGATTGGGATGTAATTTTAAAGATGTAGCTTTTTTTTTGACCAAAGTTTTAAATACTTTGAACTACAGTCTAGCAGTTTAAATTCTTTTTCAAGACTAAAAAAAGTCTTTAAACTACACATTTAAACAAACTGAGGAAATCAAATGCCGCAGGAAGTTGCAAGTCAGGAAAAGGATAAGATTCAAGAACATTTTTGTTTTTACTTCCTTGTCAGGGAAAACATAAACAGAGATACCTCAGAGACACTACAGTAAACTTCTAAGTACAGACAATTCTTCAGTGCGTACACTCACGTAAATAACATGATCTGTACACCTCTAAGAAAGGCTGCTTTGTGAAAAATTAGAATAGTGAACCTTTATGAAGCGTAAGTATGTAGATCTCTACATTCCCACCAATTACACAAAAAGGAGCACAAACTAACATCAGTTTCTTCTCTTACTTTAAAAATGCTAAACCCATGAAACAGTAGAACAAGACAAACTTGTTCATTCTACTGTGTGCACTGGATAACAGATAGTATGAAGTAGATTTCTCTCTACACAATAGCTATGCTGGCAACTCAGTTAAGAGTGGAGAGCAAGGTTTCATTGAAAATCAGATAATGACCTGGAGTGCATTAAGAGGCAACAGGAATTTATAGGAAGTATAAAAACTTTTCCCACATTGCACAACGGTTTAGTAGCATGAAGCATAAGGCAACTGAATGATTACAAGTAAATCCCTAGAAATTCCTTTTTGTCACATTAAATGAGGTTACCAAGGGCTCACCTTCCTCAATTACACAATATATAAAATCTCAGTAGATCAACTCTCAAAAAGCATTAGTGCTGTGTGTAGGCTTAGGGAAGTAGTTGCACTGGGTAACTACATATTAATTACCTGAGAACAGATACATTTCCTTTCAGTCCAGCATGCCTGTGTGTTCACCACTGTTCTATCAGTGTAAGTTTTCCTACTATTCATAAGCACTTATTAAAAACTGAGCATTTTCCTGAAGTTTACACAGTATTTACTACCTTCCAAGTTGTTTCTGGAGATCCAACATATATTGGTAACATTGTGCATAATAGGTCATCTGAGCTTCGACAAAGTCATTCAGACAGCGGAGATGATGTGCCTGTAACACAGCCAAGAATTCAAGTGTTTAGTCTGTAAGGGCACCATGCTGCACTAGAAAGAGTAGGCACCCAGTCAGGTGCTAATGCCAATACTGGCACTTAGGTATAAACACCAGAGAGGCACAGTGCCTGGATTTACCAGGTAAATAAGATAAAATGTCACAAAAATTAACACACTTGAGTAAACATTTTTGTGGTTTCAACACTCAATTGATCCGATGAATGGGAAGCTGGGCATAAAGAATGCAAATGAAAGCTCCTGCATTCTGAAGGGAAAGTAAAGTTAAATTCAGTGTATATTAAATTAGAATGTAAAAAAAAAAATCCTACTGGTTTGATGCTTTAATGCACTGAAGTGAAACCTCATAGACCAGAGTTCCCAAGTAGTTTACTGTAGCTATTTTCCCCCTCAACACCTTTTGGGTACTCACATGTGTGCTGCTGATTCCTTCCAGCAGCAGTCTGGTAATCTCTGCTTGACGGTCAAATTCACTCTGAGTAATTCGCACTTCCTGTTCAGACTAAAAGAAAGAATGCACATCAGGTAGTGGTCCAGTGCTCTCTGCTGCACCTGCCCATTGCAGCAGTCCCACTTGATGCAGAACTGCTCATACAAATGCATTAATCACAAGCTTGGTGTTTGAAATGTGCTTTTTCTTTGCAGTTCTTTACTAGGCAAAACCAGCAATTGCATTCTGGGTTCAGAAATGTTGAGGCCCAGTGTACACAGCAATCAGCTTTATTATCAGACACCTAGTACACATGCAAAAGAAAGGCATTTCTTTGCCGGCAGTATTATCCCCCCTCTCCCAATAACAAACCAAGTGGTCACTGGCATAACCATGCCTGCACCAGGGGTTTTGCCACCATACCAGTGGCAGCCAAGAATAATGTAATTTTTTCCTATACATCAACTTAACAGGTCTCTGATGAAATAATTCAGGTTAAATTTCACATGATTTTTGCCAGGTAACTGCACAGCAATCAGCTGTACATAAATCTTTGATGTGAAGTTTTACCAGGATGTCTCATAATTTAATGTCTTATACTGGGAATGTAACTGCTACAGCTATTTCTGGAGCTTGTAATTGAGGAGTCTTTGAAAATAAATAAATCTGAACTATACTAAATGTTCTAACGTTTGGTATTACAATTAGTGTAAAATTTCTATTAAAATGATGTAATACAAGTTTCATATTATAATAATTCAAATTTATTCCCTGTTATACGTAGTTCTCAACAATTTTTAAGTAAGTTACCAGTGTTACAGTAGTTTTAAATTACTTCAGTCTAGCACAGCCAAAATTACTTTAGAGTATGTTTTTGGGGGGGAAAGAAAGAAGGACACTAAACACACATATACAAAATACGTGCTCCAATATCTAAGATTCATTGTTCCAAGACAGAATGTCCTCAGCCTGGAATCTGGATTACCTTGCCTCAATGCTTATATTTGTTTAGTGCCTTGTTTCTAAAAACAATCCTAAGGGCAAAAATCTACATTAAGTCTGAGATGCAGCAGTTACTATTCTCAACAAAGGAGGAAATACATTTTCAGGAAAATTAATGAGGTGGCACCAGTAAAACACTGGTTTCAAAAGCATTTTATGTGCTTGCAAACATTCTGTTCTTGCATTCAGCTAATGTTAAACAGTATGAAAAGTCACATGGAATCTCAGAAAAGAGCACAGAAGAATGATACAGTTACCTAAGAAATGTTTCTCCATGTGAAGGCACTGGAGCTGGAAGGGCTTACACACTAATTAAAGCGAGGAAGCAGCTAGAGAGAACTGTGTGCTTCTCACAACTGAGATAGCAGTGTTTGTATCAAGTTCCATACTAATTAAGTTTTCAAAGTTTGTTGAGGAAAGAATCTTTGCTTGGAATTTTCTGATTAAATTTGAGTTATTATCAGTGAAATCCATCTGTCAGTCTTTGAGAGAAACGTAAGAACAAACAGATGAGAAAAACTAATCTGATAGCCAGGAGGAGAAGAAAAGCAACATCTTAATTTTCTTTAAAAAAACCCATCAAAGCAATAAGAAAATCATTTAACTGGAGAGAAATAGTTTCGTCTCTTGCTTCTCTGAAGTCAGCAGTTGCTAATGTGTTTCTGTCTCTCTGTCAAGTAAGTAAATACATGAGAACAGGAACTTACAAGAAGGGGACATATCCATCAGAATAATTATATTTGTGTCAACAACATTCTAGCAAATCAACTACTTTCTGTAAGAAAATGAAAAGTAAGTAACATGGTAACACATATAAACTTAGCCAGTACAGAGTAACTTAAAATATATTTACAAAAGCTCAATGCACTGGTTTTTTAGAGATTTACATGAACGGAATTATGTGACGATGTGTTTAATCAGTTCTGCCTACCCCTATTTTCAGTACCGTTAGGTGAACAGTAGCAGGACAGCATATCTATTCTACATCTTGGGGTAAAGGTGGAAACCAGCTGACTTTTAATCTGGGAAGTTTATGGCCTGATCACCTTTGTTTCCGAACAGAGTGAACAGCTCAAAAATACAAGACTGAACTTCCCAGCTGCAGTTGTATTGTATTTTCAGGACCATTAAAAGGCATCACTAGGTATGTCTCATGAAGATCCCTCAAAATGGTAGTTGCTCTGCAACTTCAGAATATGAGCCCAGGTTTTGAATCTGAGTATTCATACGTAAAAAATCTCCCCAGATTTCACACAGGAGTACAGGACCTCTTAGAAATATTGTGCAATCCTGCAGCGAAGGGACAACACACATAAAAGCAAATGAAATAAAATCACCTTCTTAATGCTGTTTTACTAGACATGCTTTTAATAAAATGCTGGTAGTTGATATATAGCTGTGCCTGGTATTTAATATTCCTTCTGAAATGTGGAGTTAGAGGAAGCTGAACTGAAGAAAGTGTGTGATTGCCACCATGCACATCCTTCATTCTAACTCAAAAAAACCAACAAAACAGACCCTGTAATTGAGCCAGAGATGACTGGATGGTCTGAAATCTTTGCTGGGAAACTTCTTATTTTTAAATTGAAAACATTTATATATCTCCTCCTCCAACTCTCAAACACAGAAGGACAGATTGCCTTTAGAATTGTGCATGGATTACTGCTCCATTGGCAGTACTTAATGTTGTAGCTTCTCAATAGTCTCTGCTATTTATACACTAAATAAAAAAGGGAACCTTAAATTACATAATTTATTACAAGAGCTAAAGTTTTTTGTCTTCTTTATGCTATAATTAAACACTTTGTAGTATTTCTTTCCAAGACACAATCTGTTAAATTTCATTATCCTTAAAATTGCTTGTCCTTGTCTCTGAAAAGCAAATTGCTCCAAGATTAGTTTTCATTACAGGAGTATTCTTTCCCTGCCATTTTTCCCCAAAACAGGACCAAATATGCTAGCAGACAGGTTTGCTGCTTCCAAATGTTACTTAATTAATAAAATAATTCTCAGACTTTGGGATCCAAGTTGACCTAACCCTCCTTTTACAGTTAACCCTCCTTTTACTTTAAACGCCTCCTTCCCTCTGAACTCACACTCATCCTCACCTCTGTGCACCATACCTCAAAGAAAGCTGGAAGAACAACTCCCACAACTCCCATGATTTCACTTGAAGCTGCATATCCCAGCTTCTTCCAACACCTCCCACAGCTGCCTAGCTAGTTCCCCTTTAAAAACCATACTCCAAAGCCCCTGCTCTCCTTCTACTGACATAATTTTAATTACCCCTCCTCTACAGAAATCCACTAAGAAATCCCTCCTTCACTGTCAGCACATCCCCTCACAGCCTGTTGCCAATACTGGTTTGTCAGAGCCGGTGAGGCTAAGAACGGCGCTTCTCATGGCACCGGAGCAGCTATTGCCTAACTTTCCATTGCTACTCTAAATTTGTCCCTGTGCAAGGGATGGCATAACAGAGAAGGCTGCAACGCCCATCCCAAGGCTAATGCTAAGTTTATAAACTAGCTTTCAGAGCAGGTGCAGTTTTCAGATGTGCCTACCCCTGACTTCAGCTCCTGAAGACCTAGTGACACTGGGAAGAAAGGTGAGGCGTTCTATGTTCTGGGTAAAACTTGAAGATCAGTGTTTTCAGGAGAGTTTAGATTACTAGACCCAAATATTTCTGAAAATTTTCAAATAAGCTCATTCTTAACAGGATACCATACCAGTAAATTTTGAGAGAAGTCCTGTAGTTGCCTATTGTATCTTGTCACTTGAGAATCACATGGTACTGGTACTAAGTGACAGCCAGAAACAGCTTACTATAAAACAAGCACTGGGCATTGTTTTGCCACTGAAACCTGAAAAGCCCTGGAGGGGCCCAGTGTATTCTAATGTAATGCCTCAGGCTGCCAGCATCAGACTGAAATCAACAACATGTAATTTCCTTTATTACAGTACACCAGCACAAGTTATGATTTCAGAATTCTGCAATTTTTAAATTGTTTACTTACTTTCGTCACTTCCTCAGCCCATATCTAGTCAGCATTAAGAGTGGGGGAGGAAAAAATAAAAACATACAAACTTAGATATTGGTGGTACTCTATTACAGTATGTAATCACACTTTGGCTTTTAACTACTTTCCTGTCCTCAGAACTTCACAGGGATTTGAGGAGTGCTACAAGTCAGTTGCCCAAAGCCCTTCATACACGATGAATCTATAATGAATATGGATAGCACTACATCTATGAAATAAGTTAGGTACTGAAGGGAGCGACTTGTAGAACTCATATATTACAAGAAACTACTTAAAACAAGCTATTACAACACAAGACATAACTACTTAAAATATGACATGAATCAGACAAACTAAATTACCTTAGGAGAAACTTAAGTTACTTTAATGTGTTTTAATAATGGAAGACTATGGAAAGCTACTCTCATTTTTACACTGAAACAGATGAATGCTTTCTCTTGCTAATTTCATTACCAGTTTTCTATTTCACAAGCACTTTTACTGAAACCTAAATTTAATTAAAATGCTACAGAGGTATCTCAAATTGAGTATTAGAGTAGCAGCAAGCAGCACAGCAAAATCATAGAACTGCAAGGGATTTAGTCTAAAAGTTAATTACTTCAGCTTGCTCTTCCAATTCCCTCTTGCAATGTGCTTCTTCTTTAACCTTCATCTTCTGCCATTGTAAGATGATGACACAATCAGGAGTAGGAAGAAATGCGTATAAAGGGTGCAGGAGCAAACTGTAACAAACAAGTTTATTCGCTCCTTTTTTTATCTGATCACAGCCGAGAAATCTGGAACACTAAATTGAGATGAGACCCAATATGCTGTGCAGATCCAAACCACAACCAGAACAGGCTGGACAGCACAGACTAGGCTGCACATAACTAATGAATCCCTTCCTCTTCCACTTTCACAACTATGGGGCTAAAACCATCTGCACAAAGGAATTCCTGCAACAAGTTTAGGATATATTGTGCTCTAAGTTAAGCCATTAACTTCTGTGACATTATTCAGTTGCAGTTCTTTGTAACACACTGCTTAACAGGAATAATTTCTACATATTCCTGTCCATTTCACATAATTCACTTGTACTCATATTAAAAAGATAGGAAAACTAAGTAATTCCTTTCCTCTAACAGCTGAAAATAATTTCAGAAGTGAAAAATTAACTCCTTTGTATCCTTAGTTTGCCTTCATAAAAATCACAGGAATTAGAATATAATACTGTGTATTTCAAATTATCAGAAATAATCTGATAAAAACAACATCCAATGCTGTACTAACATAAGTGTATTTAGTGCATTACACCAGTCCATTTTAGAATGGAAAACATCTGAAACAAGACCAAATGAGCTGGATAGCAAGAGGAAACATTTGACAGGAAAATGAATGAACACAGGAGGCCAACAAACCTTTAGCCATTTTACATGCAGCAAGTTGAGCATGTAAGAGACATTTACCATAATGTTATTCTCTTCAGGCTGAGAGATGTTTAGTTGCTTAAATGTATAGATAAAAAACAAAAGCAAGTTACAACACTGTGAATATAGCAAGTAAATAGATTATCGGCACAAAGCACTGCAAGTTCAAGCTAACCGAGACGGTAAAGCGAATACAGATAAATAAAACAGTCTAGATTTTGATTTTAAACACTGATATAAGCTGTTTCAGTTGTACAGTAAGCATGGGACAAGTAATTTTCAAATATTATTTTTCCCAGTTATAAAAATATGCAATCACATGCAGATACAGTTTATCGCATTTTCCTGTCAAAGAAAATAGTAAAACATAAAAATTTGCGTCATAGCTCAATACACTTTTCTAACCTATGAGTCCAGCCCTGTTTGTTAGGTTCCTCCCTTTATAAATAAGGGAGCTAGCAGAATATGATCCATTTGCATTACACCTACATGCAGGTTAGTTCTCATCTCTATATTGCAGCTCTAAAGTAGAGCTGCAATTTTATTATTTCTGCTGGAATTCTACAATCTGATACTTCTTAAACATGCACACTACTGTCAAAATGTAATTAAAATTAAAGTATAGGCCAAACAGTGAAGAGGTTAAGAGTTTCATGCTCTTCCAGCACTAAATTTTTTGCATAAAACTGCATACTTGCTGTATGAATACATAGGATCAAGTAGAAGCAGCAGCAATTGGCACCAAGCTCAGGATGATTGCACTGGTGATGGAACTAAAACTTAAGTATAACATGTATATGTATTATTTTAATACTAGGCTCAAGGGGAACAATTCCTCACGGTCTTTTCATTGCTTTCAAAAGTAAGGTACATACCTGCTACCACACCACAAAGGAAGCTAATAATAAAAACACTTCTTTTTTTTTTAACTTAACTCAGAATAAAGTCAAGCACAGGAGTAGTTTACTATCCAATGTTCCTCTATCCATTGCTTCTACATTGCACTACTCGCTGATCAAAGCCCTCCTCTGTTCTCCATTGTTAGTCTTACAAATTAAGAAAGCTTGACAAATAGAGAAGTACCTCTTTTTGCATAGAATTTACATAAGGGAAAATGCATGCATAGACTTAAAAATACAGATGGTTTAAATACACAGGGACAGTGTGCATGACATGGACTGACACACAAGAGCAGAACTATCAGGCAGAGATTACGTTGGTTTTTAGGTGGATCACGATCCCAAAGATGCAATGCGCTTCATCTCCAAAGCTCAAGATGATGTCTCTGAGATCTTCCAGGACAAACACCCATTTGGAAAAGCCAGCAAAATCTGACAGTCCTTCTTCTGCCTCTCCATCATGTGCACTGTCCCTGTATTTTTAAATTGTCTGGATTTCTTTATTTGCATGACCTCTACTGCATTAACCCTTATAGGAAAAATCACTTCACTGTCCATCATTTCCAACTGCTGCACTTTTAGGAATGCAGTCAAAAGACAGCTATGAAAATACTGTAAGTATATCCTGATGAAACTACACACAGCCAACAGTCTATTCCTTCATTCAGAGTATTTTAAGAGTTTAAAAAGCAGTAACTTTTTTTTCAATTTAATCTCCTCGAATAAGTATTTTTTGAGGGAATCAGAATGGTTAAATTATGTGATTTGAAGAGTCTTACCTTTGGTGGTGTAAAATAGTAAGCAATACATAAAGAGAAACCACAAATATTTTTGACATAGAGAAGTTAAGTATAGATAGGTTCATCAGTTGAAAGCAAATATACACACACTGTAACATTTTCAGAGATTCAAGTATTTGTATTTACACCCATATTGGCAAGTTGTATCAATTAATTTTTGGCAGTATAGGCTTATCTAGTATAGAAGAAGAAAAGAATAAGCAAATCCAACTTGATGGAATATTTAAAAGTAGAAGACTAACGCTTTGATCAGTAACTGGCTTCCATTTCCTTATGTTCAACTAAGGCATTTCTTACAAAAGTATCTAGAAAAAAAACAGGGTAAGAAGCTAGGACTGGAAACATAACCAAGCAGTCAAGTTGATAAATATGTACCAATAAGTCTGAAAGTTATGGACCAACAAAAAAAGCCCTCTACTTACAGCAGCTCGAGCTTCTGCAACTTTTGCCTTCTTCAGTCTGGTTTTTGCAGCATCCAAATCCAGTCTTTTATTTTGTAACAGTTTACGTTCTTTCTGAAAGTGAGTATGGTTAGTTTGTGAGAATGGGTACACATGCTCACAAGCAGAAAACTGTCTACTTGGAAACGTTTTTAATGAAATACCATATAAAAAAAAGTTCTTCAGTTGAAGAGAGAGGCAGAATTAGATCTTAATTATTCTCACACAGTTTATACTCAATATGCACACTTCTAATAGAACAACAGTTACCAAACTAATGTTTTCATCATTATTTTGTTTTTACCTTGGCAAAAGAACAGAAAATACACCAAAGGCACAAATTTCACATGAATTTTTCTGTATTACTTTGAGGAAATAATGCACCATTATCTACTACTACATTTTGAAGACTGACAGTTACAATTGCTGTGAAATACCAAAAAATGTACAATTCGACTTACAGTAATAGTTTTGTAGTCTCCTTCAATAAAGTTTCTTAGGGGAGTGAGAAAGTTTATAGCAGAAGTTTGAATTAGTTCTCTGTCTGCTGTCCCAATTCGCTTTTGTGTTTCTCCACATTTAATGAGTGCATTTCCTGCAAAGGAAAAAATATGTTAATCATATTGTTCAGGCAGGAGGTTAACAAAACTTTGCTACAGCCAGGGAAGTTTAGGCCGGCAGTTTGAAAGATAATCCAATGCCATGAAAACGGCCTTCAAAAGAAAGAAAATAATGTGCAAAAAAACCCAACCCCACCCCAAAAAAACCTACTCCAAACCCCCCAGAGCTAAACACCAAAAAACCCAATATAAAAAAAAACAAAAACCCCACACCAAAATAAACAACCACACAAACACCAAGCGAAACCATTTTTATTATGAACAATCACAGGTCAAGGCAAGATTTCAATGAGACCACATTGTAGAAATGGCACTGATAATGGTAACTCCCCAGTGAACACCTATCTCAGGACCGGACATCATACCTATCTATTTTAATCCAACCACTCCTCTCCTATACAACATTCTTAAGACAGGAGTAGCTGGTAGCAAGGAAAAAGCTCATTTAGATACTGCAAAATAATGTCCATTTCCTCACCCCCATCTACTCAAACTTCTGAATATGCAGTTGTACATCAACCAATCAATACTTTGAAATTTAGTTGCAAGTTAAGTATTGAAACTGTGTATCAAAAGGAATTTCAACAGGCTGACACTGCTTAGTTAGAAAGGACACTAAGTGTTCAGAGAACTAAAATTTTATGACACCACATGACACCCTAACAGTGGATCTATATGCTGACAGTTTAAGGTATTTGCCCGAATTCAAAAAATTCTGCAACTTAAGGGACAATGTGCCTGCAAGTACAACTCTATCTGATGTTATAAAGCAAGACTTGAGGCTGATGACCAGAAGAAAGACCACAGATACATAAAATCATGTGGAAGTAAGAGGAACAAAGCTTGCCATTATTGATTTTGCCATAAGAATTCTATAAAACATTCGCTTTTATTTAATTGGATTTTCCTTTTTTGAAAAGGAACATCGTTATTTACAGACACAAGGAACTCATTCTTCACAGAACAAAAGTTTTCCCTCCCACTGTAATTTTGAAGAAAGAACTGAAGAGAGTGAACTATCAGACTCTGCATACCATAATATATACAGACACCTGCATTTTTCAGTTGTTTGAATTAAGTTAACAGCTGAAGTTTTTATCAGCAGCTTCAAGGGTTGTAGAGAACACTAGAATTAGACTTTCAAATTAACAGCAGTGTAAAAAGAGATAAAACCCCCAAACATCCTGTCATAGGTATACAAATTTACTAGAGAAGGAATAAAATTTAGACTGTGTTCCACACTATTATCCTTATCAAAATATTATATACTAAGAAAAGCAGAAATACTGTACAGTTAGAGAAGTTTCTTACTACATAAGTTAATTTCAGGTAACATTTTCACTCCAAACAACAAATAAAATCAACAAATACTGTCAAATGTGCAGACATGTTCCCTTAACAAGGAAACTAAATTTCAAAATTAGTTGTTCTGGTAAGATAATTATCTATCCATGAAGATTGATATCATTCCAACCACAGGTTCTGTTTCTAGATTTGGATAGAAACCTCATCATTGATCTCCTAACGCCCAGTTACACAGAAACTCAACTCAAACTGATATAAATGTCATTAAACTGCTTTATCTAGAGGAAGACAAGAAATATAATTTTATATTCTTAAAAAAACCTATATCTATGCTTTTTTTTACTTCTTACCATAGGCTGTTCCTGGGCCAAATTCATTCCCAGCATCAATCATATACTGGCCTAGTAACTCTGGATTATTCATGCGACTCGGTGCCTTGCGGTCCAGCTTCTCATAGACAAATTCTTCTATTCTGGCATCTAAAAAATATTTATTTGAAATAATTACTGTCATTCAAAGCACAAGTTAGAAAGAGAAACAAACAAACAAACAAAAGGAACACAAAAAAAGAATTTCAAAATCCAGCCATTAAACTCAATATTAAGTGAACAATGTTAAGCTGAAGCTGACCGTATTCCATGTTTGCAATGCCATGCTCAAGTGTTTCCTAGAGCCACCTGGGAAAGTGAAAAAATTATACTTTTCTTTTCCATTAGCATAGTTACACAGCTTTTCAGAATTTTGATCAGAAGTCTTCACAGTAAGAGCAATAACAGGACACTTCTCCTTAAAAAAACCAAACAGGCTTTTGTTCCCCCTCCAGAAAAACGATCATCAGAATTGTTCACTAGAATTAGCAGTGTAGGAATTAAGTTCAACAACTACTGTAAGTTCTCTATTAAGATATTCTGGAAGTTTGATAGCCCCAGAAATTATATCCTCTTTCCCACGCCCCATGCTCCCCTGAAACACTATGAAAGAAAACATTAAAAGATATTAGAAAATGTTTCATTTTGTGTTCCCGTATTTTCTTAGTCTGAGCAATAAAATTATCAGGAAAACTTGTCGAGACTATGTGAGCATTACTACCCATCTATCATAATACTAAGCCACAGGGAGCTTCTTAGGTGGAAGGGCCACACACACCTAAACAGGGACTCTGTAATTGACAAAGCAAACTCCTCAGATACAACACCCAGTTTCTCTGACCAACTGCTTTCATTTCCCATCTAGCTGGCTTTATTTATACTGTCAGTGTGAACTAATTTCAGCCCACAAAACAGACAACCACGAAGAAGCTTCCCAGTGAACAAACCTGCCCCTTTAATACTACTTGTAATTAGACAACTTCCAACAGCAGTGGATTAAATAACTACTTTCTCATGAAGGTCACAAAATTAATCTAAGACAGACAATTATGGGTACTAATGTATTCCCTGGCAACAAGGGTGAACCAAAAATAATCCAAAGTTATTTGTTTTCTTTACTCAAGCCATAATATTTATTTTTCACTAAATCACAAAAGAACTGAAAAGTAATCTAAAATTATTGGACTATTACATGGATCTGATCCATAGGTACAATTATGAATGGGATTGAAAGTGATTTTTCCTCCTCCAGACAGGGTCACTCCATTAACAACCACCAAAAGCAGCTCTGCAGCATGTGATCCTTCTCCCAAGTAGGCCACCAAACAGCTGAAGTTACATTCACAAAGACCACTGCTCAACACTGAGTATTTTTAGCCATCAGAAAGTGGACTGGTGAGCAGAACTGAGATACTACCATATATTATCCTGCTACTGAAACTTCTTTATACACTTCTACTAGCCTCCAGTCAGAGCTTCAATATTCAAAGCTTAAAAGTTTCTGAAAAAGTCCAATAGCTATTACAAATACTGAATTGAATGAAAAAGACAACTATTTCCTCTGGCCTAGGCAAAAGCTGAAATCTGAGCTAGAATATTCTGCAAGTTCTACTGTATCCTTCCCACAGGATTAGTTGGTTTATTTTTTAAACACTGCTTTTATGGAACTAAAAGATGCAACACGCTTCCAAAGTAATATTTCAAACATCTCTGTAATAAAGAATTTATCCACTTGGCATTAGAGAAGTGTTAGCAGTGTATGATTTACCTTTACTAATGAATCCTAGCTCAGTAGGTCACTATTACAAGAATATTTATGTTTTCAGTGCAGAGGTAGTAGCAGTATTATGATTTTATCATTCAAGCAAACCTAAAGGAGGTTTAGATTTTTTCAGTAAAGTAGTTCACCCACTGATTAGACACCAGTCTTGACTTAAAATCTAGATCTATACACTAAGCAAATTCCTATAGCTCTGAACTCTAGTACAACTGTAGGATGAGTCTGAAACTGATCTCCTCAACATTACTACTCACAGTAGCAATTTCAGAAACAAAATTAACACACCATAAAACTTCATTTCTTCTGCCCATGTTTTTTTCTGTTACTGTTAGTAAGAGGCCCAACAGTGATGAAATCATATTTGACACTTTTTTGTATTGCTTAAGTAGGGTGCTAATTCTTTAGTAATGGAATTGCTAAAGACAGATATTTTAGTTCATCTTGCCTGCTTCAAGCTGATTTGTATTGTGCAGAGAGTTTAAGTAATGGGATAGTAATGAAGTTTCTTGAACCACTGTATCTACCCCATGAAGAACTTCAGAGTTCTTACAGCCACCCAAGATATCTGGAATTAGAATGGGAAATTCGATTAAACAGTAAACCATTCAAAAAACCCATCAACCTAAGACTGAGCAGAGTATGGAACCAATACAACAGTCTAAAAAGCTCTGCGTAAAGTTTTCCCCGTTTGATAGGTTCAGGAAGTACCAGCAATTGGTAGTGTGTCCAATTCTTACCAGCTCTTCAAAATGGGCTTTCCAAAACTGCAGCCTTCAAATTTTAAAACTGCTATATTTAGTCATAACTTATGCAATAGCTATTGCAGGAAATATTTACTACACTAGCATATCTATTAATTCAAAAGTTGAAAACAAAAACCTGAAGGGCTCCTTACTTGGATTTGGCTGCAATAATACTTCTGTTTGCTTCATTATTTTTTCTGTCCACAATTTAGTGCATTCTGCTTTGCTGAGAAGGTTCTCCAGATGAGCATCCAGTTCAGTCTTCTCTGCTTGACCAAGCTTTTCTTCTGTGAACTGCAAGTTAGTCAGGTTAAAGATATTCAGTTCATCGAAATAATTTTCCAGGAAAAATTTAAAACAGTCACTTATATTAGTTTGAAGATGATGTTTTACAAGATATAGCCATTATCCAGTCACCAGTAAAAATCTAAGAACAAATTTGAGAGTTATTAAGTTCACCAACACATCCATACTATCAGGTAAAAAAGGGGGCAGGAGGATGTTAATCAGACAAAGATGCGAAAGGTAATTTATAAAATTATGAAGAAATCCTCTGCTCAACTTGGTACTGAGAATTCTCATGTGAAGCATTTTGTCCAATTCTGCACAGCGTGCTTTAAAACATTAACCAAAATGAAAGAAAGTCCAGAGGTAATAAAGAAAATTAAAAGATTACTTCAATCTCGTATATTTTGTAATTGTTTGTCAGTTATCCTAGTGTGAAACCTGAAGACAAAACAGATTCCCAGATTCCCATTACAGCTACCTCGAATATATGTCCAGAGGAAACAGGACAAAAATAGGCAGTTTAAACTTCAGTAAGAAGATTTAAATTATAATTAGACACTAAAGAAAGCTTCTAAAGACAAGGATTAAAAGTTAAAACAAACTTTCTTGGGAAGTTATGAAATACATATCTCTGGGGGTGGGGGGTATTTTACTTTTTAGAATAGGACAAACCAATGTTTGATAAACTGTTTAGATATAACTGATCCTGTTATGCCGTACAGAAACAGTAAGATGACCTCTGCTGTTCTCATCCAAGCTGTGATTTCAGTGACCATGAGGTACAATATAACTTCATTTAGCTAAATAAATCCATCGGAAAATTCATTCCACTTGATACAAAATGCATGCCAAGTCTTACTAATCCACAAGCAGTTTGTTTTTCAATCCCAGACAGGGAGAAGCTACACATTTCACACCAGGGAACCAAGCGAAGCCGGGGAGTGAGGGCTTTGCCTGCCTCTCTTCAGAGCAGTAGTTCCTCACAACAATGATGATCTCACCCCTTGACAGCCCGCTGTTCAAAGTCAGGCGCTCTCCAGAGAATCTGGCTTATGGTTAAGTATCTAACAAATCTACCAATTAGGAACTTAACAGGACTGGAAGCATTCTGACTGTTCAATTTCATTCTTAACAAGCTCTTTGGTGGCCAGTAAGAAACAGAATACAATAGAAGTAAATTGCGTTGTCCAAGTTTGTTTTAGTTTCCATCACATGTAGATTAACCAACTTTGATAGCATGCACATCTTGATAAACGCTTCTGGCATTTGCAGTTCTACATAAAAGCATACTGCAGTCATGAGAAAGTTTAGCTGCTGTACAGGGAAGAATGGAATTTATTCATGAATGTACTACTATGGCTGCTCAAAAGGCTTTTTAAACTATGCCAGGTGTTCTCAAAAACTTTGTACAGATTCATTACAATACAGTAAAAACAGTTCTGGAATTATTTTTTACTAACTACAGACAAGAGTATTTGCATATAAAATTATTAGTATTTCCTATTAATATTTCCATAAATCTTCTCAGCAGTGTGAAGATTGCTTAGTGAAGACCACAATGTTAGATTTCACATATACACTTATATGAAATCACAAGGTCCCATCGCAAGATCTTACAATGAAGGGTGAAACCGCATCTCCTTTTTTTCCCTTGTCCAACAAGAAAAGAGAAAGTGGAGGCTGGAAAGGAAGAGTTGGTCTGGGAAGTAGACCTGGAGGAAGCCTGGAGTAGTGGGGGAAATATGGAAATACCTCCATCACAAAGAGAAGCCACAATGACTGCTTTAAGTTCATTTAAATTTGAACAACAATATTTTTTGACGAGTTTGCATTTTCAGAGCTCTGCTGTGCTGCTGATCATTTGTTCTGCTTGAATATTGAGATTTAGGGCAATGCATCAGGCTGATCAGACCAGATAACAACGCTAACCATGTTCCAAACCTGACTGTGACCCAGCGAGAACTCGTAGGAAACCAAAGTGGATTACTATACACTGCTTGGATGTCCATCTCCATACAGGAAATCTGTTCAAGTTTGATTATATAAGCAAAGGGGATTACGGCTCAAGACAAGCGCTAAGGAACAAAAGACAGTTATAGTGCACCTTACTGCGAAGAAAGGGAAACGCCGAATTGGAAACAATGGGCTATCAAACAAGCTTAAAAACGATACTAAAGGTAAAACAAACCAAACAGCCTAAGCAGACACATACCGGACTTTCATGTGTCACATCAGAGCTCGACTCTTACCGATCAGGCAGTGATACGGATACGTTTCTAGCAGCCAGTAAAACCAGGTGCCTATTTCAGGCGAGACACACCTTTGTCCTTTGCATGCACAAAGTCCGGCCGTATCTCCCGGCAGCTGATGCCTGCGCACCTCGTCCCCCCAGTGCTGGCGCCTTCTCCCCTCTCTGCCCGTCTGACCTTGGGCTGCCTCACCCCCGCCAGCCCCCCGAGGCTGCTGCTGTGCAGCCAGCCTGGCGAACGGCCGGGCCGGCCCAGCCCGCGGCCGAACGGGCCGGCTGGAGGAGACTTCCCGCAGCAGCCCATCGCCGCCCGGCCCGGCCGGGGCTCCGGCCTCGCCCCCACCAGCGCAGCCGGGCCTG
>VZTG01008007.1:589211-643049 GCA_013397845.1 Melanocharis versteri | reverse complement strand
CGCTGTCCCACGGGAGCGGTGCTGAGGGTCACTGCCCCACTGGAGCGGTGCTGAGGTGACACTGCCCCACAGGAGCGGTGCTGAGGGTCACTGCCCCACGGGAGTGGTGCTGAGGGGACACTGTCCCACGGGAGCGGTGCTGAGGGGACAGTGCCCCACTGGAGCGGTGCTGAGGGGACGCTGTCCCACGGGAGCGGTGCTGAGGGTCACTGCCCCACTGGAGCGGTGCTGAGGTGACACTGCCCCACAGGAGTGGTGCTGAGGGGACACTGTCCCACGGGAGCGGTGCTGGGGGGGTTGACCCGCGGGACACCCCAGGGGCAGGAGCCGCAGGCAGCGGGCGCAGGGCCCTTTGGTGAGGTGAGAGCCCGAGTGTGGGCCCGGGGCAAGGGCTGGCGTTGTTGAGTGACCTGTGTGCCCCTGCGCCTCTCCCTCTGTGCCAGGGAGCGTGGAAGTGAAAAATAGGAGCTGCGAGCTTTACTCTGTCCTTCACGTGTATTCAGTTTTCTGCTGCAGAAGGATTTGCTTTCTGCGCACCAAATTTGTGAATTCAGTGCTGCCTAAGCAATTGCAAGTTGTGAATTCTTATGGAAGATTTCAGTAGCATTAGCTGTGTTACATCTCTGCTGTGACTGGGGTTTACTTGGTCCAGTCCAGTAGTCCCACTGCAGTGGGAACAACCTGGGATGCCAGTAATGTTTCAGTTACTGATTAATGGAACAGCAATATATGTTAACATATACTGTCTTGTTATGCAGCATTAAATCAAAATGTCATCATCATCACAATCATCCTTGTCTTTACCTGTACATGACTCTACTGCTCCTTCATTGGACTTTGATCTTCAGGAAAAGTTTATTCTTCTTCACACTATTGAGGCAAGTTCATTCCGTTCCTGTTAGGCTTGATTTTTTAAATTGTATTTACTTCATTAACAAGGTTAAAAATATACTTCCTAGTTACGGACATGAAGTGGGTGATACTTTAAAAAAGGGCTAAGTTACTGTGCTGGACATAGCAACAGTATACTGAAACTATAGCGAAATTCTTTGTTCTTTTCTGCTTACACAGATCAGCTATGATAAACAAAGCATGATTAATCTTCCAAGGTGCTGTTTTCACTGGAAGTAATTAAACTCAAGAACCTGGCTTTGTTTGTATATCCAGGAAAAAGCTACAGAGAGTTGCACTGTGTCACACAAGTTGAGGTCTGCCAGGAAATCTAACCCTGTAATAAAACAAGACACAAACACACATACCCGTATATAAAATAAAAAACCTTAGATGTTTGAGTGTGCTTATTTGCCTTAAGACAACAGTTGGAAACAGAGCAGTCTGCATTCTGATACTGTGAGGAAGTGATTATTTAAGATGGGAACTTCCTAAATTTGTTAGTCATTTTCTCAGTTACATGAAAGAGAATATGGATGTAAGATCATAAACTCTTGGTCTGACAAATCCTTTTGATGGAGATGCACCTGGCACAGGCTGAGCGCGGGAGAAATGGGTCCTGGTGGATGGAGAAGGCAACACGATCTACTTCTGAAAAAATAATGAGTAGTCAGTGGAGCATTGAGTGGAGTAAACAGATAACTTTGTGCTTGGTGAAAGCATCAGTCATGCTGGAGAGGTGTTTGGAGAAGGGGTGAGGGTGATGACAGGTTGCTGGTGCCTGATAAGAAGTGGGGGAATGGGGTGCATTTAGGTAGCAGGCCTGATACGGCTCTGGACTTGCCATGGCATGGGCGGCATCATTTTCCTGAGCAGCTGGGCCTGGTGAGAAGCTTTTCCAAACTGGAAGGAGAGGAAAGCCATTACTGCCTCCAAACTGGAAGAAGTCTGCTGTGAAAAACAGCAACATTGGAATCTGAGCAGGTCTTGGCTTTCACCTTCACTGGAGGTAGTCTGCCTTTGCCTGGATTAGGTGTGTTCTGTGAGCAAACTGTTTGAGGGTACATCCTGTGATATCACGGGCTTTTATCCTTGTTGAAAGTCCTAAACCATTCTTTGATATTTAAACTTTCTCTTAAAGGATTCTCCGGAGGAGCTGACTCATTTTATGTTGATATCCTTGAATTAGCAATATCAGTGACCTAACTGTGAGTGAAACTAAATATTACATAATTATGAATGCTATTTCAGGGAAAAACGTGTGTGCCATCTGGAGAAACAGGAAAACTCTCTTCACTGATTCAGCCAGATAAAAAGGATTATCATAGAACTGCAAAAGCCATCCAAGATGAAAAGTATTTTACTGATCTGAGCAAAGAATCTGACAGTCTAGAAAAACAAGTAAGAAAATATGTAAGGCATAAACATAGAATCAATGCATATGTACATTTCTTACACAAGTCTGAAAGAAATATTTAGTTGTATCATCTTCTTTAATAGACACATTGGGGGAAGATTTTTTTATTAGTCCTGTGCACTAAAAAAGTTCCTAAAAATTTGGAAGGAGTTTGTTGAACTGTGTTGAAACAGGAGGTGGATCTGAGTGAATTCCTGTATAACAGTAGAGATATGGAACTCACATGTGGAACTCACACAGAAACCTGATGGAGTGAAGAATGTGGATTTCTCTTAAAATTAAATGTGATTTGTCATGACTGAATTTCTTAACTCTCTTTCAGAAGCTAACAAAATGGGTGTTTATTCTGAACTTTATTTTTTAATTTTGAAGATAATCTTCATTTTCAAGTTTTCATAGACAATGCTAGTTGTCTTACAAGCATGAGGCTTTCTGTTGATTATTCAACAAAAAGGAAGTTCATAAAGGACAAACTGTGGGGAAGACTATTTCCTGAGAATGGAAAGATGGTATGAGTGATTTAGGTTTCCAGTCACTTCTCAATTCTGGGAAGTCTTCTAAGTATTTTTGCTGATAAATCAGTGTCAGGTCACAAAACACCATTCCTGTTTATATATTTTTTTTTTTTGCTGATAGTAAATCTGACTCAGTGTAGTCAGGAAAGATTAGGACTTCTGCTGAATTCAATATTTTTAAGTTTGCTCTGCATGCAAAGGTGGAAACCTGGATGCAGAATTGAGGTCCATGGACTGACTTTACAGATAGGCATGGGATCAAGATTACAGAACATCATGAGGAATTGCATGCAGGCCAGGATAAGATGAAGGATGTAGTAAAATTTTGATACCAGAGTTTCCAACTTGAGTTTGTGGGTTTATCTTCTCATTAGTGAAATTAAAATGGTTTGAATTTACAGTCTGAAAGCCACAGAAGTCTACTTTTTAAAAATAGAAAGTTATACACTCACACACACAATTGGACATTTTAAAATAACAAGTTTAGTTGACAATATCATGGGCACATAAGTTCTACAAAGAGTTAATGCAAATTGATTTTTGTGATCTTCCATCTTATGCTTTCTGGTTCAATCTTCAAATTCTTCTAACTAACTGAGGCTCCTGAAAGGTTTTAGCACTTAATATTAGTCTTTGAAATATTGTGAATTCTACAAATGCTTTTACCCTTTAACTACATGCTTAAGTAACACTTATCTATGGTATTTAGAGCCCTTCTGGATAAAATAAAAAACTAAATAGGTGTATGGAATAATCCTGGTTTGTTTCTTCAGCTACAAAGTTCCATGCACAAAATAACATTAATCTTTAGGGTTTAAACCACCAACTAAGTAGCTTGTGGGTATGTGAGCTTTTCTAGTCATATGTACCATGTTTGAAAATGTAGCAAATTATATGTAACCTACTTAAAACCATTGAAAAATACTAAATCAGTTATAATCAGAAGAAATTTTTAATGTTTCCTGTGTTGCAGTTAAACAGTAAAAACATTAACACGTGGATGCAGGAGCTAAGTGAAAGTGAAATTCAGAATACTGTAAGTAAATTAAAATTTGATTCTCTTTGTTCTATGCCATACATCTGAAATTGGCTACCTTATAGAGTAATACAATTTCCAGAAGGAGTGGCAAAGTGGGAGTATTTGTGATTTACCATCACAAAATGGAATCTTAGTTTTACATCTGAAATGTTCATCAATGTGCATTACTGATGTTTTGTTGTATACAGACATTAAAATAATTTCTTCTATTTTTTTTTTCCCCTTGAAGAATCTCAGGAAAAAAATACTTGAAAGGGAGAAACAGATTAAAGAACTTTCATCCATGCTTCAACGTGAAAAAGTGAGTGACCAGTTCCGTTAGAATGAATGTTTCCTACAGAATTATCTTAAAACCACCAAAACTGTATTCAAACCAGCTAAGGATACCGTTATCCTTAAAACTAACATCCTAAGCTTCAGGGAGGGGCACACATCCAGACCGGTGGCATTTGACTTCTCATTTACTGATTTGCAATATTCTCGGGAAAAAGTTGGTTTCCATGGCCCTTTTAGGAAAGGTAGTACAGACAGCAGAGCTAATACCATCAAAGGTTGACAAGGCTGGCAAGAGCTCCATCATTCTTTGCACGAGAAGAAAGGGCTCAGTGCAAAACCCAACACTGGAAGGGAAGAATTGTCCTTTATAAGAGGGTACTGTAAAAGTTTGAAAGTTATTTTACTGGTAGTTTGGCAATCTGTGTTGCAGATTGAATACCTCCCATGCGCTTTGTGTGTATGCAATGCAGCGTGGCTCAGCGCTAGTGAGGGACAGAGTAGGCTCAGTGAAACCTTTAAGGGAACAGCAGTGTACTTTGATATTTGTAGCTCCTTGCGGGTTTTTAAGAGCCGTGGTTCTTCTTAAAGAGGTTGGGTTTTTTTTGCTGAATGAAGTGAACATATCACTTGGCTGCAGGAAAAGCTTAACCAGCTGGACATAATGGAGGAGCCTGTGGGGGCTCTTATCATGTCCTTGTCTTTATCTTGAAGTGAAGGAGCACATTTTCATGGAAACATCTTTTTGCTTGAGAATAGAAATGCTGAACAGAAAAGCCTGCAAAGATTCTGAAGACCTCAATGCCAGCAGACCTCAATGTTGATTGAATCTATGTGGCATACCATGCCCTGACTAGAGACCTACCTAATGTTGAGCAATTTAGGGTGCCTAGCATCTAAAAGGATAAATGATTTTCTATGCTATCCTTTTGTTCCTTCTTACATTAATTTCAATAAATGGCATTTTCATCAATCCTTGACTGAATCTGCCTTTCTTACTGGTATCCATAATGAACATTTCCACTGGTACATTCTTTCAGTCTCTTTTAGTTTATACTGATAATATGATACTTTTCTACCTTACTACTTTTTACTTAGAATGAGCCAAAGGAATCAAGTTGGAAGAAATTTCATAGAACCATCTGACCTGAGTTCTTGTGACATAAATTTCCTCTTCCCTTATGTTTTACGTATCCCCCCAAATTAGAGTTTTAATTAAATGTATCAATACTTCTAACAGCAGATGGTGGTCTTTGGAATTTAATGAAGGTCAGTTCAGGTCTAATTAGTCAGAGCACAGCTGATCAGTGTGGCTTAATGTTAGTCATGCTGCTAGCTGGATGCCTCTGCTCAGCCTGGATTTCTGAGTTCATGCTTCCAGGCCTTATTTCTACTACTTAAACTCAGATTAAATATGATGCAATAATTACATGTAAAATGTTTCAAGTTGGTGATTTCTGTTTAACATTAATACGATTAGTAGCAAGTTACTGCTTGTGAATATACTTGTAGAGCATGTTTTATCTTTTCCAGGTTTTGAGGACATTCAAATGTCCGTTAGAAACTATGGCATAGTAGAAAAAATATAGAGAGCATCATACAGCATAGTCCAATAGATTTGTGTTTGTTTGTCTTTCTTAGATCAACATGCAGAAAGGAGACCACCTGTCAAGATCAGTAAAGGAAGTACAAGCTCACCTGCAGTGTCAGATTGAAAGAAAAGAAGTGGAAAATAAGGAATTAAAAGTGAAAATACAGGTCAAAATATTTTTACTTGTGTTTCAGTTTATTGGGAAAAAAATAGCAAAACCTTACTGTGGCCTGTTTTGAAATCAAATTCTTGGTAAAAGAAAAATCCAAAACAATTAAAATCATAAGTATTTCTATTTTGCGAGATCTCCCTGATCACATATTTTAATGGCAAAGTTGGTTTTTTTGGTTTTTTCTTCTTTTCTCCACTTGTACACACCTGTGCAGTTCGGGTGAAGCAAAGTGAAACATGCATAGAAGTGTTTGCACTCACTTAACTGCACTGTCTAGAAGACAGTCTCCATATGGCCAAGAGATAGGCAAGTCCCTGTGGTGACTTTCTGTTCTAAGAGAACGGTGACAGCCACACCCTGTTTCTTCTTATTGTCTGTGAAGAATCGATAAGTCTCTTAATGCTGACTGCAAGTGAAACACTTAAGACTAATGCCTAACCTCACTTCGTTTAAGGTAGGTTAAATTATTTCCATTTTCTGTCCTAAAAAGCACAAGTTAAATTTGGGTGTTTGTATCAGTTACTGGCTTTAGAACAAGGCAAGGAGGAGGTCGTGTGAGAGGCTGGAGCTGTATGTGGCCTCAGAATACCGTATATGAAACTTGTCAAGAACATAGGCATGATTGAGAAAACACTGGCTAAAAATAATCTATTTCTAATTTCCAAACTTTTCAAACTAGCATACATCCCCTGCTAATTGTATCATGTGAGGTTGTTACCCAATTTATCAAGGCAATTTCAAATTACATGTCTGTGTCTGCATAAATGCCTCATGTTTTCTTCTAAATAAAAATTGCTTTCTTGTTCTACCTAGTACAATTATAGAATTCCAAGACCATTTTCATTAGATAAAATAACTTGATGTACAGCTGTATTTTCATTCAATCTCTATTTGAAACTTTTTTTCACTTTCAGAAATTGCTGAAGTCATTTGCTAGCTTAAATCCTGGTGATGATATTGTTAATAACTTGAAAAAAGCTTGCAAAAGCTTAGCCTTACCCTTATGAAATTAGCGCTCAATTTGAATTTACTTCGGCCACTAATGCCCAAAGCACTTATTCTTAATGTGATTCTGACCTCCTGTGGTTATAATAGGGGATAGCAGCTGTTGACTTACACCAACAGTTAAAGAAATCTATACATAGAATTAGATTTTCTATTTGCTGTGTTTATTGAAGGTGTTTATCCACCACCTCAGGTCACATCTTCGTTTCTTAGATGCCCTGTAAGCATTTATATAGGAAAACTACTTTTTACATATTTGGGTGTTTTTTATGATTCCCTTTTTTTTGAAGTAGCACTTTTGCTTTTTGGCGAATCCCAGTACCTGAGACCATCTTTCACTTGGAAATCCACATACATTTTGCTTTGATTTTGTAGAAGTTTTGGGGCCATCAGCAGGACCTGTACTGAGAGATATTCCCTCATGCATAACATGCATATTTTAGAGCAACTGGCAATGCGTACTTTGAATAAGGCTGGCACACTGGTAGCTAACTAGCAGTACATAATGTAGTGTCAGACCTAGGCTAAAAAGAAGGAAACAAATGCATTAATCATTCCTACACTTAGGATATTTGTCACTGAACTGAGAAATTTATTGACACTGCTGGCTTACCTACATTGCTGGAGTTTGGTGGAAGAATAGTAAGAGATATGAATGGGATTTACACTTGTCTTTAATTGTCTATTGGTAGCTTGGTCATTTTTGATAAGTGGATCTGAGATTCTTCTTGAATCGGAGTCTGGTATTGCTTTTATTGAATATCATCATGTAGTGTTTTAATGTCTGTTGTTGTTTTCCATTCATATTTATATGGTATAAAGATGAAAAATGCAAAAGTCATGAAGTTAGAGGGATCAGCTTCCTGCATGGAATGGGATCAGCATACTGTCTTCATCAGAGTGATGTAAACATCTAGTTAGTCAGAAATAATAACAGCAATAGAAAAGATGATATAATGGCTGTTGTAGAGCCATTGCAGTTCCCATCTTGGCTACTTGGTACATGTTTCATAATATTATTAAATGCATTAAAATGCATTTCTGCTTCATTGTTTGTAAAAATAGTTTCTTCACTAAACAAATCTGTGTCACTAATAAAATGGGGCCATTTTATGCATGGAAAAAATTCAGAGATTTTGCAAAAAAATAGTATATTGTCATCTAATCACAGACCATGTCATAATACATATGCTAAAGAAAAGACCCCAGCCTTTCCTAGCTTCCTGACTTTAAAAAACACAAATCCAAGATATTAACTTACATAATACAATTCCGTGTACAGTCACACAGCCTATCTCCAGACCTAGTAGTGTGTGTGTCACTAGATTCAGAGCACATACCCTAAAACATCAGTGCATATCACTGGTAGCATCATCAAGGTCATACTCTTTACAGAAATAGTCTGATGAAACCACTTTATTTTCTTCCTCAGTAATGGGTTTAACATCCATGCCATGCCTTCTACATTGAAATTCTGCATTCATTGCCAAGAGCACACAGAGATGGTTAGATTGCTGTCTTTCCCCCTACTCCTGCCTGCATCTGCACCTTCTCAGCCCCTTCTTTTCATCTTTGTAATGAATTTCTCTCTGTATTTTTCTTGTCTACTGTTGCACTTAGCTAGCTCCTTGTATCAACCACAATATTTGAGATACCAAGATAATATGGAAACAGATTATAAATGTAACAGGTCTTCCAGATTATTTTATAGCACAAAATTATCTGTAAGGTTTAGAATTTGAAGAGTTGATTTTAATTATGCTGCAGACTCTAGAAAATAAAATAGCAGAGTGGAAACGTCAAATTGGTGAATACAAGCGCCAGAAGTTAGCCTTAAATGAAACAAATGAGCAAGAGAAGATTGCTCTGAAAAAAACGATAAGGTCCCAGAAACAAAGAGTTCAACACTTTGAAGAAGCTGTGAAAGATGTAACCTCTAAAATAAGAGAACATGTGAGTGACTATGCTGTGAGCAATGTTGTGTTGTATTGTTTGAAATTGAAGAACTGAAAGACTTTCACCTGTGCAAAATAGAAAAATTTGTTTGATTATGCTGTGCTTGTACGTCTTCTGTTTAGTTGCTTATTTGTTAAGGGAAAAGTTGCTATAGGTGTCATGAAAGCTGTTACTTTTAGCTGCCTTTGTTTTGTTAAAATTTAGTGATTAAGCCATGAGGTTGAACATTTTAAACTGTAGGAAGTAAGAGGAGTCTCATCAGCTTTTGGTTAAACCTCTCCTGGTCTTCCTGTTAGTCCTCTATGGACAAGCACTGACTAACTCAGAAATATAGTGTACTAACTGAGAATCCATGACCGAGGTTTGAAGTGTTAGGTTTTTTAATTTATTAATATATGATGTCTCATGTTGTTACTTAGCTTTCTGTTTCTAAGCTGCTTGCTCTGCACCTTTTCAAAATCCAAGTATAAAACTTCTTCCTTAATCCGAGTTGTTCCTTGGAATTGTGCTCTGCCAATCAATAGTTTGTAATTGTTCAAAGAGGCCAGGTGCACCAGAGCTGTGCTTATTGCCCTGTTTGGATTCCCTAAAAAGAATACATTTTCCTACTCTTAGATGTGTTGTAATCATTTTGGATATGTCAGTATTAAAGATTTATTTTTCCACTTAGTGTACCAGGAGATGATTAATAATAGGTTTTGTGTTCTTGGATCTTTGTGCAAAGACAGTAGTGGATCTTTAACTGAAGTTAGCAGTACAGAGGGACAGCAACTAACTCCTGAACTTCTGATGTTTTATGGTCACACTTGTGTTCTTCCTCACTGAATACCTGGCGTACTTTCAAGATAGCATGTATTGATTAATTACCTGTATTCATTTAAGGGATTTTACCTAATGTTTTATTTCTTACCTAGCTAGTATTTTTCATTCTTAAAATATTTTGGCACAGTTTTATTTGTTTATTAATTTTTGTAATTTATATGTAGCTGAAATGTATTGAAGACAATTTTTTTGTAAGAAAAGATTGTCATCTTAAATCTTGATTTATTGTATTCTGCAGTTGATATATAGTACCAGTGTTTGAATATGTCACTGCCTTGAAAGTAAGTCTGTACTAAGACTTTGATTTTTAAAAGATGCGGGTAATTTTGTTGATTTTATTTTGAGATGAGAGAAAATTTATATTGCTTTGTACAAGGGAGATCCAATAAAACTGTCTTATATTAAATAGCTCTTGTGTTTAGAAAAATTTGTAACATTAAGTGCCATTCCTCAGTGTAATTCTTTTGTTATATAATTTAGAATTTCTGCATTCTCTAGGAAGTCAAACTGTGTGAGATACTGTCAGCCTCTGATGTCTGGAAAAACCAGCATGATAGAATAGTTGAAGACAAGGCAATGTTAGAAGTTCAAATAGAAGACCTTGAGAAGTAAGTTGAACTGTTGATCTTTTTTGTTTATTTATTTCTGTAGTCACAGAGTGTTGATATTTAGTAGTGCAATACTCAGTGTTGACAATGTAAATGAGTTTATTAATATTTTAAAATTCTGAGCAGAATTTAGAAACTGGAAATAAGAACAAATTTAAGATTTTTAGTCTCCTCTCTGTTGCATTTCACTCCTTTTAAAGCTTTATTCCCCTTTACCAGTAAGGAACATATTCCTTTCCCTGCATACTTCTGATTAGCCTGAACTTGCTGGCAGCTCCCATGCGGCCGCCACATAACCACTTATTTAATAGCTGATTCAACAGCTTGAGTGTTAACCCTTGTGTTTACAGAGCAGAAAAAGGTTCTTTGTCTCCTAGTTCCTACTTCAGACTAGTGAGGCAAAATTAGTTCAGTTCCACTACTGTCTCACCTCACTAGAGGATAGAGAAGGGTTCCTCTCTGATGCCCATTTGAACAGTTTACTCATGTAAGGAAAAGCAGAACAAAATTATCCAACCTTATTCAAACTACACAGTCAAATCTTAATGTACATGAAGGATATGCCATTTTTTTGGCAGACAGTGACATATATCCTTTTACCATTTCTGTTGGTAGAAATATGGACTATAATTTAAACCAGCAAAAGAAAGTGTTAGATGCCTTTATTCTAGGTCTGAGACAGTGTTTATTTCACAAAGAAGTTGATTCATGCTTAAGTATTTAACAGCTCACATATTAAACTGGCTTGAATATTTAGGTTTTGTCCCAGAAAATCTGACATTTCTGAAAATATTTGCAGCAGATTTTAAAATTTAACCGGAGTGCAGGTAGATGACATCAGTGCAGAAATCTGTCTAGCCCACTGTTGGTGCAGTGTATATAAGAAGGCATCTGAGAAAGAACAAATACTCATTCTGCTTACAGCTAGTTTTTGCTGGTTTTATTTCAGCCAAAAATACAAGCCTTTGCTTGAAATGTGCCATTCTAACAAGACTTGTTCTACTAAGCAGTGTGTGACTGACTAAACAGCAAAACAAATTTCGTTAGTTTTATTAACAAAAAAAGCAAAAAGTGAGGCACAGCATAATTTTTTGCTTTTAATAATGGAAAGTAACATTGCTAAAGTAGCTAGGGAGTGTTCTTAGTGGGACATTATTTGATATACCCTATAAATTCAATATAATTACATTTTGTACACACACACACACAATGAAGGAGAATGTGTTAAGGTTCAATTTCATTTTCATAGTGAGAGTTTTGGAAGGATTGTGTATTATAGAGGACTTCTTGCCTGTCTTACAAGTCAGATCACAGGCCTGATGGAAGATTTGGAAAGAAGGGAGGAATGGAGAAGAAACTCGGAGGAGGAAATTCTTGGAAAGCTAAATTATGTTAACTCTGAAAACGAAAAGATTTACCTTGAAAACAAAAAATTAAAGGTGAGATTATAAATCATTGTTGAATGACTCTACATTGCTCATACATTAATGAAGTAACCACGTTCATTCTCTTTGGACCTTCTGTCTAGAGAATCCAAACCTGTAGAATGAAGTTTGCCATCCATTTATAATAGTAAGGGTAAATGAGACTGAAAATTTTAGTGGAAATTTATGTCAGGGCTGGGAACAGGGCTGTCTGATGATATATCTGCTTAATCAGGATACTATTTATTTTACTGTCAGTAACTGCACAATTGCTTAAGTAGAAATTGTTCTTTTATGTTTGTTAAACTTTCTTTCAAATTAAAGAACTGAGTTTACCTCAATTATTAATTTCAATTTTGAAAGAGTTTACATGGTTTGTATTGTATTTGTCATCCGATATAAATGTTCTCATGGGCTGACAAATGAACTATGGACTGTCGTTTTCGTTTGACAGGAGAAATACCTACATCACTCTTCCTAGTGCCTTCAGGTCACTTGCTGCTAATATCATATTGTAGAGTGTGTTGCTTTAGTTACACTCTTGAAATTTTTATATTTTCTATTTTTGGTCAAGGCTTCCCTTGCTACATTGGAGAAAATTACAGTTTCTGTTGAATATGAGTTGCTACATCTGCAAGAAAAAGCAAAGCTGCAGGAAAACCTTGTAGAACAGCGTAAAAATGAGGTGACTTACCATGTTTGAAATCTTCAAGTATGTTTTTTTAAATCTGAAAGCAGTTTTGAGGAAATGATAAAAGTTTTGTTTGTAATAAACCCATTTTATTGTCACGGGGATTGTAATATTTTTGTAATATTGAGTATGAAAAAGAAAGTGCTATTACAGACCATATCAAAGAGTAGTCTCCACACTGTTGCAAGTACACATTGTCTGTACTGAATTGTGTGAAGTCCACTTGAAGCTCATTCAAGCCAACAACTGCAAACTTGCTTTGGCAAGATTTGCTTCCTAAAAAGCAGGTTAGTAACCCACTAAACCAGATATTTTAAAAGTTTGAGTCTGATGTCTTCAGTGGATATACCATTGATATTTTACCTCTACTGGGCCATATTTTATCTTCGTGTTCCTAAGAGCATATCAGTATTCAAGTAAGCTCAAGAAATTCAAGTTTATTCAAGAAATATATATTAGGGCTAGGGTTAGGGTTATGAGTATATGGTTATACAAGTTTTTTATTTCAGTAGGTAAATCCACATGAAAATACCAGTGAAACAAATAAACCCAACCTAAAATGGGCTTTTTATCTATTCATTCATTGTATTTGGCTTTATTCACACAGGAATTTTAGAACATTGATTCAAATATGCATCTATTTCTGCTATAGTATAGACATAATTTCACTGACATTCTTCACTTATTTGTTTTCTAAGTCATCGACAAGAGAAAAGACATGATACAAAATCTAAGTAAAGCCAGTGAGCCTTATCTGTGGAATGCATCATCACAATTAAAGTTGCTGCCAGCTTTCATGCGGTAGATGTAGTTCCAGGTAACAGCCAGCCTTCAGCAGTGAGCAGAGTGGAATTCCCTAGCTCAGAGCTGCAGTGACTCATGACGGGAACCGTCAGTGACAGTCATTACGTGGGGAGGGAGGTGTGAGTCACACTGGCTGCTCCTATAGCACAACTGTAGCTCATTCTCCATTGCTGATAACACACTGCTGATACGACAGTGCTCTTAACCTGGTAACCCTTTTACACTTGCTGTGACAAGTAGGATAGTGAAAATAAATAACTTCGAATAATGACAAACTTTGAGATACTATTTAGAAATCAAAGGTTTTCCTTTATGCTTCATACTAATGATTCTATCTTTTCTATATTTAAATTAAGGACCTTGCAAATGTATGTGAAAAATATATGTTGTCCTAGGTACAAAAAAGACAAATTGCAGTAGAAGAATTGAAATCCAGATATGAAACAGTCTTAAATGAGAACAAAAAAATAACAGAAAACAAATGCTTAGAAGTAGATAAGGTAAGTTTTGCAGTAATAAAGAATGTTTCCAAACAATTCTATAGGATACAGATCTTTTCTACATTTTTGTGGTCTTATTAGAAGTCACAAGGTACTGTCTCTTGGTTTTAAATTTCTGAGAGTTTTACTAACTGCTGTCTAAAGCTGGTGGGTTTTGGATACTACACAGTTGCAAACAAGTGAGCATTCCTAGTGCAACGACTAAGTAGTTGGGCTACTATTTTAGAATTCCAGAATTCTTTTATCACTTTAAAAAATGTGATTTTATTGTTGGTGATTTTGAAACTAGCTTTTTGACAGAACAGCTGTGAAAGTCGTGTATGGAAGCAAACCTACTGTAAATGCTTTTTTTAAAACTAACAGTTAAAATTGGGACTCCCTACAGAGATGAGTTGTAAGTTTTTCAGCAGATGGAACTGAACACTGGAACACAGCACATTCTTAAGCATCAGAAGAGAACTTGTATCTTTGTCAGTATTTTATAAAATAGGTGATATGCAACTTGTGTCGCATTTTAGCTTTATTACCTACATGAAAATCCAATAAGTATTACAACAATTAATTTATGGTTTTACACTCACTTTTTTCTGCTGTGATGCTACTATGCAGGTGAGGGACAAAATGGAGGCTGAGTTAAAGCAGTTGGAACATGTTTATGATTTGCTGAAAGCAGCTGAGGAAAGCCAGCAAAAGCTTCTGTCTTGGGAAAGCATCCGTGCACAGAAATGCAAACCCCTTAGGGATCTGGAGCTTCAGGTGCTTAGAACATGCTGATTTCTAAAGATAAATGAGAAAATTCTGTGGAAAAAAGTCTCTGGGACATTTTTTACTATTGGCGTGTGTGACAGTGGTGAGGTTTCCTTTGTTATTTTCTTCATAAATCAAAAACAACTTCTGTGGAAATAGCGCAATGCAAATAAAACTGTTGCCAATTGAATATATGTGAATTCATTATGTGGCAAGACTTGTTACTTAGAGTGAGTATATTCTCGATCTTTTTGGATACTTATGTCCTGAGATGTGTTGCAGAATTCTTCCGTGGAAACAAATGCAAGTCTAGATACTGTTTGTATCTAGTAGAATAATTTAATTCTACATTAGTTTTGTTTTTAATGGCTAATTTACAAACCATACAATATTTCATCAGATAAATTATATTCTTGATGATGTATAACATTTCAATTATTGCAATGTTTTAGTTGATTAAGTATTTTTTTAAATGCTTTAATATGATAATTTTAGCTGTATTTAACACTAATGCTTGTATTTTCTCTAAAGCCTGAAAATGAATTTTCCTCGACTCTTTTTTTCTCTGACACCAATTTCAATGGCAGGGTAGGTTTGGGGGTTTTTGCTATTGTTTTTTGTCTTTTTTTGAATGTGCTCTTGAGTTAGAAGCACACAAATTACAAAGGTTTTTAAGTTAGTAGGGTGGGAAAGGGGCTTAATCATATTGCTGTGTCAGTGGGAAAACTACAGCTGAAGCACTGCGAGTCTCTGTGCTCCTATAGACTTTATATAAAACATTACTCTTGATTTTTGATTCTTCCAGGAATGTTCATAAACTCTTAAATCCATCATTGTTTGGCAAAGTACTTAATCAATAATTAATTTTGTGGTGCAAAATTTATACATCATATGAAAGGATATATATAATTTTAATCTTACTATGTTTTCCTGAAGAAGTGCAGAAGAACATCTTAAGTATAGTGAAATAACTGGGAATATAATCACTAGTCTGGTGGAACAGTAGTTAAATTTCAACATTAAGTCTTGGTGATGTCCTTTACCCTTGACTCTATGACCACAATTCAGGAAAATTCATTTTGGAGAAATTTCTCCCTCTACAGAAAACCTCTCCTGGATTCAGCTGGACTAATTTCTACTCCTACCAGTCTGCTACCTGAACAGCCTGTAATTCTTATAAACAAAACCAGGCAGATGAACTCGAATGGCTGGATGGGACTGCTTGAGGTAGTCCAATGAATGGCGGTGGTGACCCCTTTAAATGATGGTGCCAGCAGACTGTTGATGTGGCTGTTTATTGCTAACATGCTGTTGATGGCTGCTAGGAGGAGCAATAATCTCATTGCAACTGAGATTTGAAATATGTTAAAGTTTAGCACTCTGGATGCTGGGCAGGAGAAGACTGTCTTCTTGCTTCCTTCAGCTTCTGCTGCTGATATATCTCTTTTCGTGAACTTGATTGTCTTTTTTGATATTCACCTCTTTCTGAAATTTTTTGCCAGTGCTGCACTGTCCTTCTGTGATAACCATATATATATGCAGTGTTATTTTTATGATTCCTGGACTGTAGTGTGAGGGAGCCTTTTTAGCTGGGAGGTAGATAGACCTGACCAACTCCTAATACACAAGGCTGCATGAGCAGCACATGGAGTTTTTTAGGACTTTGTTACATAGCAGGTTTTCAATCTTAAAGTGTTCACACAAAATTTTAGTCTCCTACTTTTGCTATATTTTATTAATTTAAGATAATGATGCAAGGTACAATAATACAAAATCATGTTTACTTGGATAAAATATAGCATTTGTCTGAATAAACATAGCATTTATCTGAAATTACAGTTAAATTCCTTGATGAATTTTAATAGACAGGCTTACTTTACTCCAGTAACATCTGTATACAGATCTCTTCAACTAGAAACAAATTGTCATTTTCACAGGATAACCATGGTGTAACTTCCACGGGCAATCTTTGCTTAGAAGAAGAGATCTGTAACATTCAGAAGAAATATGAAGATCTTCAAAGGTAACTTGAAAAATCTGATTGAAATTAATTCCTACACTTTTCTGCTGTAGTGAATTATAATGCATTCATCTGTTTTGTGTAAAGGCAATTAGGAGAGATGGAATATCAGAATGAAGAACTTGCTTGTCAGCTCAGAAAAGAAGATGAGTGTCTTCAGAGCAGTAAATTGCAGCTCGAAGAGAAAATTGCACAATATAATGTGTTAACCAGACAACTTGAATCTGCTTTGGAAGAAGGGAGAAAAATGGTATGATGATTTAATACATCTCTCAATCTTGTTTGCTACTTCCTGTTTAAAAATAGCATTAAAAATGAGCTTGAAAAAGTGACGGGAAAAGACTATTTTGCATATAGGGAGCAATACTAAAAAGTTAGTGTGAATTTCTGCATGTTTTATATATGGATGGAGCAATGCAATTTCTTTGTCAAGTTTGGATCCTATGGAAATAAATAATAAGTTTCAATCGACCAAAATTTTTTTATCTCATTTTTTCTTTTGACAAATCATAATTCTTTAACCACCTTATATCAAATCCCACACATATGGCAAAAACTTTGTGTACAAAAGCTTAATCTCACCTTTTATTTTCTTTTTATAGAAGCCCACAAGAACTTTGGTGTTGAAATCCTTCTCTTTTTAGAGGAAGAGTTTGCATTCTTTCTATATGAAACCAAATTTTGTAATTTTTAGAAATTATGCAAACAGTAAATAAAATTCAAGTGGAAATGTAGGAATTTAGATTGTAATGAATTATATTAGTTTAATCAGAAAAAAAGTATGAAGTCATAATTTCAGGTTAATAATGTAGAAATAACCATCTGATTTTTTTCAATACTCTCTGAGGATATTTCTTTGGCTTTGAAAAAACTAAAATTCTGGCTTAACTTGAAAGTAAGTGAAAAGAGTTCCACTCCCACTAGTATTACAGCTTTCAAATTTAGCCAGAATATTTCTCAGGTTTGTTTAACTCCTGGGCATGGGAAATAAGTTAAGTATTAGATGAAAGAATAGGAAATAAATCTATTAATGGTAAGAGATAAGAAAATAATTTGATTCAGGCTTTAAGAGTAAAGATATATGTAATATATATATAATTTATAAATATTATATATATATATATGTCTCCTTTCTCTCTCATTACTTGTATAGATAGCTGAAGAACAGGAAAAAATGTTATACAAAGAACAAGCCTTTCAGTCAAAACTGCTACTTCTTGAAGCTGAAGTGAGAAAGAGGCGAGAAGAAAAAAAACAGCTCCTCTGCTTATTTCACCATGTGAGTAAATAATAATGTTTGTGATTTCAGAAATCACCACATCACCATTTCCAAAACCAAGTTCCTTTTACTGAAAACACACTACTAACACAGTTAATACACACTTTTCAGAACAGTAAATTAATTCAACTAGACAATATACGCTGTACATTGACATTTCCCATCAACCTAACAGATGTCCAGTCTAACTAAATCACTTGAATAATATTGAGTCTACAACTATTACTCAGTCCGGTTTTCCCAGCAAGACAAAAATAAAAAAACATGTATCAAGTTGTAATTTCCCTCAGATCAATTATGTTCAGTAAGCATATCTAGATTTGATTAGATGCATAACAATTCCATAATGATATAGTAATATCTCCTTTTTTTCCTGAGTTCATGACAATAATCTGAATTTACAATTACTATAAATTATTATAGGCCTTTGTTTTATTTTAAGTCTATCCAAACATGTTCAGTTTGGTCCTGAATGAACATAAATAAAAGCTTCAATCTTTCGAGGCCTTTTTTAGCACCTTTGCTTTCATGGAGCCTCTGAAAACTTTTACAGGTAGCTAAAGCTGTAAAAGTTAGGTACTTGTTGTCTTAGATTATTATTTTGATTGATTTATATTTTATTTCTAAGTTTCTATGCGTTTCTCTTTTTTTATTAGAATGAAAAGCACCATGAAGTACATTTGAAAGAGCTGGAGAATAGCCTACAGAAGTCAGAGAACAAGAACCAGAGCATCCAGAATTATGTGCAGTTTTTGAAAGATGCATATGTAACAATGTTTGGCTGAATTCTTTAATCTATTTTATAGTAAAGAAACTTGTCAAGATCGGACTCCCAGTCTTGTTGGAGGCACAGCCGTTGAGGCCTTATACTGTTTTGCCAGATTGAGTTCTATAATGTTAATTCTTCCCTAGGAAAACATCTGTTGTGGGCAGGAGTAAGCAGGTCAGTCACTACTCTGTATCCTACTGGTAGGTCACATGTGGGGAATGGAGCTGATCTGACTGATATAAACCATTGTGTCATCCATGGCACAGCAGTGCAAAGGCCGAGTGCGTGACAGCAGCAGCACGTGTGTACGTGTGGGGTATGCACACAAAACTGGTCTGTGAATGTCCTGGGCTGTAAAATCTTACGAGTCCTTTTATTCCATGGTAAACGCAGGTGATCATGGATTATCTTTCAATTCAGTGATATCTAACCTATTAAGACAGGCAAAAATTGAGATCATTAGAATCCTTCCCTTTTTTCCCTGCAGTTTAGCACCAATATAGCCCACACTGCTGCTCTACGTGGGAGAGTTGCCACCACAAGGCTGTCCCACCCAGCCATTTGCCTCTACATCTCATTATGCTCAGGAATATGCTATAGTAATATTTTATAAATATGGGTAGGAAAATATCTTAGATACAGGTATAGTTTAAGCTCTGAATGTGCTGATATACCCTGGTGACACAGCTCCAGTAAGATATTTATGTATTTGTCTGAGTTCAAGAGCTCCTGTTCAGTAAGATTGATTTGTGCCTCAGGTAAAATACACGTAAATATTCAGCTGATACAGGACTAATAAAAAAAACAATTCTGGGTTTAGTTTCAGTTCTAAATTCTAATTAGTTTTGGAGATATATGCTGTGATGTGTTTTTTAAAAATAGTACATCCAGTTAAATATGTGTGATTTACAATATGTACTTAAATAATATATATTTTTGACCAAAAATGTAAGTTAGTTCATGCATAGACCATACCAATTCTATTTCTTTGTTAGTTATTAGTAATGTGTTGAATTCTGACTTTTTTTTTTTTGCAAATGCTTATCCATCTTAACAAATACTAATGTGTGCTAATCACCTGCTTCTGTGCACTTTTTAAAAATAAAATTGTCATTAATTATGTAGGACATGTTAGTAGCAAATATTTCTTTTAAATTTGGGGGGTTTTCATTACACACATACAAATATTTGGATTCATTTAGTTCTGATTGTGCTACTTATAAAATATCAAAACCTTTTTGAAAGTCATCATGTATGAAGGAAAGAGTTCAGAACTAAATTGTTCAATCCAGTCACTGAGTGGTTTTCCAAAGCTCATACTGAAAAAAACTGTACACTTTTCATTGGGACATGATACAAAGATGTACAGTAACTTGATTCCAGCCTATATTTTTCTATCCAGGAAATTAGATTTTGGTTGGGTTTTTTTCCTCTTTAGTTTGTTTCACTTCTTTTTATGGCTCTCCATTACCTTTTTGTTTGTTTGGGGGCTTTTTTGCATGGTAGAAATAGGGCTGATAGTCACAAAGATCACTTGGTTTTACTCAGCTCCTTTTTGAACTGGTGTTAGCTTATCATGTCTTCTGCATTTTAAAAATTAATTTAGGACAAGTTATTGTGGATTATTTCTTTCTAATACAGAAAATAATAAAACTTTGTCTAGCTATTGAAGGATCTGGCATTTATTGAGACTGCTGCTTGTATTTTTAGTAACTGTGTAATGTAGTGCTAAATTATTTCTTGACTTACAGTATAGAAAGCTGTGTGCCATGCCACAAAATTCTTGGATACATCTGTAGTGATTTGACTGCATTTTGGAATTCTACTATTTTTCTTTAAAGCAATTTATTTTTACTGTCTGCATCATGTAGCAAAGTGACACAATTTTATAGTAAGAAATAGACTAATTATGCTCGCTTTTGGGGGTGTTGTCATCTCTAGATAAATTTTAGAAGCCTTTGGTAAGGATGGTGTTGCCAGCATCTCACCTCTCAGCCTTTTTTCCAATACGATTTTAATTTGTCATTTCCAAAAAGAAATGCTTGAATATGCTGTTGCAGTTTTCAAATACAGTCAGATGAAACAGCTTACTGCTGTAAGCATGGACAGAAAAAGTATCAAACCCACAGTTCCTTGTCCATACTGTGCTTGCTTTTGTGATTGTATTTTTTGTTCCTTGTCCATACTCTGCTTGCTTTTGTGATTATATTTTTAGTCAAATAGTGTTCTTTCACAGGGCCCTTAGCAAGCAGGAATGTTTCTCTTCTACTGTGCAGAAAGTTCTTGGCCAGAAAAGCAGTAAAACCCAGAGATTCTGTATAAAAGTTTGACCATGCTTTCAGTGATGATCTCTTCCAGTAGAAAGAGATTTTAGCTGGTTAAGAACAGAGCAGAGAAAGAAAAAAAAATATTAAAACACTATATTCTCTATCCCAGTTTATTTAGATTTCCTAGTGAGAAGCCATTTTTACTGTAGGCTTACTAAGGTACACAGTCAAACGTTATCCATTGTGTGTGTTGTAGAATTTTTTGATTTTGAAAGGATTTTGTAGTAATTTTTCGCAGAAGCTGGCTCAGTATGATCCAAGGTATGTAAGAGAACCCATGGCTGAACTGATGCTAAGTGTTCTTGTAAATCAAATCAAAGCCACCTGCAGTGTTACAATTTCCCCCCTGTATCTGTATATTACTTTATTTGCTACCCATGTTAATTAACTAATTAGTTCTCTTTTTTTGCTGTGGAGTTTTCCAGGAATGACTTAAGTGTGATTGCTATGGATCTGCTTTTAAATCAGTTTGTTCAGTCATTGATAGCTGGGTGAAGAGAGACTCTGGGTGAAGAGAGACTCTGCCAGCAGGATATGCACAATTTCAAAGGATACTTCAGTTCTTGACTGGCCAGCACACACAGAAGGTAGCCAGGAGTTAAGGAGCTGTCAGGGTAAGGACGAGTGTGCTCAAACCCCCACCATGAGCCATGTGCTATGTGCTGGCCAGGCAGGCATCAGCTGAGCAGGAAGAGTGGGGCTCCGGGAAACAGATCCCACTGTTGCTGGTAGATTCAAAGCCACATTTTAAAATGTGGTTCAGAGATGACACCACATTTAAATCCGCAGGGTGCCCCTTGTCAGTGTGGGATACACTGCTGCACGCATTTTGTAGCGGGACAGGATTTCACAGTTATAAGAAATGAAGTGATTTGATGTTGACAGATTCACTTTCTAGCCAGTAAATTTCCATATTCAAGTATAATTTCATGGCTTTAATTAGGTTAAATCGTAAGCATGTAGAGTCCTGAAACTGGCAGGACTTAAAGAGCTGACCTGGATTCCCTATTCCCTACTGCAATCTTACATGCTTCAGATTTGTTAATGTGTGGGAACACAGAATTAAAACCAAAGAGCATAAGTCTTAGGGCTACTTGGGACTCTACCCCTTTAATCCTGTCTGCCGAGTAGTTAATTAGTGGCTTAAGTTTGATGAAAGATCTTTTTCTATTTCCTTTCTATGTCACAAAAGCTGCTATAAATTCTCCTGTAAGATGAAGTCTTTTCAGTAAGAGCAGAGATACTCAATAATTTTGTAGCAGGCACATGTCTCTGTAAGGGATATCTTTATAGAAGATACACAGCAATCACTGAGCCTCGTATGGATGAGCCCTCAGTGCAGTGTGATAGGTTACTAGCACAGCAGTCCTTTTGAGAAGTTCTTACGTCTATTTAATACTGAATGAAAACAACATTTGGGTATCTGGGAAAATTTAGGCAGGGACTGCAGCCCAAAATGTCTTCTGCTAGAAACGTGTCCAGTATTCTGACTCAGAAAAGTGCCAGATTAGACTTTTTGTGACAGAATCACTTTGTTGGTGATCTTCCTCTGGGACAAGTGACCTGGTTTCCTCCACTGAGGAGCTGTTTAGCAGTGTAACATCTGTGTGCAGCCCTTTCTGCTCTGGGGGGCTGAGAGCTGGCCAGCACAAACAGGGATCAAAGCAGGGCCCCATAGGAAAGGGTTGTGTGGCATGTGAAGTAGACACAATGATTTCATACAGATTTTTTTTTTTTTTTGCTTTTCAGTGCAAGTTTCCTGTGGATCACTTTAAGGTTGACATAGCTCAAACATGTATCTTAGGGCCAGAAAAGTGAGAGCACTGCGTTGATGTCCACCGACTTGGAATTTAAGCAGTCAAAAACATGAAATTATTGCAGTCACGCAGGTCATGCATTTGGGTTCAGAATATTTTCCTGTCTATTTCTGGCTGAACAGCAATCATACAGCAGCTGTCACTTACTAGTTAAAGCTTCCAAAAGTTGAAGGTGGCATGTTTTAGATTGCCACCCATATCTATCTGCACCCTTCACTCAGGATTTCTGGTATAATGCTGTTGGCTTTCAACCTTTGAATAAGGCTGTTACAGATACTAAGAGTCCAAAGGCAAATCATTCTAGGGATACGTAAATCATCCCCTCTCAGAGAAATCTAGTTCCTTTAAAAAGCTGAGTTTATTTGGAACATTAATAAAGTTTCCAGGAAGTAACTGACTTTTTTCTTTGAGTGTTTGACAGACCAGATCAAATACCTGATTAACATATTGTAATGCTTTCTTGGCACATTAATCTACTTCATTTAAAAGCAATAGGGAAAAAGATCCTTTTACATGTAGAGACTGCTGCAATCGTGCTTCCTCTTGCAGCAGAAAAAACATAGCATTTTGTTGGCTGTAAAACTGTACCTTCCAATTTATCGACAACATAAGTATTTCATGTGCCACTCTGCCTTTCAGTAGTGCTACTAAAAATTGAAACCAGGTCTTACTGGTTAAGTTTTGCATGCTTTTCATCCAGTTCAATCTTTCAAACAGATCTTTGATAACATCTAATTTCTAGAGCAGCTGTTAAACATCCAACAACCATCTCCCAGTCTTCCATCAACGTTTCAGGCATGCGGAGCCCTTGTTCATTATTATCGTGACCACATTCCTATTCTTAGCAAAGCTTCTCCTTTGCAGAGCAGCAGCCTACTCTGCTGTGGCAACAGTCCACTTACTAATTTACAGCTCCACCCACTAAATGCCACTGTGAATTATAAACTACCGAAGTAAACCATGTATTTTTAACAGCCTCAATTTTATCATCGTGGCTTTTTATAAAAATCAAAGATGTTTTTGAAGTGCAAAAATGCTAAGCTGGCATTTCAGGTTGTTCTCAAGACCTTGGCTGTTCCTCCATAGTAAGGTTTCCCTTTCTTCTCTCTCCGTGAGGAAATTAGTATATTAATATGCTGCAAAACACAAACTGTTTTGTATCAACATTTTACTCTCTTTCTAGAAGAAAAAGTCTGAAGAAATATGAAGAAAGAGCCAAACTTAGGATCTTTCAAGTACTTGTGTAAATCCTTCGCGTGAGTGGAAAAAAATATCCAGTTTCTTTCCATTTCAAATAAATTTCCTTTTTTATTAAGTCTTTTTTTATTAAGATTGTGGTTCAGGACAAATTTCACATGGATATTTATGAATAGACAAAAATGGAGTTCAAGTTCTATGAGTGTTCAAATATTGTTCTGACATTTACTGTTGTCTTTCCAATCCTTAGTAACTCAATGCAGTTATAGTCAAGCACCAACATATTATGAAGCCTGTGTGATGCAGGAATAGACATTTATATATTTCTTTGCATACTTGTATTTCATAGAAGATTTCCCCAGACAGGACCGTTCAGAGGTGGGAGCCCTGCAGATTTCTCTTTCAGTGTGCACATATAAAAATGGAGGGGAAATCTTGTCTTCTAGTGACATGTTTCTGACAGACCCATTATCCCAAGATCTAAAAAGAAAAGAAACTCAACAGAATGAAATAAATCCCAGTAAGAGAAACAAAAATTCCATGCTGCTGTGTAGCACAAGATACTCTTTGAATCCTCCTAGGTACTGCTTGTTGGTAGCACTCTTGGCATGGTTGCACTCCTGAACTCAGTGTGTTTAAGCAATATTCCCATCTGCTAGGGAAACTGGGTACAGTGGTACCAACTGCAGTTCCTAATTTTTATAAAATACTGCTTGCTAAGTTTTAGCTCTTCTGGCTTCAGTTAACCCAAGTTAATTTCTGGAAATAGGGCAAATTTTATAAATAAGCCTTCTTTCTTTCTAGCAGCTTAATAATTTCTCAGTTCTTAGCACTATATCTGGCTTTAAATGGTGAATATCAAATCTTTAATGTCTCTTTGTCATCTCACTGTATTTGATGAACTACAGTTTTGTGTTAAAATAGGGACTTCGTTCCATCCATACAATTCTGCCCACTTTGGAGCATTTTTCAGTATCACATAATGTAAAAATAGTGCGTCTTTCTGTGAAGGTGTTTTTTGAACACTCCGACAAAGTAGAAAAGCTTCAAGTGCCCAAGTACAGTTTCTTACAAACCCTCTGAGCATCCTTTCTCATTGTGCCTTTTGGCAAACCCACACTACTTGGTCTAATCACTTTCCATAGTTTCTAAAGGACACGTTGCTGATGTGGTTGTGCTTGCTTTGAACAACATGGAAACCCTTGAAGTGGTTTCCTTCCTGCTAATTTTTTTCCAGGCAGCAAAAACCACTTTTTAATAATTTTCTAAAACCTATTTTGCAAGCCAGATCAGAGTTACATTAGAGTTTAATGCCTGAATATTCTAGTCCCAGTGAAGATCTAACATGGCCCTAAGACTTGTTGCTCAAATCCATTTTGTCTTGGCTTTAAATCTTGCTATTTCCATTAACTGTGGAAGTTCCAGAAACTCCGGATGATGTACTTCACAGGCATTACACGACTCTAGAGTGAAGAGTTTGTTTCGAATAACCATTTCATTTTTCTCAAAAATGGTACATTTGAGTGACAGCTGTAATTTGGCCAATCAAGTTTCAGAAACAAGGCAATCATGCCAAAAATTCCTCAGGGTGAACTCAGTCATTATTCTCTGGTGATAATTTTCCTCTTTGCCTCTAGCACAAGTAGCCCGGATCTTACAGGAAGACTACAGCAGCAACTGCCCCTGCACAATGTATTCTCTACCAATCTCCTTACTTATTCAGGACCATCCTAAATTTTCTGGGTTTTTCTTTCTTTTTTTTCCAAATCTTATGTTTTATAATCTTATTAGTCTCACAGTATCATTTACTTAAATATGGGAAAAGTGTACTTCAGTGTAATTATTACCTAATAATGTTCCTTCATAGTAGTGAACCTCATAGATCATAATGCAGGTCAGACTTCACTTCCCCAAAATACGGAGAGATGCATCTAAGAACTGTACACCAAACACGGATGAATTATTTAGACTTATGTCCAAGGTCGCCAGGTTTGATTCTAGATTTTAATGATTTGACATCTACTTTGATCTAGAATGATACAAATTGAGTACTTCCAACCTGAGATCAAAATGGAGACTCACATACACTCGCAAAGTTGTGCGAAAGAGCATGTGGATTAGAAGAAGTCCTTCCAAGGTGGATGCCCAACCAACTTGCTTTGGATGAATGGCTAGATATGGATAGTTTTAGGTGCAGCGTCTGACTGTGCTGTCAAGTTGCTTCTAGAGTAAGATTATTTCTTTTATGATAGATGAGGCTTCTGGTGGGGCATGTGAGATGTGATCAGATTTCCTGCATTATCTTACCATTTTATGTGTTTGATTAGCCATACAGAAGCTTAAGTTCTGGAATCTAAAAATCTGGAATTAATTATCCTTGCTTAGCATTTATCACACTGGAACAGATTAATCATCTTTTGAACTATATTGTTTCCATACCAGTACATTATCCAAGATTAACTTGGGCTTATCAAAATTTTATTAAATTAAAAATCACAGGCCAATAATAGAGGTTTCTGGGTCACTATCCGTCTCAGGCATTTCCTTCAAAGCAATAAACGGCTATCAGTAAACTGCTATTTTTATTCTGTCTCTGCAATGGCTTTTGATGGTGCTGCTCATGGAAGGTGATCCCAGCAACTGCGAGCGGACAGTGTGTTTCCAGTGCTCAGAGATGGAAGCACACGTGGTGGTGATTCCCAGCCTCATACTTGGATAAGAAGTGTGCTGCATCAGAAATGTGCAGACATGTAGTGAATTCCAGCCATGGACAGAAGCTTTAAAAAAAAGGGGGTTGTGAGCAAAGTGAGAGTGTGAATGTCTGTGATTGTAGTTATCGTGCCCTCATGTCAAAATACACTCCTTTTGTCTGGCATGGCCACTATTTCTGGCTAAATGAAATAATACTCTCATACAGAAATACCTTAGAATGTTCAGTTTCATTCTCCAACTTACCCTCCCTTCCTTCTTTAAAAATAATATTTTTTGACTATTTCATGAGAAAAGAAGCTCAGTAGGAACTTCAGTATCTTTACTTGGAAGTTCTACGCAATTTTTTCCACACATCCTCAGACATTATTCTTAGTTAAGCAGAAACAAAGACAGAAGTAAGTTTTAATTCATACAATGTGTTTTATTAAATAAGGCAACTCCTTCTCCTATGCTTGGTCTCTATCTAAAATATTTTTTTGATATTATAATAGTTACTTTTAGAGTCAGTGGACAGGGGTTTATTAAAACTCTATAGACGTTTTGCCACTGATATCAACAAGGCCAGGACTTATCAGATACTTTTCTACTCACTGTATGCAAAGTAAAAGTCTCTAACTGGTTTCTGAAGCTGGGACTTTGTTTTATTCAGAACTGTTGGCAATTGTGTATCTATTCAACCCTACCATAAACAGGGGTGTCACACCTTTTTACGCAGTGACCCTGTTCAGGGATCCACAGCTTGCCCACTTCAAAGTGTCAGTATTAAGTGCTCACAGAGCCCATGGGACAAAAATATCCATGCATTAAGCCATTTAAATCTGTCCAGCATGAGAAATTTTACCCTGCGTAATTCAACATCTGAATTTGGCAATTCCAGTGACATATTGCACAACAAATCATGTTCCTTAAATACGTCCTTAATAATGGGAAATTCATAGGGTAAGGCACCTGGTAACCATCTGACAGTGTCAAGGCATTTGATATTAATTTTAGAGCACTTACTGTTCCACTGTGTAAAATTTATTATTACCATCTTAATATTTAATTTGCATATGTGCTGGCAAATATAAAATTTATATTTGGACTGCACACCTGTCTGCGGGTGACTATTGACTATGGCTGTATTTTTAAAATAAGAAACAACAGACTTAGTGTTCATATGAATGCCACTCAAAAGAACATATTGCTGACAGCTGTTTTATTCTCTAGGTACTAAAACATTAAAATAGGCTATATTTGGATTCCTTTAAACAAATAATCAAGGGCGTTGTAGTTCTTAACATAATCTTAAATTCTCTGAAACCAAATGATGAGTTGGGGTTGACTCATTGGAGCATCTGCTCAAGAAAAAGGATGTTGAATTTTCTTTCAGTTATATTGAACTCATCAGCTGAAATGTTTCTTATTGAGTATGTTGATCTTATAAAAGAGAGGAGGTAATGATTGGAGCTGGTAAAAGTAGGCGAAAATTTTACTCACATGTCAAACAGCAAAACTTTACATAAGGCCCACAGAAAATCCCAGACTCACAGCCAATACCCTGGCAGAAATTACTTCCTTGTTATTCTACTTTATTCTTCTTAAATACTCACTGTACATCAGACTTTGGTAATTTGCCTCCATTTGCTTTGAGACTATGTTTCATGCATCGGACAAAGAACTCTTGCAAAGCTGTGCTTGCATTGAACAGACTCTAATTTTAGTAAAATTGCATTTAATGCACCTTTCAGTGTTGGCAGCTCAGGCACATCCATCTCCCGTGTCTTTCCTACCAGGGCACCAAATTAAATAAAAGGGATGACAGTATTGCAAAAAGAACAGAAAATTGTGTCCAGGAAAAATGCTGGAGAGACATGAGCACTCGTTTCCCTGATGAACTCTGTTTCACCCTTGAGGAACCGCCCTGCCCCACCAAAGACAAGCTCTGTGCCCCAGGCACAGCCAGCCATGGTAAGCAAAAAACCCAAGCCTTTCTTCCTGCCTTGAGGATCAAGGAAAGCTGGAAGCATTTGAGCAGCCCTTTGCTCTTCCTTGGCACAGGATATTCTGTCCCTTGCATCATCAGTGGTGGCTGGGAAGTTTTTCTCAAGAAGGGCAGTTTGCTTGAATCTGAAAAGCTTCTTTGCCTTCCTCTCAATTTCAAATAGGCTTTCAGAGCTGGAGGGCTTGTGAACCAGAGAAAACCAGACAAAGTGGAAATATCTGTGCTCTTTTTCAGTCACAAAGAATTCATTGCAGTCAGTAAGGCCAGGAATCAGCCCTCAAAAATACATATTAAGCACCTGGCTAAACTTAGAACCTCGGTTTCTTTTTTCCCATTCCCAAGCAAACCCAAATTTTGAGGAATTTTTGCATTTTCCAATCATAGATATGTGTTAGGTGTTCAGTGGACATGCAATGCACATACACAAGATTCAGTTCATACCTTGGAAAATGTTGGTATAACTTTTCATAAAAAAAGAAATTGTCATTCCACACAAGCTTGGGAAAGGTTTCTACGCTCTCTTCAGCTGTGTGCTTGTGTCAGTAGCTCTCTTCAAAATGCACCTCTACTCATCCAAAAGCAGAAATACAACAGACTAGGAATGAAACTAAGTCCCTGAAGCTGCTTGTTTGTCGGTCTCATTCCTGAATGTCTTGTTTGTCATGATTTGCCCACTAAAGCTACTGTCCATTCTAGACAGCCCTGCAGTCTGCCTCGTCCACAGCTGTTTCTCTTACAGAAATACATGCAGGAGCAGAATTATTTCAATGGTGTTAATAGCCTGTATTCCCAGCAGGGATAATGAAAGCAACCAACTTTACCATAGAAGTCCAACAGCAAAATACATGCAAGGGGAAGTTGTTTGGTTCCATTTCAGGAAAGAATTTATTATGTCTTTGACTTGCATACTTCTCATTTTTCTGCACAATAAGATTTTACATCACTGTAATATGGAGGCTTATGCAGGAATATTCTTGGAGGTATTGTTTTAGTAGTAGCACTGGAAACAGGGGAGGAAGTGAAAAAGCACACTATTATTTCTGTCTTTTATATGATTTAACTCTCAAATAGGGTTGTTTCTGTTCAAATTTCTAAACCACAGTTTCTCTCCTATGGGTATCACAATTAAACTCTCCAGGCTGCTGTATCACAGCATCAAATTAATTAGTGCTCCATATTATCAATAATTTGTGATAATTGTGGTCCAAAAAATGGCCATGACAACTCTAAGCTGTGAAAAGTCTGAAATCTGTAACATCCATGTTAAAGTCTCAAGATGAGTGGAAAAAACCTGATTATTCTCCATTCTGCATTACACTATATATCAAAACCTCTTCTACAGTAAGTAAAGCTCATTCAAGCTGTATGTGATTTGTGTCATATTCATTTATACCAGATGTTAATTTTTAAAAAATTGTTTGCTTAACATCAGTGAGTGGTTCCTATAGATTTCCTTTAACCATCACATGCAGTCATATATATTTGATATATATACATTCTGAGCTCATTCACATTTTTCCCTACATAAAACAAAGAATGTATTGATGTGAAAAAAAAATCCTTCCAAAAAGTCCAGAGAATACAACTGTATCAAAGAATTGCTGAAGAAGTAGGGTCTCCATTTAGGATTAGTATTCAAAGCAGCACCCACATATGCATTATGTTTTTAAGAGCTTTCATGAATTTCCTGCTACAAAACCGGCAGGCATTTTCAGCAGTTTTTGAAGATATATATGAGCAATGAAGAATATAATTTTACATCAAATGAAATATAGTCCTGACCAATTCCTTGTTGTTTACTGATTTCTCTCAGGTCTCAGAGTTTGAGCAGTGTGGCAGCAGGACCCAGGCCACGGACAGTTTCTGCACTCGGAGTAAGGGGCCCCATCCCATCAGGTTCTGTGCAGGTGCTTTGCTTTGCTCCCGAGTCCCCAGCTCCTCCCTGCAGGCAGCTTTTGCAGATCGTTTGACTGGAAATACAGTCAATAACAGGCTTCTGTTGCTACCCCCTAGTAAGTAGAGGCACATTCCTGGTCTTTTGGCAATCAGCAGGGAACAACTGCATATTAAATGAAACTTGCATCTTTTTAAATGTTCCAAACATCTTGCTTCTTATTTTGTTTCCGGCATTCCATAGTAAAATGCTGAATTTTATTTCCACCAGTAGTAATGGTGCTCCAAGGAAAGTCTAAACACTTTTGTGACCGTGTATGATTACCACACTTGCTGGTTTTAGTCACTCTTGCACTCTTATAGAATTATCATAACCAATAAATATATCTGATTGAATAATTGATATTTAATCCAATAAGGACAACCGATTTCTGCGTCATGTTCGCTTTGAACTTCCATCAGTTTATAAAACATAATGAAGCATTTGTGATCTCATTCTGGTGGGGAAAATCTCCAGATCAAAAGAAACTCTTTAGTTCTCTGAAACTCTTTCATTTTACTATTCACAGTTTTAATTCAATAGGCTGTGACCCACCAGATGAAGATGCTTAATTAACAGTTAGTGAGCTGTTTTGATTTCAGTGAAATCATTAAACAACTTACTTCAAAGATGCCAGATGTACTATGTTTACAGCCAAATTAGCACCCTTGATCTATTTTTAGTGAAGTTCCTCAAAAAATATATGTACACTTTCAAGAGGGAGTTAAGAATAGGCTAAAATTTAAAGGAATAACTGTTACCGAGTTTGCTGCTGAACTGTGCTTTGAGCCAAGCACTGCTGACTCCATTTTAACAGAGTGGAAAGATGCTCTTTCTTGCCTGCTGATTATGGTCAGTGATACTTGAAATAAAGCAAAGCCATTCCAAAGAGTCTCCCATTTCTTTCTGATGGAGAAGGGTGTGGATGAAGCAGACTCTGCACAAAGACGTGATGCATAAACAGCAATGGCAGGTTCAGCAAAAGTGTAAGCAGAAATATCAAATGGAACATTGTAATTCTGGCCACTGCAAGGGCCACTTCTTTACTCACTGGATGACAAACCATCATCAGGTACAACTGCAAGACAACTGTGTAGAAACTTTTGCCATTGAGTGGCATCGATCCAATGATCAACACTCCCCATGAGAGTAGTCTGAAAACCACATTAGAAAAACAGCAGAATATTTCCATGTTTGTTTGTTCTGAATTGTATGCCTAATTTACTCACTCTGACTTTTCAAATCTAGTTGCTGCCCTGTTATTTCCCCCAGTGAACCAAAAGCTCAGCTTCCCTATTCACATATGATTTTGAAAATATCCTACAGGATTATTATTAAAAATTCAGCTGGTGTAAAATCCCTCAGTTACCCAATATTTTTGCTGCATGGATACCTCTTGTTAATGCATTAGCTAATAGAAAGGGCCAGCAAAAATATACCTCTGTCAGTGAAGGAAAAGCCTTTCTTCAGACATAAGAAGGATTTTTAAGTATTTGCTGTATTGTGGGAGTGAAATCTCACTCAGAAATGCAAGAAAAGCAGTTCCTTGGTCAATCTGACATGATTTCATTTCAAATCGTTTTTTCGCTGTGCCTCTGTGGCTTACTCCCTAATTTTTCACTGTATGCCAAAGCATCAACATGCAGTCCCTTCAAGAAGGATCAGGAGAATGTAAAAGCCCTTCTGTGGTGACTGACAGTTTCAGCCTTTCACTTCAGAGGGATCATGACAAGTTATCCTCACTCATGCACTACTGCTGCTGCAATTCCAGAAGGATTAATAACACAAAGCATGCTGCTTTTTACTGAAAGACTCACTCCAGAGTGTTGCAGGCTATCTGCTGGAAACAGTCTCCAAAGGAGGTTTTCTCTCAAGATTAATACAGACTGTCATGAAAAAAACCAGTTATGTTCCATATTCCATGCCCACTCCATTCTATCAGATCAGGTTTCAGTAGTTCAGGCTCATCAGTTGGAACTTTTCTCTACTGCCAGAGACCAGATAAAAAATTCAAGGGACATGTTACTCGTTTACAGACTGCCCTGGAAGGATGATCCTACTGTAACAAAGTGGGAAGATGTGAAAGTTCTTTGTGCTACGCATCTAATAAAAATGTTTTGCAGGGAAAACTGTAAGGAAGAGAACATATGGCACAAATTGTACCATAAGTGCTAAACAAATCTTAAACTGTAAACATCCTCTTAGGTTAGAGCTCTTTAGCAACTTTTTGCTGTCTCTGGGATAAGCCAATGGCGCCAGTAAATGTTATTTTGCTAAGGGGGTTGGTTTGTTTAGAAGTTTTATGTAAGAAAAGTGACTCTGCTGCTGTGAGGGGTTCCTTGGCAGTAGCACTTCTTGCATGTCCTCATGTGCAGAGAGGAACAGCCACAGTCCTGAAAGGCTTCAAGCAGATGGGTGGTTGTGTGACAGCAGAACATGCCTCAGCTCCAGCTCTGCTGGAAAGAGTCAGCAGGTGCTTGTCTTCAAGATGGAGCTGCATCTGTGAGTCAAATATGGCCTTCTGTGGACGTGGATTATGTCCTCCTGTGCAGGAGAACCTTTCTCAAATCTTTTAAGCTTCTGCCAATTAACTGCAAATCTTATTCCTAACATATGTGGAGTTCCCAGCTGCACGCAGTCAAATAAAGGCACTCTAAGAGTGATTCTGGAGTACTTTTGTTTGATTAAGTGTATCCTATGGTAAGCAGAACCATTACCTTCACCGAGCATTATATCTAAATAGATTCAGTTTTCTGCAAAATTATAATTAAAATTTACTATGCTTAGGGAACATTCTTCTGTGGAATCTTAGCCGACCATTTGGTATTAGTAGCATCTCTCTAATAAACAGCAGAAATGAGCTCCTGTTGATGTTCTTACTGGTTTGAATGATTCAATTTTAGGTCTGAAGCACTTTTTTTCTTTTTTTAGCTATTCTCTATTGTGAAAAAAATCTCGTGCTTGGCAATATATCTGTATATAATGTTCTGGAAATAAAAGACACATGTTCTCTTGACAAAAAATCTTTATAGCAGAAGGAATTCCTTAAAGATTTTGTATCCTGTACAGATAGAGAAAGATATATGATGTAGAGAAGAAAAAGAGTTTCTAAAAATTGTTTTAAAAAATTATCAAAATCTATTCATACTATTCATTAGTAATTACTGAGAGCAGAATAGTGTATGAAATTGCCATGCAAGTCTTGTCAAGGCAAGACTGGTGATGTCTTCTTCACTTCGGTTAAAAAATTCATATGGCTACCATCTTTGGTATTTGACTTTTTAAATTTACTGGTACTTTAATTCTAGGAGACAGAATCCCACAGGGCACAGCCTGCAGTGAAATACACCTTTGGGGTATCATATTTAGGAAGGATGCTCTCAGGTCCTCACTGGCGAAATGTGAAAAGGGTGGTCACCCCTTGGCCATGTCCAGATGCTGCTCCCCCAGGGCCCCATAAGTGGAACCACCAGCCAGCACCAGCCCATGCAAAGGCATCCTCAGAAGCAGCTGCAGATGTAAAGACAGGCTCTGACACAGCTTCTCGCTGTCTGACAGGAGTTCATCCCCTCTCACGCACATCTGGTGTGGATTTATGTGCTCTAGAATGTGGAGGAATTAAAGTTTAACATATGGACTTAACCCATTTTGCCTAAAGAGGTGAAAAGTAGGTGTTTAGATATTATCAAGTCTGTAGCTGGAAGTCATAGACACACTGTAAATCTCAGAGGCACCTGGCTGGAAAGGCATCCCCTGAGAGCAGCCAGCAGACATAGCAGATGCCAGATCCCGAGGGTGGGTGGCACAGGGAGCAGGGCTTGTGCAGATACGTTTCACAACATGTCTGGCAAAGCTGGTGACATCCCAGCATGGAATAATCTCGTGTTCTTTCAGCTCACGAGTGCAAAAAGATCCAGGAAAAAAGCTTGGGCACATCTTCTTATGTATAGAGTGTGTTCCAGGCTTTTCTAGGCACTGCATGGTGGTCTGTCAGTTCAGAAACCTTCTCAGTGAATTACGTTTTGAGTAACAATATCACCTCTAGTGCGACAAACCTGGGTTACCAACCAATTGTCCTATTTTGGCCCCAGACCTGGTTCAGCTAAGCAAACCCAGGACTGGAGAACAAGTTGCAAGACCTTTTTTTGATGTCATTTAGCACAGTAAAATGTACTATGTTTAAAAGAAGCATTTTGATTTTTGCAGGTCACAGAAAACCAACAGTGTCATATATCACTTTGGAAGATACAGTGAGGCTGCCCACTACCGGATATAATCCTGAACCTACTTTGGAAGGGCCATTTACAGTGACCCATCTTCACCACTGGTACAGGGTCTCTCTGTGGTGTGGACAGACCCTGAGCTGCATCTGCTTACACCAGCATGTTTATCAATCTCTCTAAATAATAGGCTCACTGTCAGTGGTTGAGGTTGACTCTACTTTAAAAGATGCTTACAGGCAAATGGTTTTACCACATAAATCACTAGCATGAAGATGGATGTACTTTATGCAGAGGTGGAGCTTGTGCCTTCTTTTCTTGCTTACTCATATTAACGGGAATGTGTATGCAAATTTCCTACCCCCCAGCATTTACAATAAATTGCTCTTGGGCACTTGAACTCCTTCCAGCTTGATTTAGAAGTTCAAAAGAAATGTAAGTATATGTATTCTCCCCTCTCCAAAAAAAAAACCAGCTGGGGAAAGGGAAGCTGACTGCTTGGGTAAAAGCTTTAACTCCATGTTAGCAGTTTTTGAAGGTGCTGTGGTTTCGATGACGTAAGGCTGTGCTCCCTCAGCTTTTTGTATGTGGGTTGCTGTTCAATAAGCCAGAAAAACATAAATAACATAGATATAGAAAACATAAAACACAGACTGATGATTAAATACATGATAGCCCTCTAGATGAGGCTCCAGCTGAGATGTATTGTCTCCAATTACAGTGATCATCCCCAATCACCAGGTGTCCCTATATATCCTCCAGGCCCAAGTAGCCCTCCTTTCTGTTGGGGAGGCTAATGTGATGTTTTTCTGCAGAGCTGCTGCTCTTCAGATGGGTGAGTGCTGGTTCTGGGGACCTATTTTGGGTGTGTCTCTAAGGAGTGATGTGTAAGTAAGGCTGTTATAATGTGTTGTGGCTGGAGTGTCCTGCTTAGCATGGACAATATGTTGGAAAAAAGTTGATTCATTGTAAAATGATGTTGGGGTTGTTTCCATCTTTCTGGGGAGAAATGGATGCCCTTCATCCTGCAGTTTTTGGTGGTTGGTTGAATGCAGCTGCTATTGTACATGAGTGGGGGCTTTGAACCTTATTTGGCTCCTCTCTACTCTTTCCTTTCTATGATACTTATATGTGAATACGATAATAATATTCAATGATACTTTTATATTGATAGCTCAAAGCCTGTTGGTTCTATGTGCAAGCTATGGGGATGGGCAGCTCTGCACCCTGAGCTTCCACCACTGAAATCACTTGTGCTGCATGACACACAGCTGCCATTCTACATTATAACTAAATCCTAGCAATCTGTTTTGAAACTCATCTCAGGTGGGAGAAATCAAGATATATCTGTCTCCAGCACAGACTTAATGCTATGAAAGGATCGTAGGGGTTCAGAGCCATTTGCCCAAATTCTCCCTCAAGTGCAAAGCATTCAGACTGTTTCCTATTTAAACAGTCCTCATTTTTCACATACAAAAGTGCCTTTACCTCAACCTGTATCATCATGGAAATTAGTTTAAATGCTTTAAAGATTTCTTCAGATGTGTCTCACTACCTTAACTATATTTTTGGATGCTGAACAGTTCAGGTTGTTGGGAGTTGAGAGCATTCTGATATATTTAGGACTTTCTTTGCCGTGTTAAAAGTATGGAATATATTTGAGTGAATACAACATTAGAAAAAAACACTTTTTTTTTTGCCTTTAAAGGCAAGGTGTACTAGGTTTGTTTCAGAAAGCTGATAGGCAATTCAAATTGACTCCTAAGGCTGACAGCAATAATTTCATTAATGCAATTTTATTCACTATTAAGGTCATAAACTTTATCCTGCAAATTGATAAAACATATTAATGAGCTTTTACAGCTTTTGACAGAAAAGTAAGGGTTATGTCTAGTTTTAGGGCAGAAACTTCTCCAAGAACAACTGGTGAGAGTAAGGTATGTTGCACAATATTCCCACCTTGTCTCATGCTATGCCTGCTGCAGAGGGACAGGCAGAACAATCTCACCATGGCCTCCTGAGGTACATCTTTACTTTATTTCATACTCTAGCAATAGAACAGGCAGCCTTCAATGGCAAGCCATGAGACTTGCCCTACTAAATCTGCTGCAGATGAGTGCTAACACTGCACTAAGGTAATCATGCTCACCTCTGGCAGTATTTGCATTCACTGAGCTGGTAATAAAAATAGCTACAGAGTCTTGAAAGGGCAGGGGAAACAGTCGATGAAGGACTGCAAAATACCAATCCACTAACTCCGCAGTAGCAACATTGTTATTTCCTCCCCTTGCCACTGCAGGGAGTAGAACAAGGCTGGATTTACTTCATCCACCTTTAAATTAATTGGTCATCAAGAAACACTGTCATAGGAAAGTATTTACACTGTTTTGGCATGGCTGCTAGATTACTCGTTTATTCTGGGAGTATCATTTTGGCAACATAAGAAAGGGGAACTGTGGTCTTTGGAGAAAGAGGAACTCTGGGGGAAGAAGAGTGAGCCTTTCAGGAAGAGGTAAAGCACTATAGGAGAGAACAAAAGGTATTAAGTGCAATTCCATCTCTATTTTTCCAGCCTGCTTTTTCACATCTAACTGGTTTAGAAATGCTTTGGGCGACAAATATACCCATGTTCCTTGTGCTGTCAGTGGGTGTGGATGGGCTCTTCCAGAAGTTTTGGTGTACTGAAGCCATGGTGATCTGGAGCTGCCTGGTGTGTCACTTATTGTTCACTGCTGGTTTTAGATTTACTCCTGGAACAGAAGCAAACCCAAGTTTTGCAGCAAATGGGTAAACTGCACAGAGTTCCTCTTTCCGCCAAACTATTTCCATCAAACATTGCAAACTGCATGTTTGAGAGCTGCATGGTACAAGATTTTATGTCAAAGAAGAAAGCTTTCTCAACTCTGATGCTCTCACTGGCCTTGTCGGCCTACACCTGCACAAAGGAGGAAAATGACAAATATCTACAGTTTCTACTTTCCCACTGAGTCAGTCTTGCCTGGTCTGTAAGTATCAAAAGGGCTGCACACATGGTTTCTTTGGAGCTTCATATGGCAACCACTACGCAACGGAGTTTCACTCAAAAGTAGTGGTGTACTGAGGGCGTTTGGAGTCTGGCAGATGTTGGGTGCTGAGCAGGACTGTGCTGCAGGTCACAGCCCCCCTGCTGCCCCCACAACTGGACACTGCTCAGTAGCAACCCCGGGGGAACTGCTACTCTGCAAATTCCTGTCCTGCCATGAAACACCAGGTAAATGGATAGTAATTTGTATTGCAGTGAAAGTGCACAGGCCAGTGATCCCCCTTTTCCCGCTCAAACTCCTGAATGAACCCAGGGAAGCCTTGTACACTTAAGCCTAGAACCTGTCTGGGATGTCCTCACTGTAAGCTGCTGGGAAGCCGTGAACATGGACATTTCGGCCATGCAGGAGCCCCTGATCACACTACCTAAATTCAGAAGGGGTTTCTTTCTGTCCCCCAACCCTTGCCAAGGGCATTTGGGTGAAGACATGCTCCAGGCAAAAAGTACGGTGATGCTCGGAGGGAGCCCACGTGTCACTTGTGTGATGGAGGCACTGCAGGTGCAAGGCTGCTTCATGATCTACAGGCAGACATGTTCCCTCCTTCCTTCTATAAATGGTTTTCTCCTTGATTAGTGGTCTGTCTTACCACTTCTGCTCCAATAGCCTAATTTAGAGCAGGGCTACAAATTTGCATCCCTACAGCCAGCTCAATGTCCTTAATTATATGTGTCTTTATATGTCTAAGGAAAATTTCAGGTTTGAAAATGGATGGAGAGAGAAAAGGTTTCTATCTTTGTAGCACTATGCATTTTTTCCCATGTAGTATTTCCTGTAAAGACATCTGGGCCTGATTCTTGTTTATGGTAAAGCTGTTCTACATGAATGCAAAAGGGAATTTGAAGCCTGAGTGATGGTGTTTTCTGCTAAAGCAGTGCTGAGGGACTGGCAGAAATGGAAACCCCTCAGAGTACCAATGTCTGAGTGCAATGGCCCTGTTCTGAGATACAGCCACTGGAACCATCACCATCTTTCCCATCTGGGATGCTTCTCATGGAAGTCATGTTTATAATAGTGAAGGACACATGTAGTTTATCCTGGTTTTGAGAGGGATAAAAGAGGAGAGCCTCCTCAAAAGCATAAACCAGTAGAAATTAATTACTTTAAATTGTTTATTCGTTGTCAATTCCAATGTCTGCTATTACAAGCTTCCTATTGTATCTGGCCCTTCGAACAGTCTTTCACCATCAAAGGTCACCAGCCACAAAGTGTTAATTTCCAGAATATTTGTAATACTTGTTCATTCCAATAAGCTCCCTACAAAAAAGAATTCATCCTTGTCTAGAATTAAGAGGAAACATGACAAAGCTTACACAGCTTTCCCCTCGTTTTTAATGCATCAACCACAGTCTTTTCCATTTCCTCTTCTAAAACAAGACTGCAAAAATCATCAAGGAGATGCATTCATTCATTTCAAAAAGGTTGTTGAATCAGGATGGAAAATGAGGTGGGAAATGAATTAATGCTGGTTTTTACTACGCAACATCTTGGGAGATGGCTCCTTTGCTTTGTCACCAGTTCAGTTCTGTCCCAATCCCAAGCCAGACATCAGTATTTAATATGCTTTATAGATATCAACTGTTTTCATTGGATCACTTAATACCCTTCTCTTATGGACATAATATCCTAGAAAATTATGAGAAGTACCTGCTGTTAAATGAAAATTCCAGATGTAAAGAATTTTTCTTCATTTACAAATGTTTTATGAAGAACAGCAATACTTCCTTCAATTATTCTTGTTACTGTCAGTTGTTGGCCGAAGAAGTGTTACTGAGTAAGTCTGTCACATGTCTTGTTATTAGATGAGCTGAAAAAAGCCAAAACCAAAATGAAGACAACTTTCAGGGAATTTAGCAGGTCTGGTTCTATTCTTCTCATTAGAGTAAATCTAGGATAACATCATGGAAATTGGCACAGTTAGTGGAAAACAAATTGAAGTGAGGACAGAATTGATTGATTGTACATGAGAAATATGAGCAGATGACCTGAATAGTGACTGCATTTTCAATTACATCTGTCTTTGACTCTGCTGTTCAAAGGGAACACTGTCCACTGAACCAGCCCTGCACACCTGTCTGCAGCGCCTGAAGTGCCTCTGCCATCAGGACTGATGCTGTTGTAGAGCCTGTGTGCCAGCTTCATTGCAGTGAGGTTCTAAACTAGCAGTAAAAATAGGCTTCAGCACAGCTTCTTGGTGCTTGCATTGGTCACATCAAACGAAGAATGTGTTGGAGAAGATAAAGTGGTCCTTCAGGTAGGACATCTGCCACTGAATTTGAAGAGCTGCTGTCCTGGTGGTGGTGTTGGACCCCTGACAATGCTGACCTGTTACCCTGAGGATGGCATGACAGGATTCACCTGAGACTGGCACTGGAAACCCCCCATCAAATCTGTCTTGCCTCCATTAGCCCATGACACAGGCCAGGCTGACACCTCAAGTTTTCTCATTCCCACTGCTATGCCAGCCTGAAACACCTCTAAATCTTTAAAGACTGAGTTATTTTGGGTTTACTGGAGTTTTCTTCATGCTTTTTTCTATTAGCAGCTTTTAATGTTTTGTGAAGAGAAGGTCCTGGTTCAGACCCAGTCAGGCCAGAGGTTCCTGAGAGTGTCATCCATCTGTCCCTGGATCATCACTTAAGGCACCCCTGACTGCAAGGTCCTGGAAATAAACTGCCCATGTTTCCTTCTCCCTGAGAAAGCACATCACGTGGTTCAGGGTGAGAAACTCTCCTTCTCCATTAAGAGACTGATGTCCTAACATGCCTTAAATACATCTGAGACTGCAACTTCCATGTCAGGCATGTATCTTCTTCCAGATTCAAAAGGGTTTGAAGTTGTTTGTATAAAGCTAGGGAGCCTATAAACTAACCTTTCAAAGATTTGGGGCAGGCATACTCTTAGAATTTTTCTTCACTTGTATGACAGGTCTGTAAAAAGGTCAGAAAAGTTATTCTAGTATAGAGTAACACCCAACAGTGGAGTTAACAATTCTCTAAAGCAGTCACATTTAACCATAACATCCATAGAATCTTGTCTTGATACCTTTCCTTCTCTGATTTTTCAGGTACTTTTTCAGTAAATATGCATACTTAGATGATCAGTGAGGTGTTCCCAAAGAAGCTTTTTAAGCAGCATCTTCATGCTATTTTCCCCCCATGGTTTCTTAGGGTTTTTTTCCTATTCCAGACACATAAATATCTCACCAAAATTATCTGTGACTCTTCTTGCCCTGAAATGTGTTCAACTTTAGATGGTGTTGTGTGGTGGTGTGGATGTTGATAACATATTGGCACCTGTTGCTTCAGCCATAATGGCACAAAGGAAAGCAGTTGTCTGCTTGGTTTTATTGAGGTTGAATCTAAAACATAAGTGGAAAACACTGAACCCTCACTCTCCTCATGGGCCTTTGCTGCTTATTGTAAATATTTTAGTTGAAACTGAGAGCTGAGATGTGTCCCTGTGAGATGCCTCTGCAGAAAACAAGCTAAAATCTGTCTCTTTGAGAAGGATATCATGGACTGCAACTTTTTCCTTATATATCTGTATATTTAAAAACAATAGGTAGCTTTTTGCAAGTAGAAATTCTGTAGAAAAGAGGATTTACTTGTTCAGCTTGATTAAACTTCAAGTAAGACAGGATAATGAATTTGAGGCTTGGTGTTTACAAGGAACTGGAGCAACAGCTTGCAGCATTTTACTGTCAGTTAAGGATGCTGAAATACTGTATGCAGTATGAAACAAAAGACTCGTGAATATATCATGTTTAGGCAAAAAAGAAGGTTTCTTAAACATTCTTCTTGAAGATAGACAAAGCTAAGTATGAGCTATACTTCTGAATATCATTTCAGAGCATGGCTTCACTTGCTCTACTGAGAGACTAAGACTAATCCCCTGCAACGTACTTATTTGTAAGTACTTATTTTACTCCTTTACATATGAAATGGTATCCAAGTTGTCTGGTGGAAAATTTCTAAATGATTTGCTATTCCTCTCACTGTGAATTCCTACCATAGTACATTTAGGAATCCACAATTGCAAGGTAAATTAAAACTGAAAATTTGACAAAGGCAAGCAGACCAAAACAAAGCCCTGGTGTGAGATGTCATTACCTGCTGTTGGGAAAGCAATTCAAGACTTTCATACAATTGGTTATAACATTTCCTGAGGTAAATTACGCTGTCAGCAAACAATATAGAAGTAATTTAACAAATGTCAGAACATCTTGGGAAAAAAGATAAAAACCACAACACATAACTACAAGGCCAGGATAAAGCTATTTTATCATCTGTCATGAGAACCAGCAAATGGAGAGAGCTGTTTCTAACACTTTGAAAGCATTTTGGGCAGCTATAATCCAGCTGGCTGAACCACTCTAAATGTGCTGACTGGGGGAAGGGCAAGATTTTTTTTTTCCCCCTAATATCATGGGTGAAGGAAAAGTTTTAAAAATTATGTCATAGCTCCCTTTGGGTTAGCTGTGACATGCTTCAACTTCTGAATGGCATTGTTGGTTTGCATGTATGCTCAATAAATTTTAACAAAATTATATTACTGAAAATTCTTTTTACATTTTAAATCCCTGTGTGTAGTGCTATAGCCTAGTATTTATTGATGAAACCTTATGACAGATGGGTATGCAACAGTGGGAGAGGGGAAAAATCAACATGGAAAATAAATACATGCTTGTATACAGCCAAGAGATAAAATACTGGCTTGGTTTGCCAAGGAAACCTTTCCTGATTATGCTGAAATCTTTCGTGAGAGGTTATCAAAGTACTTCAATAAGGCTATTGCCTGAGGACCACATAAGTTACAAAGCCACATACAAGACACAGCTCTATGGCTCGCTGTTCAGGGCGCAGCATTGTTTGGCTCCCTAATTACCTCTGTGTGTGTTCTTCCTCTTACAGGGAACACAGGGACGCTCAGCTGTCAATGAAAGCAGAACGCCAAACACTCTGACTGCAGCTTCACAGAGTGCAAACGGAGGGGAAAAGAGCAGGACGAGTGACAAGGCACAGACAGAAGTGAAATACAGAAAAATGGGGTTCCCTGGGGTTCTTGGGGCATGATCAGGAGGTGCAGCTGCGTTAAATGGGAAGACTAAATACCTTCCAACTAGCAGACTGTTTCAGGTTTTGTTTTAAAATTGGGCAGGAATACCATCAGAGTGTAGTATGCTGCTGTTTTCTAACTTGTAAGATGTGTGAGCTCAGGCAGACGATAGGAAGCCTGTGCTGCAGACTCTGGTGTGGTGTTAGAAATGCCAATCCAGGTAACTGACAACTAAAAAAATCTCTAACACAGCTGGTATTGTTTGGGAGGATAATCTCTTCAGATTTTACATACTTACAGGGGAAAAAAAAATTGCCCAATGCGATTTTAAGTGCCACCATCCATCGAGGTTTCTGAATTTACATTACTTGGAATTATACAGCAGACTGGAAAGGAAGCAGTCTTGTGTCAAGAAGCTCCATGCTACTATGCTAGAAAGATTATAGATGTGCAAGCTTGCAAAGGGGCAGACTCTGCCATGATACATTTTTCTGATATTTTTAGTGGGGAGAATGGTTCCTGCAGGAGAGGAAGCCACTGAATGAGATTAAACAAATCTTGCATCCCATGGAGAGCACAATCTTACTGACAGTGCGTGACTGAAGCGAGCAATTCAGGGGAGAGACTGACAGCACGGCTAGCAGCTATCTCCAGCTGCCAGACTTGCCTCAAACTCTGAACATGCCTCTGCAAAAAGTGCATTTCTGAGAGTAAGAAGGGCCCAAGAAGCCATTCAATTTGAGGTGATCACCATATATTATGGCAACCAACAGCATCTGTTATGTTTTGCATGCATTCTGTTTAGAAATGACCAAGTGATGCTGAAGGCTGGAGGATACCAGGATGACGTACCTCCCTGAACTGGGTCCACTTCCTTCTTCATCAAACTCCTCAGCCTGGGGCTAGAAAGTGCTGCAGGCTCCTCTTGGTATTGTGCACTGAGACCCTAAGTAAAACAAAATGGCTTAAATTATTCCACTGAGGGTTTGTTCTGTATTATGTTATTCTGGGAAACATGAGGTGAGAGCATTAGTTAATATTTTAGGCTATAGGAGGTAAATCAAGGAGGTGTGTGTATGGAGTGTGTAAGTTCAGGGTTCCTGCTGTTTAATCAACTGCAGTCACATATCACAGCATGAGTACATATAATTGTCTCCCAAACTCAAGACTGAATTCTTAAAGTTCCCTTGTTACATATTACTTCTCCAAACAAGAAACAGCAATACAATGTAGTATTACCAAAGCAGATGATTCATTCTGATACGCTACTTAAAACATGCCAAGGACATCAGCTACAGCTCAGTCAAATCTCCCTGTCTGAAATAAACATTGATCTGATGGAGTCCTGCACTAATTTTTAAAACATAACAGCAGGGGGCAAGGAGGGACAGGGTTTTTCACCAAGAATTAGCTGCTTACACATAGAAGCAAGGAATACTTTCAGTACTTACTGTTCTTTTTTTTCTAAATAATTCTCCCCAGAAGCGGTGATTGCAATGGCAAAGTTCTGAAGAATCCTAAGGCTTTTAAATCTCTTATTTAAAAATAATTCAGTTTTAGTAAACAGTCTGGAAAATGCATCCTGCATTGCACGTTGTGCATAAGATTGCAGAAATGTATTTTTAGGGTCATGAGCTAAATTGACATCTGGCTCGATGGATATTTCAGATGTATTGCATGCATTTGGTCTGAATGTAGCTCACTGCTTACTTTTTCCCCCTCAGATTATGCAGTGGCATTTATCCTTTGTGCTTATAGCACACAACCTATCCCTAACATCTGAGTAAATCTTGGATTTTCAATCATCTGGCATACTCATAAGTTCTCCAAATTTTTTATTACTTAGCTTACAGCAAATTATTCTGGATACAGCACAGTCTATTTATATGCCTTGTGGTATCATTTTCTTCAGTGTCTTTATGGAAGACTGTCAAATGAGGGAAGCAGCTGAACTGGAGAGGCATAGGAAAGAAGGGAAAATAAATTCCCTAACATCAACAAGGAAGACACTGTCAGTCCTAGCAATTATTTCCCTGATAACTATTCTGTTGAATTTATTTACAAATCTGGAGTAATATGTTACCTGCTGCTATGCAAATTGATGACTAGATTTTTTTATCCTGTCAGACTTCCAACTGAAATAATGCTTCCAGAGATGGTGACCCCCACCATATCCTTCGGCAATTTATTCCAATGCCTAACCACTCTCAGTGAAATTTTTTTTTTCTAATATCCAGTCTGAACTTCTCCTGGTGCAACTTAAGGCCATTTCCCCGTATCCTTTCACTTAGGACATGCTAGAAGACCATGACCACCTCACAACACATTCCTTTCAGGCAGTAGTGGTAGAGAGCAATGAGGTTCCCCCTGAGCCTCCTTTTCTCCAGCTTAAGCGCTTCCAGCTTCCTCAGCTACTCCTCATGAGACCAGTGCTTCAGACCCTCCCCCAGCTCCATTGCTCTTCTCTGAAGGACTCCAGCCCCTTGATGTCTGTCTTGAAGTGAGGGCCCAAAACTGGACACTTTGGTGCCACTTGGATTCTTCTTGATGACGGTCTGACAGTAGGGATCAGACTTCTAGTGCTCCTGCTGGCACCAGCATTTCCTCAAAAGTATTGTGAGGATAACAAAATTATCTTCTTAAAATAGATGCACGTCTTCATTTCTTTGGATTAACACATCATCTCCCGTTCTATGTGTGGGACAAGAGCATGTTTGCCTGGCAGTAGCTAGTACATGTCATTTCTTCCAGCAATCCATATGAAGCCCCAAAGTAAGTCTTCTTCTTAAACTTGTTAAACCAAAGGTCTTCAAAATCTTTTCCAGCCTCCAAAGAGAAGATCATCTCTCCTTTGAGGGAAGACAAAGACCTGGTGCTGGCTGTCAGAGGCACTTGTGAAATGTTCTCCTTCTATATCACACCATAAAACCCCTGGGTGCATTTGACAGTTATTGGCATTTTGCTAAAGTAAACTGGACCTGGTATAGATGATATTTCTGAAAATGAGTTATGTTCATATAAAGAAGTGTTACTGAAATATCCAGATGGATTTAAGAGAGGCTTAAATTTATTTATTCTTATTTTTGTTAAAATGATATAACACCTTTTGATTGCCATTCTTTGCTCAGAAGTCTGCTTTAACAAACATAATTGTTTAGACTCTATGAACACTCCAAATGAACTGACCCAAATTTAACAGTAAATGACAAAAACCCCAAAACCTGAAATGAAAACAAACAAGCAAAACCACTTGTAATAATATTATCGATTAGAAAATTATTTCCTTAATCCTAGGGTCACTACAAGAATGGTGTAAATATTGTAAAAATATTTAGTGATATTTGTCCAACTTAATATGTCTTTAAACTATAGAAATAATTTCTGAGATACAAAAATATTAATTTTGTTGAGAATTTTTATTAAAATCTATTTCTTCCAACAGGTAAATAAGAATGCTGTTACATTTGCATACATAACATTGAATCATTGCAAGTGTGCTATTAAGAGAGAATATTTATCTTTGGAAAAGGGCAGCCAGCTTACATGTGTTGGCTGACCACTTTAAAGCTGAACATCTGATAACCATAAATGCTATTTTTCATATGCACATTCTATTGCCATAAGTACTCAAGATAAAAAGGCGATCCCCAAACTATAAAATAGAAAAGTAATAAACTGTAGAATTTTTATGATTTTTTTTCCTGTTATTGGTTTTAGAGATGTCTACATTTTGATATGTGTGAATGGCTGTCTAGGCTGGATAGTTCAGAAAACTTTAAGCAGCCTCAGTAGCTTCTGAAGAGAGGTAAAGAGTATATTGTGCCTGTGGCTGAAAATGGAGACTGAGGTAAGGTTTGGCATCTCCTGCTTCGAAGAAAACAGCTGAAGTCTGGTGGTGCAGCAGATGGTTGTGCCAGCCTGATGTCTCTTGCCTTGCCATTTCAACCCACACAGGTTGGGAGCCTTTCAAAGAGCAGCAGCTCAGTTGCATCCAGGAGAGGTGCTGCAGGATTCCCCCTACACTTCCTGGAGGTTCTAAGGTGCAACACCCATCTGGAGGACCTGGAGCACCAGAAGAAGGTTGGAGACGTGTGAAAAGTAATCCAGGACCCAGTAAGGACTCCAGTGTGCAATGTGAGGTTGCAAACAAAAATTAATGCTGGTTCTTTGACAAGTTCTGAACTTCTCAGCTTTGAAGAAGTTAATTCATTAAACTGTTGCATGTGTGTTTGGGTCAACATGGCGCAGTTACTCATCTGTTGTTCAACTTCTGACTATGTCTAAGCCAACACTGGGTAACTCAACAACCATGAGGTTTTTATGGCTCTCTGTAATAAGAATAATCTAGGCACATCTGGCTTAATGAACTTCTTTGACCCCAGCAGAAAAAATAAGTCTCATCTCTCAGATGTATTCATATTTTTTTTCTAATTTTTTAAAAAATGAGTATTTATAGGAGGATTTTATTCAGTTTCTTACATGACATGAGTGGTAAGGAGCCAGGGGGAAGGGTTATCTGAAATAATTCTGTGCCTGGTGAAAGACTTAGTCCTTTACTTTCCTGCAACAGTAGTTCTTCCTCACATATCAATTTTAAAAGACTGAGGAACAGAATCAAAATTTCATCTCTAAAAATAAGGTGATGAAACAGCCTATTAAAAATACGATGTTATATTGGTCGTACAGCTGTAAGGGATTTATGAACATTAATTATACAACTATTATAAAAATATCAGCATTGAAGTTAGCGCCAATGTATTTTGGTCTTGGACTCCACATTTTCAGTTGTCTGGTATTTTCAGAAAAAGCAATCCACTTAAAATCTTTCTCTATAGAAATTTTTTTCCTGCCATTATACATGCCTGATCTAAAATTCTTAATTTGAAAGTTAAATGTTCCTCATACAAAAATACCATGTTGTTATTGACAGTATTTTTGGCTTTCTTAAATCCAGAGATTCCAAGAAACCAGACAACAATAAGCCACATTTTTTTCCTTTATTGGGAGTTAAAGAGTACTGAAGAAGTCTGATGATGACTTACTCGTGAGAGACAACAAAAGTGGGAAGTACCACAGTTTCTGTTTTCGTTGATAATGTTAATACCTGCCTGCAAATAGTCTGGAAACTCCTGTTTTGTTGAATGTAGTCAACAACTGTTGTCAGCTTTAAATTACTCCATTGTTCCACATGATTTAGGTAGGCCGTGTGTTAAAAGATACAGGATATTTAAAAGCCACTAGAGAGAATTGGTGGGAAGCTGGAGGAAACTTTGACACATCAGAGCATTCATTTATTGTTAATGGTTCAGCCAACGAGGTGAAATTGGTCAAATTATTTATATCTTGCGATTAGATTTCTTACTTCCAGAAGATGGAGTTCAAACTATTGACAGTATGATGATATTTCTCAGTTTCAAAGTTTGATCAGGGGAACTGGACTCGTGGCTGTCTCAAACAATTATATTTTGTATCATTTTGAAGGTCATAAACAGGAGTCTCATGGAAATTTCTGCTTTTATAATTGGTGAGAAAATTCCAATAAGATTTCTAATGTGGGAACAAGCCTTCTTATTCCAAGGAAGAGATTTAACATGGTGTTAGCCACTAAGCATCAGTATCTCACCTCTCATCAGGTGAGAAGGTAGAGGCCAAGGCTTCTGCACACACCCCTTGCTGTTGCCAGAAGCTAATTTTGCAGAAGCAAGCTAACACTTTTAATTATTGCAGAAAGAACACATATTTCTGGCTGCAGGGCAGCAGTCTGAGAAGCAGAGATGATCAGGAAAGACTTTTCTAGGACTGATGAACTGTGGGATGAAGCATCTCCCACAGTTGCTGACAAAAGAAAGGGAATGTCTTCAGAAAGCACTGGCCTATTGCAGGGCTCTCTGTGGCTTGGGAAAGAAATAATTCTCAGATGACGGCACTGGTTCTTCCAGATGTGTGAGCAATTTTTAGTGCAGATGAGATTCTGCTAGCCAGCTAAGAGCATATGAGTGTGGATGGTTTCACTTCAAATGGGCTCTGTTTTTATTTTGCAGAGAATGGTTTTCAGGAAAAACCTGCAGATTTTAGCCTGCAGAAAGATGTCCTATATGATGTCTCAAAGGGTTTTTTGACCGATTCTTCCAGCGTGAAAGGGCACTACAGAGTGCTACCAAGGAGGTTAAATAAGTGTCCTTGAGTGCTATAAGCTTGTGGGTTTTTTACCTAGGCCAACTACAGATTTTTATTCTTTTACAAAAGTAGTCTTTTACTTCCTTTTAGTGATGGATACAGCAAGATTCATACCATGACAGAAAACCAGGACCCTTTGGGGAAGGCTCCTGCTATGGACAGGAGGCTCTGGGGAAAACTGTTGAGAAAGCCCTGATGCAGGGGACCCTGTCAAGGTTTCTGAATGTCTGTGGCAGGAGGTCACAGCCACCATACTGGTGGGGGAATGCTCCTTGACCACACCCGCTGGGGCCCATCTTGTGCTGTGTGTCTCTCAGCACACACCAGTAGGGATGGCAGGAATCAGACACTCCGTCGTGTTTATGGACTTCGCCTACAAGGGATTTTTCAGTTCAATGAGTATCCCAGAAAATACCTCATGTCTCATACATCTTCACGCCTGTAGGAGTGGGTGTCTCCACTTCCTGCCTGGATGGCAAAACACTCCACCGATGATGGGATAAAGATTAACCAAACGTGAAAGTCACTGGGTTTTCTCTAACTCCTCCTGGTTTTAGTTTCACCAGTTGTTCTTAGGCCCTGGAGACCCCTCCAACATGGAAATTTACTGTGCTTCTCTCTTGGCAGTTTGGCCTATTTGGTAATTAGAGTCTTCCCATTTGATGAGCTGTTCCCATGGTCCCCTAGTTACACTCATTCTTGCTCTTGTACTTTGTGTTCCCTTATTACTTTCCTAATAACTGCTTCTGAGGCTCTTCTTTTCCTTTAATGTTTCTTGTGTGTTTGGCTAGGCTTCTCTGCATTCTTGGTATGGCATACGATGTGCCATCACTGGAACAAGACGTCACAGCTTTTCAGCAGCTGTGTGTGTGGTTCTTCCTCCAGAAGGCTTTGCTTCAGTTGCCTGTTGGAGCTCTCTCCATGTGAGTTTTTATTCTGCTTCATGGTGGGTTTCTGCCATAGCAGTGACTTTCCAAAATGGATAATACCTGGACTTATAAACAATTGCAAGTATCTTGGCTTCAGCAAGACACCTTTCAGTTGGAGCTGCTGGAGTCTTGTGGTCTGGAGTCTCTACCCAGTTTTGTGGTTTGCTAAGACTCTCTTCTGTTTCTTGCTCCTGGCTGAATATATTCCCTTGTTTGCTTTAACTAAGTATCTTAAGGAATCTCACTAGTCTATACAGTTATTTGTGGCTTGGCATTTTTGTCAGTCCTGGCTCTACCATGCCATTTTTTTGCTCTGTGTGCTAGGACCTCTGGGCCCCTGTACCCACAACATCTCTCCTTTCTTCTCTCAGCTCCTTTCCCTCACAGGTTTTCGTGTGCTGGTCTTGTAAGGCAGGAAAATCCTCCCCACTCTGAACGCTTCAGAATGTAAATTGATGTTAATTTTCTCTTTAGTTTCCTGGTTGGAAATTAGAAGGGATAAGATTAATCCAAATAGTCATCGACTGTGCTCTTTAAAGGCATTTCCAGATTTTTGGCATATTCAAAACTCTCAGAAGGTAACAGGCACAACTAGAGAGAGAAGACAAATGCTGGTCATAACAACTTCTTTCATTTTCTACAAAGAATAGGCAAGTCTAATGGTTTCAGACCTGGAGTCCCCCTTTCTTCAACTTTAGCCAATTGTTGTCAAAGACATGCTGTAATCCTTTCCGCTTCTGGTATTTCTTAATTACATTTGATAACTTGGTAACTTTCTTTAACCAGAGCAATGTGTTCAACTTTTTTTTGGCTGCCACAGAGAATTCTAAACAATTTTGCTGAACTAGGTTCCAGCAGTTTTGGTACGTAGCCTAACACCATATATTGTGGTGTGCAGAGAAAATCAGTTCTCCAAAAGGAACTCAATAGCAGGATGGACCTTTTGCCAAAAATTCCTAATTTTGGGACAGTACCAGGAAACTTGTGTGGGTCCCATTTTGCTCCTACTCAATTCAAAGGCAAAACTCCTCCCAATTGCAGAGGCATAAAGTTCAGGCTCCAACACTCAGTCCTCACATTCCTATTTCACACATTTTCCTTCAAAATCTTTTTTTCCTTTATTTTTAGGCTCTGGCAAAACCCTTGTACTCTCCCGTACATTTTCTGGAAGGCAAGTTACAGATAGGAACCATTCTCCTCGTCTCTTACACTATTTAAAAGTAGCTCCTGTTTTGTGCCCCAAAGCACGGCTGGAACTCAGCATGTGTAATCTGGAGTGACAGATGAGCAAGTCAGCTCATGAAAGGAGGAAAAAGCTGCTGGAAAAGGAGCAAACAAACAGAAGGAAATCTTGTAATCATATCAGAAAGGCAGGAAGTGATACCTCGGAAGAATTAATTTTGTATTTCAGTAATCCCTGAGTTTGCTTGGAAAGATGATAAATTGGGGATAGGCTGTGGAAAAGCAAGAGATAGCAGATGTGGAAACAGGGGATCTTGGGACATTTGCTACAGGAAATGAAACTCCGGCATCACTATGTTGCAATTAGTGCTAATAGGTTTGGGCCTTGACCATGTCTTAGGTGTGCATAAGTATACAGACTGCTATATATAGCTCTGGAAATAAACACATGTTATCTGATAGCTTTAAGCATAGTCGGTTTTCTTATTAGACTGTAGGAACACTTGGAAGAACCCTCTGTAAGAATAGAACTGATATTGATTTTTGCCATGAAGCTTAGAGGAAAAGGAGCTCTGTAGGGTCCTACTAGGGAAGGAAAGCAACTGAGGTGCAGAACAATATCAGCCACTTCTCAGAAAACAGGAGTGCAAGAGCTTCCAGGTAGAGGGACGCAGGGAAGGGAAGAAGGAGCATCCCTGGCACATTCCTGACCCATTTGTGGATACAAGACTCAGACGTGTGCAGCGAGGCAATGGAAGGGCACAGGTAGCCCTTCCCCTGGCCTGTATCTCCCCATGGCCAAAGAACCTGTCCAAACATCCTAATGGCCCTGTTCAATCCCAGCAGGCGCTGTAACAAGGACACAAGGAGCAAAGTGCCAACAAGAAGTCAAGAGTCCTACTTTGTGAAATTAATTTGGTAGTTTTGAATACAGAAAACTGAAAAACCAATGCCAATTTTTAAACTTTATAGTCTTAAGTAACTGCATAATCAGGGTCAGCAAGCTTTATTTACACCCTGTGTGTGCAGCTGGCAAGAATCTCAGGTTGTGCCTTCTGCAGTGCAAATGCTGCTGGAAAGGGAGATCTCTGCAAGAAATGTCCCCAGCCCATCTCACCATGTGCTGCAGGATGGCTCCTGTACTTGTAGATGTGCACTGTGACAAGGGCAGGATTTATCCAGAGTCACTCAGGGAAGAACTCTCTCCATAACAGCCCTAATGCTAATGCAAAAACGTTAAGAAAACAACTCTGTTTCTACTTCATACAAGACATCTTATTTAAGAGATTGATAGATTTCAGGGAAGGGCACCAAACCCAAACAGTAATGTATGTGTGGTAGTTCATTGTAATGCTGACAAACAAAACTTAAATGAAATATAATACTTCCGTTGTTGGAAGCCATTCAAGTGTGACTTAAAACAGAAAGGCTGACAAATACTTTATTGCAGAAGTGTCCAATATCTGCCTGGGCAGGCACCATGTTCTCTTCAATGAAAAGATATGCTTTCACATTTTGCTGTCAGTATGGCCAAGGTAAGGTACATAGACAAGAAAGCAGAATGCTGTCAGCTTTTACCTCTGGCTTCCAAAAAGTGAAGTAAATAGGATATCCCATCATAGTCTATGAGAATATATGAATTCTGAATGGTTTAAGATATTGAAAATTAATTTAAATGTGAAATCAAACACTCTGCTGCATTGCCTGAAAATAACTTTTCCCCCCTCTAACATTAGGTTCTTATGCCCAGTAAAATTCAGCATCTTACGTTTGTTCTTGGTTTCCTCAAAAATCCCCCCCCCCATCTTTTTGCCAGTTGCCAGCTACCTCGATCACTCAGAGAAGTCCTTTTCAGCAGAGAGAGGTACCCTCAGTGACAACAATATACAATTTTTGTCTTTTAGAGCCTTTCTTCTTGTTTTAGCATTTCCATTATTTTCTGCTGTTCGGGAATATCTTTGGTTTTATTTCATGACATCTTTCTTCAGCTTACCTACAACTGGAAGGTATTTGCTGCATGTCATGAAGGTATTTGCATGATGTGAAATCTTCAATCTTGTAGCACCCAGTAAGAGACAAGTTCCATAACCCTAACCCACATCAAATTTCTTCTGAAGTCCGTGGGAGATTTGCCTAAGTAAGGTTGCAGGACCTGACCACGTGTTTGCTGCACAGTGTGAACTGCAACGTCTGGTATTGTTTACCGTGTTTGTTTTTAGTGACAGTTTGCATAAAGATGTCTTGTGGGATACAAAATGCTGTGTTATGGGGACAAGGTAAGAAAACTGGAAATTAAAGTTAAAAATACCTTTGTCTCTCTAGTAAGACGGTGAACGGTGTCATATTTCTTTGGCATTGTAATGCTACTCAATTACATCTGCTCCTCAAACATTTTTCAGAGAGAGGATTTCTAGACCCAACCCCAATTATACTAGAGATACAAAACGTCCAGCGCACTCAGCTTTTTCTCCTTAGATCATTTTATCAACTCTCCCCGCCCGTCCCCAGATTTTAATTTAACTTGCAGCTTCCTGCCGACTCTCCCCAGCTGGAGCCCAGCGGCAGCCGAAGGCTCTTCTCGCCCTCTGGCTGCACTGAGGGCATCACCTGTCCCGGCGCTGCCGCCGCACCTGGCCCGGGCGGGGCCGGGCTGGGCGCTGCGCGCCGGCGGCTCCGGGCCGGCTGCCCCCGGCTCCCCC
>VZTG01008007.1:459946-589205 GCA_013397845.1 Melanocharis versteri | reverse complement strand
TGCCCGGGCAAATGCATACAAATGCATTTGGGAGCCGAGAGGACAAGGCGAGGACGCATCTCTCCCGCGGCACAAACGTAAGCGGGAGCCGGCGCGGCGAGACGGGGCGCACGCACCGCCACCCCGCCGCGGGGCCGGCCAGGGGATGGGGCTGCGGCTGCGGCGCGGTTCCCACCGCGGGCAGGGGACGACGACCCCGGCGGGCAGTGTCACCAGCCCTGCCTTCCCAGCGCCGGCCGTAACCCCGCGGGGACCCCGGTGCCCCTGGCGGACCAGTGGGGTGCCGGCTGCCCGGACGGAGACCGCCTGTACCGCTGGCTGTTCCCGTCTCTCTCCTCCGCACCCTCGTTGTCGTTCTGGATGTGCCCCGTCCCGTCCAGCACCCTCGTGTCGTCCTTCCCCCGCCCGAGCCCACACCGGGCAGCCGGGCTCTGGTGTCCCCGGGGAGCGGGGACAGCCTGACCCGAGAGCCAGGGCCCCCCTGATCCCCGAGGGGGAGCGAGGATCCCGGGGCACAGCGTGCCGCAGTGCCCACAGTAACCTGGCAGCTCGTGCGCCCCTTGGTACCTAGCTAGTAGAACGCAGCAAACCAACAAACAAAAAAGCCTGTAGAATTTACGTTAAAGAGCTAAGGCTACTCTCTTAATAACAGAGATAGCCAGATGAGTTGCTCTGTATTCACATGTTTTTGCAATTGGCTGAGGTGTTTCTAATGCATGCTCACCTGTGATGCAAAGGTAGAGCTCTGCTCTCTACAGTTTACCTAAAAGCAGCGTAGGTAAGATGACTGTGACTTTATGATAGTTATAATGATATTAGAGAGGTTACTAGTATGTGTCTCTCTTTGTAAAGTGCTTATTTTGTTCTGGCTGTGTCTTAAGTTTACTGAACACTCTGAGCGGGACAGAAGAATTTGTTTAGTGTTGTAGTGAGGATTATGCTGCTAAACTGTGCCTGGTGTATAATCTGGGTGTACTTGAATGCTTGTGAGCAGTTAAGGTGCTGGCTGAAGGTGGCTTTCCCAGGAGATCTGTGTTTAATGGCTGTGTCTTTGGGAGTTCTTCAGGAATTGTCTGAGTGCAATTTAAAAGAATGGGTTTTTTTGAAATCTGTAAATTGCTGATGGAGAAACATAAATTGCATTACAGGAAAGAAGTACTGGAGCAGAGATGCAGTTTACTCAAGTTCAAAATCTAAGATAGCTTCAGAATGTATATCTATATGCTTCTATAATGTTTACCTAATTTACTTCTATAGAAAGCGAGCAACCTGGTCAGTTGCCTGTATTAAGAAACAAGAATTCCTTGCAAAAGGATCAGGTTTCCTTAGCATATGTCAAACCAGTAAATCCCTTGCAACTTCAACCACCTTTTTGTTGAAATGCCATTAGGTTGGGCCTGTATAGGGGTGTCTCTGCAGGTTAAATAAATAAAACAGCTGCATGACTTCTAAATCTCTCACCCCATTTATTGATAGAATATTTAAAATGTGAACAGCCTTGTGTCACTCTTGTTTCTTGCAAGCACCAAGTTGTAGTACGTTTGAAGAATGATCTACAAAATATACAGAGACAAACCCTGTGAAAGAAGAGTGTTTCACATGAGTAGGAATTCGAGCTGTATAATTTTGCCTTAATACAGAAAAAAAATGCTATCTGGAGAAGAGAACTAGTGTCAGCAATCAGAGATTACTCATAAAACTGTTTTAAAATCACATCAATTTTTTTTTCCTTTTAGAAATACTAACAGAGTTGACTGTTCTTCTGGATGTGGTAGTTTCTCATTTTAAGCCAGATGCTGTCCCAAGAATATCTGAGCCACCCGGCAGGGAGTTTCCTTTCTCTGAACCCCAGCCTTGTTGTAGAACTCTTCTTTGGCCACTGCTCCTCTACCTCTAACCTCATCTTGCATCTCTGCCTTTTCCCATTCATTTGAATTGTGAAATTTGGCAAAAGATTCAGGAGCTTCCCCCTTGTGGCTAATTGCATGGTGCTCTCTGTGACCAAAGGGCATGTGACTGTCACACCAGAGAGGCTTTGCAGAGTCTTGTCTCCCCTCAAACTCTGTTGCTAGTAGGTCTTTTAAAATCTGGGAAGCAGCACTGGACCTGCTGGCTAATTTCAGTATAGCAGCAAAGAAAGTTATCTTTCTTTTCACATCTTGAAAGGTAAGGTTTATAACAGCTTGAGGTATTTGAGGGTTCCAGGGCATCTCTGTCCACAAGGTGCTGTGACCTTTCCAAAGCCCTTCTTAAGCTTGATGGACCCAAACTGGGCCATTCTCCTTAGCACTCCCCAGACAGGTCCAGTGAAGGAATGTCTGTGGGGCAGGTGCTGGTGTTTAAACCATCATCCCTGAGGAGTGCAGGGCTGAATGCACCTGTGGCAGTCATACTGGAAACAGGTTTTCTTGTCTTCTCTAGCAGCCAGCTAGTGGTATTTCTTCCTTTAAACTTGAGATTTAGGAAACTAGGCTGGGATGAAGAGGATACTGCTGTGCACTGACCAAACCTGAGTTCTGTATGCTGCTGAGTAGTCTTCAGAGGGTGGAATTTTTCATTGTAGCTTACCACAACTTGCTTTGAAGCTTATCAGTTTCCTCATCCATTCATTGCCCTTAATGCAAAAAACTCATGTATATTGCGGTGTATTGTGGACAGTGTATTGCTGTCTACACTACTCTGTAGGAAGAGGCAAACAGCTACAAGATGTCAAAGATTAACAGTTTTTACTGGTAGAATAGCTCAATCACATTTGATAGTGCCTTTCTCCAAAATTATTGAATAGTGGCCCTCAGCTCATGCTTGCATGTAAAACAGAGAGGATGAAAAGGTAGGAGAAGTTTGAGATACCCCTTGGCTATGCCCTAAAGCCTAGGTATTGGAACAGCTTAATGTGTGATGTTAAATGGAGAAAAAATAGCCAGGATTTAAGTCAGCTGAAGTCTTCCATGCCACATGATTACGCATTTTTCTATTGGTGTGTCCCAACATCTCCAAGAGCAAAGACAAGGAGCCAAGCTCCGTGCAGCTGTGGCAGATGATGGGTCAAGCCACACATACGTTATGCAGCAGGGAGCCTGGTGTCTTAGTGGCTGTGCTGGTGTGAGAGTGAAGACTGAGAACTGACTGATCTGCAAATGTACAGAGTAGTGATCTCAACCAGGAGGGAGGGTTTGCGTGGATTAGGTTGCACATGGTTTCATTTACAAAAAATTTTACTTCTGAAAAAAGACAGAAGGAAGTCTCACTTTTCTCACGCATTAGAGAGCCCCCAGCCCTATGGTTGTCTCTGGTCCCTGTTTTTTCTCTTAGTTGATCATTCATCTGTTCTTGACATTAGCTGGAGAGCACTGTGTAAGCCAGACGTTTGTCTTTACTTCTTGCTAAACGTTTCTGTATATCCAGTTACATCTGTGTAATTTACAGCCCTGGGAACATTTTGGAATTTCTTGTTTTCCTACAATGTTTGCTGGGAGTTGACAGAGGCAGGTACCTGACGCACGCAGCTTTGTACCTGGCTGGTGTAGTAGAAGAGGCTGTTGTAATTATTAAAGGAGTCATCTTTGAGTTTTCGGCTCTGGGGTTCTTTGAGCATCCTTATTTTGTAGCTAGATAAAATGTTTTATGTGATTTTTAACTGCAAATCCATTTTGCACCTTTGAAACTCAAAGAAAGGGTTATCCTGAGTTTTAGCTGATACAGTGCAATGCATGGATTTTCTTTCTGGCACGCTGTCTCCTGTAACTGAGCTTCTCATTTGATCAAAAGATGATGCATTGTGTGATGCAGAAACTTTGAACTTGAATTCTGGTCTTTAGAACTCTGAAAAAACGGAAGTGAGTGTCCTGTAGTGGACGAGCTGTTTGGACAACAGTCAGTGTTGGGTCTTTTTTAGGAGTGTCAGAACTGCTCCAGTAGACATTTCATGGCTGTAGCAGGAGAAAACTTGAAGGGAGGAATAGCTAGGGACTGCAGTGGTGGTTAATTAAAGAACATGCCCCTACAAGCGTCTTGGGATGTTTAAGGCATAGTTTTCACCTTTCCCTCCCTCTGTGATCAGAGCTGAAGCACTGATGCATATTTTTGAATATCCCATACTCTCTGTGCATTTTCTTCTCAAAGACACGATGTATCTACCATTTTACAGTGGCAATAATGACTATTGTGCCTTACTGTTCCTTAAATTATTAATTTGTTCTGTTTGCCAAAATTTAAGCTCTCCCAATATACAAATCCACTTGATAAAACCAGGTTATTGCTCTGTGGTTTTCATGCACTTGGATGTTTCTGAAATGTTTGAATTCCAAACCCTTTAAAGAATTAGTAAGACTTTTCACTAAATACTGCTGTATGTGTGTGTATCCATATGTACTTATATATCTTTTCTTTCTGTTTAAACCATATGTTCCTGTATAAAGTGGTAGTGTTTTCTTCGTGCCTTTTCTTTTTTCTTGTGAAAATCTGACTAATTAGCTGGCAAAATTAGGTGACATGAAGTTATAGGTGTTTAGTTGCAACTATGGTACTTTCAAATACGCTTGATTCCAGATGCTCAAGTCTGACCTGGTCCAGGAAACATTTTTAGTCACTCTATCATTCCATATTATGAAAAAATCACTGAGGTTACATACGTTAACGAGCAAGAGGGTTGAGCTGGGGCTTGAGTGTGCATTGAGTAGTTAGTATCAGAACTGTATTTCTGAGATTTTTGAAATATTTCTTCTTAGAAGTGAGTAGATAGAGGTTACTGTAGATGTTACATACATCTATGCCTGGTTGTCCAACATTAACAGAAAATATATTTCTCATTTATTAAAAGATTCAGTCACTGATAAGAGAGTGATTAGATGTTAATCTGGCTAATATGATAATTAAGCAAGAAACAGTAAGACAGTCTGTTCTTAATCACAGTAAAAATGTAGTCTGTACTACATTCAATACTTCTAAAGTGAATTTTGAGCACATAATCTAGGTCAATCTTACATATGTTTGTTGAAACAACTAAAACATCAGTGTGCTATCAACATTATTTTCATACTAAATCCAAAACACAACACTCCACCAGCTACTAAGAAGAAAATTATCTCTCTGGCTGAAACCAGGACAGTGAGCCTATGATAGCTATCAGTATTACACTCTTCTACCTGAGCATGGAGTTTTAAGTTGAAATGTGATGGGATTTTTTTTACTTTGTGAAGAGCATGACTTGCTTGTAGTGTGATAAAATTTTATAATATAAGAACAAAAGTTTGACACAACATTTTCACTTATGGTAAGATGATCTTATCTAGTGAGAAGACTCATAGGAGGTCAAAAAAATCTAATGATCACCACAGGAATTAACTTGTCATTTATTTTATGGTTTCTTTACAGTAACATTTTTTTCTTTCCAAGAAGAAATTTACTACATAGCAGCATTCATATTTGAAAGCTGCTGCAAGAAAATACAAAGCAGATGCAGTCATTTTATTAATAAAAGCCAGTGTAAAATATATGTGCTATATATGAGGGTATACACCACCTTGATCTTTGTGGGAAATGCCTTCTCAGTATCAGTGGAAAATTGTACAATGTGATGGCTTTGATTCAGGACTTGCTGAAGTCAGTGGTATCCTGCCATTTGAATCTTGAATCAGGTTTCTAATTCCTTGGATATCTGAAACTGTAGATGTTTTCTCACATGTTTTTTCCTTTCTTTCCCTTTCAGGAAAGCTCTCCTTTTTATTGCAGTATGTGTAGCTGTGGGTGTTGCACAAGTACCCAAACAAGGTGAGAATGCTTTGTTTATAACAGGACATTTGCATAATCTGTTAGTAGATGAAAAGAGTAAATGGCTGTTGTTACTGGTGACCTTAGGTTCAATTCTTTAATTCATATGACTTAAAGAAAATACCAGTTACAGCATAATGAGAGCAAAAGTTTAAAGCACGAGTTTGGAAAAGATGACCTTTCGAAAATTACTCATATTTTCTGTCTATGAAATTGCTTACATATTTACGCAAGCTCTTAATAAAAAAGAAGCCTTGTACAGTGAAAAGGCTTTGATTGTGTCTTCACTGCAAGTGGGTGTCCTTGGGGGTGGCAAGCTATGACTGAGTTACCTTTGCACTTAAGGCAGGCAAACCACTGCGCATAATAAAGGCTTAGTCTAGGCTGGCATCGCTAAAGCAAAATGTGAAATTTGGTATTCATTTGGCTTTGCATTCAGATGCAGATGTTAGTGAGGAAATAGGGTTGTCTTGTTTTTAGTTTCTTTTTTAATCTGCCAGCTGTTATAACAGCACCAGATGTGCAGCTTGCTCTGGAGACTGCTGTGGGAATAACAGCATCCCAAAGTGGTGGAGGCTAATGTGCCATTTAGTCACTTCTTATTTGCCATGAGTGGCAGCATTGGTTCTCCACCATGGTCCTTTGCTGTACAGGTGAAGCACGAATTAGGTCATTGGCTGGTGAGTGTGTTAACTGCAAACACTCATCTGAATACAAACAGATGGATTGCGTGGTTAAGACAAGACTCATTCCTGATAATGTTTTGCTAGAGCCCTTTGGGATATCTCAGCAGCCTCCCACCATTATTCTCACCAATGCGTTTTTCCTGCTTGTCATTCCTGGAGATTGGCAAAGCTTGGTTTTTCCTTCAATCGTGGCTTTTTTTGTTTTGCTTCCCCCCCTGTTGCCTTTGTAGTTTTGCCCTCCAATGTTGCCCATTGCTTGCCTGGTAAGATTGGTTGTTGATTTTTCACATCCAGCTCAATGGGGGCCATATGCTTTTGTGATGATGGGATTTTCCTGGATTTTTATAGTAGCTGAGCCAAGTTCTCACTGGAGGAGGGGCAGCACTGTCAGATGTGTGTGGCCTGCCCTGCTCCAGGCCTGCAGGGATGGAAAGGGAAGAGCCTGCTCTAGGGAGGCAGTTTGCAGTTTCCCGGTGTAGTGGGAGCAGGTGAGGGATGCCAGAGAGAGCTGTGTGGTGGCAGTCTGTCTACATCCCTCTAGCCCACTGTCCTCCTCTGCACAGAAATAAACTTTTTCTCTCACTTCTCACGTCTCTCAGCCTGAGAATTGCTTTTCTACTGAACCTTCAGGCAAGGACTGTGAAAGCTGCAGGACTAGGGGTGCGGCAGGCACAGGGGAGTGGGTGGAGACTGAGTGTTACCTGCCTCTTGGCTGAGAATGCCTCTATGCACAGAGCTTTGCAGAAATGGGGTAAAGCCTCCAGTCTCAACATACTTGTATTGAATTATTTTTTATTTTGTCACCAGCAGATGAAGGAGTTTCCTTTTTTTCTATTATTATTTTGTTGTTGTTATTATTATTGTTAATCAATAGCATTTCTAGATAGCTGTATGAGAAGCCTTACTGAACGGAAACTCCTCTCCATCCCTGATGCACGAGTGCCATACATGACTTTATTTTCTTTAAATGCTTGCTTGGGATCAAAATGATGCATTGAACCTTGATGCAACTTTCTTCCCATGAGTGAATTTGGTTCCTCTTGCACTTTATTTACACACTGTGTAAACAAGGTTAAAAAAAGCAGTTCAGAGAAGGAAATCTCCTCAGGAAAAAGAAAAAAAGAGCATCTCAAGTATATCCTTCAGTTTCAGTATATAAGCTGCAGAGCTGCATTATTGCATTTGTGGTGCTTAGTGTTTGTCCCAGAACAGGATTGCGTGCCCATTAGGAACGTGTTAACACTTTTAAAGTTTCTTGGCAGTTGTATTTTGAAAAAAAGAGTATTCTGCCAAACACAAAGATGCTAGCTAATTAACACACCTTCTCTCTGGAGTTGAGGAGACAGCCTCTGCATGCTTTACCTGAGGAGATACACCTTGCTCGGTTTGGTATACTGCTATAAATCATGTTCAGTGGAGTGTATGTAAAGATACAGTTTCAGTCTCTAGGAATAGTACTTTGGGTGGGGCTCATGCAGAATTAATGTGTCTTGCTGGCTTGCCTATGCCAGTCATCTGGTCTGGCATCCAGGAGAGCACTTGTTGCAGCCAGGTAATGTACCCAATTGCAGATGCAACATCACCTAGAAAATGGGCAAGCTGATGAGTAATTACTCTTGGTTCTGGTGGAGCTGACTGATCAGCCCCTGTCTTTTCCCTTACCCACACTGGTAAAGGGAAAGGGAGAAATGTGTGTACTAAGATTGCTGAAACAGGGAGAGCATCTCAGAGATCCTGCCTTCAGAGTAGTCGTGAGTATGGAGCAACGTGGGAAATGAACAAGAGGGACTGAATGGAATCTGCGTGTGAAACAATCCAATAGTAAAATCCCTTCATCCCTCCCCAGTTCCTTTGGGGGGTAATTTTTGTGCCGCACGAGGGTCAGAAGGCTTTTTGCCAAAGCTGGTGTTAGATTTTGCCTTCCTTCATGATGCAGTAAGGTTGTGAATTTTTAAAGATCTCCTAGAAGTTGGAAGGAAAGCACTTGACACCAAAAACCCAAAACAATTTTTCCTTCAAGAAGTTGAGCTGTAACAATTTGGGGGACTAATGGGTTGAATAAGCAGTAAGTGAAGACAGATGTTTTGCAGACATGAGTAAACAAAGAAAACTGACAGCTGATAGGTAAAGCAAATAGTGGTTGTCATGCTGGGAGGAAGAATGAGAGGGTTGCCTGCTCCCAAAATCCTGTGTGCTGCCAAGAGCTTCTGAAAGCCTCAAAATAAAGTAAAAATATATGTTGGACCAGAAATGAAATGACTGGCCAAAAAAGTTTGGAACAGCCTTTTGGCTTGACAGTGGGTTAACAGGCAGCAAGTCAGTAAGGAATAAACTTTATACTTACTTCTTTGATGTCATTTTTCACACAACATTTATTTGTGTTTAGCTCTTTCAAGACCTGTCGTTGTTTGCAGAAACCTATTTGCAGGATAGAAAATAGGAAATAGTCTCATTCCTCATCATGCTCACTGATGATTTTTCTTTTTTTAATAACTTCTAAACTGCATGCTCTTTTCAAATCAGAACTGCCAAAAATGTGGCAATTTTGCTTGCAGTTTGCCATTTAGTAGCAATAGGCTTGAATGTAATTTTTAAGATGACTATTTTAAACCAGTTTAAGCTTTTTATTTTATGCTTGAATTTATAATACTTTGGATAGATCACATGTATTACTACTTTTAAATTAAAACATGTAATTAAAAATTTTTGTACTTGTAAAAAATACAAGTATTTCCCCAATATTTCAGATTAGGATGTTATATTTAGACACGACCTTAGGTTGGACTAGCAGCTGTTCTCCTTGTGCAGTCAGCTGGCCCAGCCAGTGCACAGAAGTAGTGGAGCAGTGTATTCTGCCTTGGGGACTATTTGCATGTGTAAGACTGCATTGCCCAGAGCTCAGGACCTGTGTTTCTTCCCAGCTTCCCTTCACGAGGGCAGTGCAAGCACAGCTTTCTCCTCCAGAGCTACAGGCAGAGCAGGAAGGACGGGGTCCTGGGAAAGTGTGGCGGTTCATTAGCAGATGCACTGGGCTTCAGAGCTCTGCTATAGCCTGACCTCTATTATCAGCCTGACAGATAAAAATACAGCCGTAGTAAATTAATTGCTCTGAGGCAAAACATCTTGAGAAATTGGCATACACAGGACTTTCTGCAGAAATACTCTTTCTCCATACCTCTGTCTGCACTGGCTGCTCGCCAGGGTAATCTTGGCCCGTCCGTGAAGCTCCAGCATGACTAGAAACACTACAAGGTGTGTAATTAATTTTCAAGATGTACAGTGCATTCAGGTTGATGCTTTTGGTTCCAGCTTATAAATCACTCTCAAGGAAATCTCAGGCACTTCTCATAATTTACCACTGAAACTAAGCCAACATCTGTCTATTCTTAAAGTTTGCTATGAATACATTCAGTAAACAGAGAAAGGGAAACTGGGAAAGGAGACCTTTTTTCCACTTAAAGTGTAAACATCCATTTGTTTCAGTGGCTCTTTTCTTTTAATATAGCAGCAAATCCTCAACTTTTCTTCTTTACTCTAAATTTTTGTTGTGCCATTTAATAGCTTTATTTACTTAGTATAAGCATGTCCATAGCAGAAGTACCCTCAGCCAAATGCTGTAGAAAGTGCCTTTGTCTGCCCAGCCAGGCTTATTTGATCAGTGCAACTATTAGATACTACAAATAATTTTTAATAGTGTTTCACTGAAGTTGTTCCAATGAGAGGTGAAACAGATGATATCGTATGCTGCTGTGCAATGCTGTTTATGAAAACTAGTGTTCAGTTTCCCCTTGTGAAAAAAAAAATCAGAAAATTCAAGTTAGGGGTACCTTGAACTCATCTGGTCCTAACTCCTGCTTAGATCAGGGTCAGCGTTGAAGTTACTTCAGGTTGTTGGGTCCTGTCCAAATGGTCTTTGAACATCTCCAAGAATGGAGATGACACGATGTCTCTGCTCCCCTGGTCCAGCACTTAACCACTTTCATAGTGACAATGCTTTTTCTTTGTATGGAGCTGAAATTTCTTGTGCTGCAGTTTGTCTGTTACTCCTCAGCTTTTCTCTGTTTTCCCTATGGCCTCAATTCAGATAATGGACAATTTTAATTAGATTCCCCCAAACCTTCCTGTCTCTAGGCCAAGCAAATGTTTTTCCTTCAGCCTTTTCCCATGTGGTATGTTTTAGTTCCCAATCTTCTTGTTCCATATTTCCGTGATTGCATTTTGATTCCATGTCTGCAATATTTCTGCACCTTTCACAAACACTCAGGCAAGCAGTTTTACCAATCAATCAATCAATGCCATAAATGCTGTCTTATTTTGAGATCCTACTTAAAGGCTCCTGGAGATGTGTGGTTTAGCTCCTTCTCAAGCCTTTGTAGTGTTTCAGCTGCATCTTAAGGGATGTAACAGTGTCTTTATATTCATCCTGAAGGGAGGTGTCTATGCCCACCAAATCCAACTTGTCCAAATCTAATTTAGGCAATAAGAAATTAATTGGGTCACCTTCAACTGTTGATTTACCAAAGGTGGCTTTGATTTCTTATCCCAGGACAGATAGGATGTCAGTTTATCAGGAGGATAGATAGTTGTGTTTCTACCCATTAGGTGAAGATATATCGCCAGGTAAAAGATGGAGACACTGTATGGCCCAGATTAAGGAAAGGCTTAAAGCACATAGCTTGCATTGAATGAGAAACTAGAGAATTCAACAGTGAAAAAACCACTGCCCATTCTGCCCTGTAGGAAGATCTACCCAGATTTCTATATGTCAAAGCCACATCTATAGAACAGCAATCAGTAGGACAGCTCTGTCTCCTTAATGCCTCCTGCTGTGGAGTGCACTCTTAATTCAACGTCTTGTCAGGGTAGCTCTAGCCTTGTGCACTTTAGGGGGAGAGATGAGCCAGAAGACAGGAGCACTACCCCTTGGGTCCTGACAATTCTCCTTTTTCCTTGCTCCTCACCCCTTCCACTGCTCCAGAGTTCACCTGGTCCGTGGCTCTAACAAGTGAACTGTGTGGAGGGGACGGAGGCGGTGGCGGTGCACTCCGTTGCATCTCCCCTTGGAAAGATCTTTGTTTTCTTTTAGTCAGACTAACTTTGGCACAGATACACACAGCCATCCCACTGGGAAAACAATTCCCTTTGTAGCCAGCTTTGTAATGGCACAGGGCCCTGCTTGCTAGGTGGAGAGGTCCCTGTGAAAGCACAGCAATTCTTCCCAGGTACCAGTTGAATTACCCCTGCAGCACACAGTAGCTCCTTGGCAAGGCTTGCCTTTGGATTTTGTTTTGAGCCAGGGACTATTTCTCCGGGCTCTGCCGAGGTGTTACTGTGTTACAAATAGCTTGTCCCTTCTTATAAACAAAGCAACCCTTCCCTCAAATTCCCTCATTCGAACATTTCAGATAAAAAGGAACAGCATGGATTTATTGCAGAAGAAAAAGTTTTCTAAAAAAAGTAATTTTCTGCTCAAAGAGTAGACAGGATTAGCCTAATAAATAAGGAACTAACCAAAGTGTATTCCCTGATCACTGGAAAGTTTGAAGAGAGCAAATGAGGATTTTTCACTTTCATAAGTGAATTAATCTACAGTGGGCATTGTGTGGGCCTTTCTGTGTGTTTGTTTTGTTTGGTTGTTTTTTTTAAGATGGAAATTTTGCTCTGGCTTTAGTTATTTGTTTGATTTATGTGAAAGATCAGAGCCTTCCACTAGGGATTTGGTGGCCTTACTGTGTGAAGTGTATATGCTCTAAGAGGTGCAGATTTGTTAAAATGTTGTGTGTACATTTGTTTATATGGATCTGAATGTATGAGCTTCTAAATTAAATCAACAGTGTGCCTTTATTTCTTTTCACAGCAATAGATGTTCTTCATCAACTAGGCCTTGTGAAAGATGTCCAAGAGCCATCAGAGACCACAGTGCCCTCAACATCCTCTCTGTTACCTCAGGGTGTTCGTCTAACTGCATCAGGAGTTGTGCTAAGTAATGATGCACATGTTGAGTCCCCTGTCACTCAAGTCATACCAACGAATCTAGGGCATCAGTTCTTCTTATTGGTTGGGTTGTACTCTTACAGAGTCAGTAATGCTTTTCTTTTCAGTATTAGGAACAAAAGCAGACTGCAGTTTGGTGTCCAGCTGCTACCGAGAAAGGTAGCAGTGTACACTGGAGGGAAGCAGCCCGTGTACTTTGATTATTGTGTTCATAATGAGCAATGGCATTCATTTGCCATTGGCATTGGAGACAAGACTGTCTCAGTATTTGCTGAGTGTGGAAACAAGTACTACAGCAGGGAAGTACTTTCTGAAGTGGAGACATTTGATTCAAAGGCTGTATTTACCCTGGGAAGGATGAACTCTCGCTCTGTTGGCTTTGAAGGAGTTCTATGTCAGCTTGATATTATTCCCTCTGCAGAAGCCTCTGCAAACTATTGTAAATATGTGAAACAGCAGTGTCGCCAGGCTGAAACCTATCGATCTCTGCGTGGGGCTTCACTTGTGTCAGATGGGCTGGATGCTTTTTCGAAGATGATCGTTGATGAGGAAAACCAGGAAGATATATCAGCTTATAGATGGAAAGAAGTATCAAACATGCCTGTTTCCAATGTTGCTCAGATTCACTTTCTACCAGACCACTTTGAGTTAAGAAATGCCTCTGTATGGAAGTCTGCAGAGACCAAACCTCTGTTGCTGGAAGCTTGGCCTCAAGCAGAACTCCAGGAGAACGTCAATCTGGCTCTTCAGCAGCAGGAGATGAGCAAAAAAGGAAACATCACTAAAACCTCTGCAGGATCATATCCAGATAGTTCAGCTAGTACCACAGAAGATGCAGGCAGACATAGTGAGCCTTCTCTCATCTCCACTGTAAAACAGAATAAAACTAAAAGCAAGGGAATAGAAAAAGCAAAGCAGCATTTAGATGAACCAAACAAAAAGCAGCAAATCTTCCACACAACCCTGTACGGTTTGCCTGCTGAGCTCCCTCTGGATAATCAGCTCCATCTGGGGCAGGAAGGTGCATTTGATGCTGATGAGACTCATCATACAGAAAACAGTTATGAAAATGGTATTGATAATTATGCTTATGACTATGAAGATCTTGGCAAAATGTTTGAAAGGGGAAGTGTCAGAGGTCCAAAGGGGGAAACTGGACCTCCTGTAAGTTATCTTTATTATTCTTTTTACTATATTGCAGCAGCATACATTTAACAGAGGCTTTGAAAGAAACCTCTCCAAGCATGCCAAAGCTGTGACTGCAACTTCTCCCAGCTGTATTGTACAAATGTTTGTCTGCCTTAAATATGTCTCTTTCTCGCATGTAATTTTGATGTAAGTGTCATATGCTTTTACTTACTGGAAAAATATAAAGACATCCAAGATATTCACATTCTGGTGAAGTGGTAGGCAACCCAGACTTCTTTAAAATTTGGAATTCAGCTGGATGTTTGTAACTGCTAATTACAGAGACTGCTCACTTAATAAAATTGCAGACTAAATTAATGCAGTTCACAAATATAGGTGCTGATCCATAAAAAGAACAACCAGGCTGCTTGGAAGACTGACACAGTTTTCTTAGTTGAGCAATGCTGTCAAAATTTATAGTTGTAGAAAGAGACCAGCTGCAGAATCTAGTCTGCAATGATTCATAATCCAAGTTTATGGGGTCAAGCAAACCTGCATGTAAAATGGTTTTTAGAACAGTCTTACAAGATTTTGAGGTATTTTTTCAGTTCACGGGGTAAGTGATTTTTGATACAATTGCAAATGCACAGTAGTGTTTTTAATAGAAACCCATTTATCCTTTCTTATTGTGTGCACAAGGCTTACAGAGTTTTTAATACATAAAAATGTGTCCATCTATATGAAGCTACAGAGCATAAAGAACATAGATTGCTGCTTAGCCTGGGAAATGTGATAGATCATGCTTTGTGCTTGTGTGAGATTTTGGTTAAAATTTCTAAACCATAGCATGAAGTAAATAATTTCTCTTGCTTTTTTTGTTTGTTTGTTTTTGGTTTTGTAAGTGCTCATCTGTGTGGTCATTACAAAGCAATTTGATATGTGTTAAGCAGCTCCTAATATATATTTGAATATGCCCATAAATTTATTGTGTCTGTTCTTTCAGCACTGAAGTATTTTTTTCTTGAACTAGTCACCAACTAAGAACCTATTCAAAAGTTCAGTTTTTACTCTAAACAGGATCCAGCACAAAGGAATTGTTACACAATTGAAAAATGTGTTAACGAGTAATTCACGCTACTCCAGAAGTGCTCTTGCTTAATCTTGTGAAGTCTTTTTTTCTCTCTTTGTCCCTTACGATAGCATTTATGGTGACATATCACTAAGCATGTAGCTGTCATCAGCATGAGGTTAATGTCCATTTTTGGAGCTTAGGATGTTTAGTAACTACTAATGGAAGGTTTTAATTTTAGCCTGTAGCTTGTTTGTTGTGATTTCAGTCAGTCACAGCCAAGAAAGTTAAATCCGTTCTTTTCTATGTGTCACAGAAATGGCTGCTGATAATGTTGGTTGTTTGCATTACTAAGAAACTCCAAGCAAATGCTCTGGGTTGTTTTTCTAGACACAGGCACTATACATACAGTGGCAAAGATGACAGCTAATTTGAAGGGTTCAGAGATGTCTGTGTTACCATCTTCAGTGTCTTACAGACTGGGGATGGAGAAGTTTGTCCTGCTTAGGAATGCAGACTGTAGTCTGTAGGGAATATGGTGCACTTGTGCTGAGGTGTTTTGCTGGGTCCAGGTTTAGATAACATGCCCAAGGCCTTAAAGATCTTTGGCAGAGCTGGGAAGTTAATCTAGACCTTTGTGGATCCTAGGTTGGGTGAAGGGGCCAGGAGCACCTACTGGAACAGAGGCAAAGCTAAACCGCTGCACTGCCAGAGAGGCTGACACCAAAGGGAGAGGAGGTCTCTGCATGAAACTAAGAGCTGTGCTCTGTAGAGATTGTGTGGCTCAGTATCTGCTACTGTTGTTGGCCTCAGACTTGAAGAGATGATCTTGGTTTGCTTTCTCGGTCTAGTCCTCCCATGTAGAGAAGACGAGAGTTAATGCAGCTTTTACACATGTGTCTCTAACACTTTAGTACACAAATACTCACAGTGTTTTTGCAATGTGGAGCCTAAAAAAGCCACACTGAAGAACTTAAAAACTTCCCTTGCAGCAAAAAGTCCTGATGAGGCATGAAACTCCCTCTTTTTACTTCTTTTACTATGTTGTGGTTGGTTTGAATCTTCTTTCAAGATTTGAACACAGAAGTTAATGTTCGTTCTATTGGAATTGACAGGCAAGAACTAGCTTTTGTGGTTCTTAAACTACTCAGCTTCTTTTAGCTTTTAATCAGCTACCAGAATTGATTCTTGCCTTGTATAATTAGGCCTCTTATATTCCATGATCCCACAGCTGTGGAATTCACCCACCGCTGCAAAGCAGGACTCCAGAATTCAGGCTGTCATTTATGGACAGGGTATAAAAAGGGGGCAACTATTTCTTCAAAACTGTTAAGACTCTGATTAAAATTCTAGCAGTTGCAATGACCAAAACCCCCCTAGAAAAATATAAAGTGAGTTTAAACTGGAATAGTATGATCTCCTGAAACACTTTCAAGGGAATGCTGCTCTGTTCATCTGATGAGCCACTCCTTTTTGGGATGCAGAGGGTGTTGGCAGTCTGTAAAGATTACAGAAATAAATGTGGTGTGTATTTTTAACTGCTTAACTTTCAAGCTGATATTTTTCATTGCACAATCCTAAAGTAGTTTGCAATAACATGGTGCATAGTCCCACACGGGTAAAAGGAGAGGTTGATGTGAGCTGAAGAGCTGATTTATTTTACTTGCTGGTGAGTAATTGCATCTTCAGGCCTATCTGCACAGGATGTGGCCTTCCAAGAAAAATGAAGTAGGAATTAGCTTCCTCTATTGGAAAAGTTTTCTGGATTTTCAAGACACTCTGGCAGAAGGAGGAACGGCAGAATACCAAACAGTGGTGTTCCTTCTAGTTGATAAAGAGAAGCAGTCTGGAATTGTTGCCAGGAGGAATGGGAAATGGCAGGCCCTGCAATAAGCAGAATTGAGTCCTGGATGAGATGTCCTATTGCAATCAAGAGGTGTGAGAGTAAGAACACTTAGAGAGCAGTTCAGAGATCCTAAATGTGGTGCTAAATGAACAGCAGTAGCTTCCCTTTCACACATAGCTTATTTCACTTATTTTACTCCTAGCTAACCTTTCACACTTCTGCTTATTGCACCCTTAGCTTATTTCTCAGTTGAACAAAATTGCTTGTTGAGGCACTCCCTGACCACAGGGGATATATTGGTCACTTAATCCCTTTCACGCATTTCCCTGCCCAGGCTGAGAAATCTCAGTATCTGATGATTCAGATAAAAAGTTTAGATTCTTGCAGGTTTATTTTTAGTAGCAAAAAGATAATGTTGTTGTCAAATATCCAAACATTTCATTTAATTCCCCTAAAACTGCTGCAGTTTCCCTATCTTCTGCACAGCAATATTGCAAAACTTTAATCCATAACTCAAAGCCATATATATATTCCTCTGATGTTGATGACGTTGCTTTGACTGTTGTAGGAATTCTTGACAGAGAAAGGGAGACTTCCACAGCTGTAAAGGAAGGAGGTTAATCATAGAGGTGACTGCCCGCTCTAGGGCATTTGGAAAGAGAAGTGTGCAGATTTTATTGTTTCCAGTGAAATACAAATGAAACAAGAATTAAAACAATAGGTGGATATTCAAATTTGATAGGATTCTTGTTGCTCAATAGTTAAATTAATATCTGTATGAAGTGCTTAAAGAAGGTAAACAAGGCATGCTAGAAGCACGAAGAATAATTCTGAGTGACAGGATCGGAATTCCAGATGGTCTAAAACTGATGAGATTAAATTTAGTGCAGTAATACAGAAATTAAAAGTACAGATAGATGATGGGGGAGTGACTGGTTTGACAGTCATGAGGATCATAGATTGGTATCATACCGCAGTAGAGAATAAATGCATCTTTCTGCCGTGATGTTAGATACATTAGAAGGAGTGGTGAGTATCAAAGGCTACTTTTTCTATTGGTTTCGCTATGATGAGGTTGCAGTTTGGAGAAGTGTCGTCAACTTTAGCTGAAGAGCTTTAAAAACAATGTAGACAGATGGAAAGGATTGCAGATGATCGCAGTAATACAGGTGTAGTTATAGAAAATATGATTCTGAGCAAAGTTTTAAACAGAAGTGTGTTTAGTGATGAAAGTTAGGAACAAATATTATAGTTTTACAAAGGGTTAGTTAATGTGTAAGATACTTTTTTGTCTCTTCACATAAAGCATGGCAAGACAGAGAAGGAAATTTTAGGTGGGACAAAAGGAAAACATAGCTTATCAGAGTGGTACCTGAACAATAGAACAAACTATGTTAGCAGTGTTAGAAGTGAAATTTCCTCATGGAGAGGTTTTAGAATAGGTTTGGAGCCTGATGCTTCTGTTTACTTCACTGCTGCACTGCAGGTATTTTTGTGATCATGTGCAGGAAGTTTCGTGGGTTTTTTGTTTTGCTGAAGGACTGCCTGCCTTTGTATTTGATGAATCAGGTGTTAAACTGGTATGCTTCCTTAACTTCATCTTTTAAAAAAGAGTAGTTTGAGGTGAGCTGAGTTTGAGTGGTTGAGATATAGTCAAGAGTCTTTTAAAGAGAAACTTCATAGTTGCTTCACAAGAGAAAGTTCAGTGAATAGGATTTAGATATTGAATGGCATGAGGATCAACATGTGCCTGTGCAGAAGTTTTAACTACTTAGTGCAGAATTTATTGCTGTGCGTCTGAACTCTTAGAGACTTGCTATATGTAAATACAATGTTTTGTATTACCTCTGGGTAATAGGGCAAGTTTAAAACACATGTATCCATAGGAGGGCTTCAGTACCTAGGAAGTGTCTAGGAAAGTTCCTTACATTCATTCCAGTGATCTTTGGAAAGGCAGTGAAAATTTCTGGAAGAGTAGCATCTACTTTTATTATTTCAGGATTAAGCAATGGTTATTTGGAACTTGAGCTTCTCTGCTCAATAGCTAAATGAAATTTTTACAATTCCTAAAGACAGTAAGTTGTAGTACTTTTCTTAAGGTACCAATGATCTGTTTTGAGCAAAATGATTTTGCTAAACAATTTTAAATTTGCATCTGCAGTATTTATACACCCTAACTTTTTTTTTTCGTTTTGTTTGGTAGTGGTGGTTAAAGTGTCAAATGCTAAAAATCACATTAACATTTCTAATTGCTTCCGGTTTGTTTAATTACTGTATCCAGTAGTTGGAAGAAAAGCTGTTCAAACAAGTGACTTATTCCTTGGTTTAAGAGAGGTTGGCTCACTCTCAGATGTTGATTTCTGTGGTTTACATGGATGCCTGAGAGGCTTAAGTAGCTTCCTAGCAAGTATAAAAAAATAGTGATGCTGATTTGAAGTTGTAGTTGCTTTCCCAGATTATAGAAATACATAGGACAGAATAATGTCTAACTGCTAGGTGGGAAAGTATGTCCAGGAAGACTCAGGTGTGCTCTCCTAAAGTCTGCTCTCAGCAGAGATGTCGCCTGAGTTGCAGGGAGGAGTCTGTGGTGGAGGCTGAAGTGTAATGTCCTCTGGTTAAGGAGAGTCTTTGTTAACACTTTAATCAAACACCTGCATGGCTGGGGCTAGCTGCTTATTGTTGTGAACCGGAGACTTCATCTACAACAGCTGACTTTGTTTTAAAATGCCCTGGGAAAGCAGTATTAATCTCTGTCGGCCTAGTTCTCTTAGGGATTTCTGAGGGGTCGGTTGTGATTAGATTTTCCTTTTTTTGTGGTTTTCTCTTTGTATGGAAAGGGATAGTTACGTTTGAATTAGTGTAATCAAAGTGAGGGTGGGTTGGGTTTGGGTGTTTGTTTGTTTATTTTTTTTCTGTTGCAAGGGAAGCAGATAGTGTTTAAAAAAAGTTTAGAAGCCACATAGGGAAAAATGTTCTCACTGCCCTCATTCAATAAATCAGCAACAAAGATCAGGGATCTTAATACTCAGTAAGATTTCTATTTGGAAAATAGTGAGTTTAGCTATTAATGTATTTTTAAGGAAATGTCTGAAACAGTGATAGAGAAGACCACAAATCACAAAAGAATGCACGAGTTGCAACTATTTCACTTAACAAAAAGTATGTTTTCTTTTATAGTCCCAGGATAATTATTTTGGCCAAATTGATGTAATTAGCTTGATGATGCCTAAATTCTGCAATCAGCACTGTCTTCTCTGCCAGTGACATTACCTTTCCAAGAAAAAAGAAGTATCACACAAAACTAGGTTTTTAAAAATCCAGCTTTTGTCTTAATGAAATGTTGCTTGCTAATAAAACCCTCAAGGGTGTTTGTCTTTTTTTCCTTCCTCGCTTCCCCTTTTTTATCTCTTTTTCCTGTTTTGCAAAACCTTCATGTTGGTCATTTCAGCCACCATAATTGCCCGTCTGGTTTTCCTGGTACTCCTTTCAGCCAGTTTTCAGAACTGTTGTTGGGTGGGCAGCGTGGTGCTCAGTGTTCTGCCTGGTGTCTCAGCTGAGCAGATGTCATACAGACAGAACAGGGGCATGTGAGGAAGCCTGGGTGAAAGAGGAGGCTGAACCCCTGACTGCTATCATCCTCTGCCCTCCTTCATGAGGTCTGACTTTCCTGATGCCCAAACGCCCTTGCAGAAAGGACATGGTTTCTGTTAAAGCTGGGGCTTGCTGTGCAGGCGTGTGGATCGGGGTGAATTCATCCTTGAGAACAGCCCACCCCTCTGTAGGACTCTAATTTGATAGATGAAATATAATACAAAGTAGTGCAGATTTTTGTTTAGAGTGCTCATTTGTATTTGAGTACAATGAAGTAGATCCTGGGGTTTTGAATCTGAATAGCAGTCATTATACAGAAAAGGAAAGGTTTCTATGTTCAAAACAGCTAGATGTGCAGGGGCTGTTACACTGTCTAATACGGTGACTAATAATCTAATTCATTGGCAAAAGATACATCTGATCATATACTAGCATTTTAAGAAGTCTGCATTATTTTTAAAGAGAATTATATTCATTATATAGAAGGGCAAATGTGCTACCAGTTATTCTTAGGAGAAGCTTTTAATAGGAAACTGAACAGTAATTTGTCCACATTTATTTCCTCTGTTTCATGTTTGTCATTTCTGTGAGGTGGTGTCTTATTTTTTCACAATTACACAATTAAACCTCTCTAAAATGTTCGGCATGCCAACATGCTTATTGAAAAGGCTCAATTATTCTCTATCCTTTGTTTAGAAATACATTGTACTTGCTTTCTTCACCTGATCTTTTCCTCCTTTAGTACCAATACACTTGAGTAAAAGTTACTATCCAGATTGTTAACTCCAATTTCTCTGACACAAGATACTTTCTAAACAGAAATCTGATTTGCAGTCAGATTAAAAACATACTTCCTTGTAGTTTGGGAATTGGTTTTCAAATTGAGGAGGTCAGCATGAGCAGAAGGTCGTCAGTTAGCAAAACTGGTCTCATCTAGGGTTGTGATACTGTCCTTCTGTCAGGTTTTAGCCTCAACTGCTTTGATTTTCTGTCGCCAGGGTCCTCCAGGTCCTCCAGGTTTACCTGGTCCTTCAGGGAAGAGAGGTCCTCGGGTGAGTAAAACAACTATGTTCTTGTGCACCTCTAGGCAGGTCACCAGACCTGAGTTTACGGACCAGAGTTTGCATAACTTTGTTTTTCTCTACTTTATTCATATGCTTAGTGATTATGAAAGTGTATGATTCTTAACATTTGGCAGATAGATTAAAGTAAGATAAACAAACTGTTTCTCCTGCTGTGAGCTTCCAGCATAGTTAATTCCATGTATGGGTGCATACACTGAGCATTGTTACATTTGTACCTGGCTTTTGCTGCTCCCAATATTAACTTCTGTTTTTTCCATGCTGCTCCCATCTGCTGCAATCTGAGGTCACGTTCATTTGTTTTTGGAATGAGGGGGAGTGAGCAGTGCAGGCCACAGCCTCAGAGGAGCACGCGCAGGATACAAAATTAACCACTGCAAGACAGAACTGGGGGGGAAAAGTAATCCCAAAAATCTCCTTCAGTCTCTTGAGCTTCAGCAGCTTGATCATAGCTTGATAGACATCAGGGCACTTTGCTGAAGAGATGAGCTACAGTAGGAAGTGGTTTATTAAGTGTGGGTGAGTGCCCCCCCCCCAGGAGCAGGGCCAGCAGCCCTGCCCTGTGCCTGGGGACAGAGCACGGGCTTTGCCACAGTGAGCACAACCCTGTGCCCCCTGCCACCAACGGGGGAGAAGCCCGTGCCACTGTACGGATCAGCTGATGAGGCAAAAGAGGGTGATCTGTGTTTGTGCAGTTGTGTACAAAAAACGTTTGCTTGAGCAGTGCCTGAGGTCGTGGTTGATGGGGGGTTTCAGGGGAGGGGCAGCTGGAGGGAGCAGGTGAAGGTTTGTTGTGAGGATGATTTCCAGCCATGGTAGCTGGGGATGTGAATGGTTGAGGCTGGAGTGCCCTCATCGAGGCAAATCGAAAGTGGGAGACAAGGGAGTGGTTTATGTGCGGGGGAGGAGTTTGGATTCAGCCTTTGAGGAGCATTTAAACAAGATGCTGCTCAATAGCCTGTTGAAAGCCAGCACAGCACGGGATGTTCTAAACTTGGCCTGATGGGTAGGAAGTGCGCTGGTCGAAGAGGCCAAAAACCATTTTGGAGGCAAGGGAGTAGAAGAGACACATTTAAAAGTATAAAATGAAAGGCATTCCTTCAAATTCTTCTCTTCATGACTTTTTGGATGCTTCTATGTAAGAGCTAGCAATTCTTACAACTCAGCTTTTTTATGTTGCACACTGCCTGTGGCAAGGATATGTCTGGCATCAGGGGCAAGATCTCACATATCTGAGTAGATCCTCACAGTGGGGAAGATATCTTTGTTTTAGAGGAGGCTGTCCACATGTTTAAAGCCATGCTTATGGGTGAGATTGCCCTTGCCCAGCTGCAGTTTGTTTGGGATTTTTTTTTCTGCAGGTCTTTTTACAGGTATGGAGTACTTAAAAATACAGTGCTCTACTGTGTGAGTTCTCTGGATTAATCATTATGTAGGATATGTTTTCCAATGTGAAGGGACAGCTTACAGTAGAGTGTCTGGAAAAGTATGAAAATGGCTGAGATGAATATTTACCATGCCCTCTGAGTTTAAGATATATTTATATGGGCCAAGAAAGTCTGTAAAACTATTTGATAAAAAATAAATGTTTTTGAAATGTCAGTGTTAGTTTGTACAATACTGATAAATTCAAGCAGGCGCAGCTAGTGATGATGTATGGTATAACAGGAGTTTTGTGAGCCAAAAAGCCTGTAAAAACTTTGTTTACTCAAGATTTATTTCCTCATCCAATAGTCTGCCCTGTGACTTCTGTCTTCCTTCACGTGAGCTGCCATTTGTTATCCTGAAATGTGACTCAGGGTAAGGGAAACAGCTGAGTGCAGAGCTGCATTGCCTGGGCCTTCATCAGAGTGGGTGTCCAAACCTCATCCTGACAGAGATCCACAGGGTTGGGACACTTGGAGTATGTGTGATTAATGGTTAGAGATTTCTGTTGAAGACTGATTTTGATCCCTGCAATTCTATGGTAAAGAAGTCCACATCTGACAGTATTTTGTAAGTGTCTTGGCTTGTTCCAAGTTTCTTGATAATGAAATTTAAGCAGTTTCAGAATTAGTGATGACGTGAAACTCCCCTGATGCCTCTCATTCTATGAGAATACTTTTGTACTTCTGTATTCCAGCACTGTGCCCCAAGACAGCAACACTGCAGGCTGCAAAAGTAGGAGCTACTGTGGCACTGCAGCTGTGTTGGCACTTTCTGTTTGTTTCCTTTCTCCTAAATCCCTGAGAGTGCCTCCAAAGTTGCCAGTGTGCAAATTAATCTCTCAGACAGCACATGGGATTACCGTTTCTGTGGAGCTATGTCAACATTGTCATTAGTGAGAGGGAGCACTTAAGAGATACAGCTTTCAGTGTTGCTGCAAGGTGTAATTGGTAAATGCAGCCTTGTGTCGGAAAGACAAACGCTGAGTTTATCTGTTGTTAGACTACTGAATATGCAAGAAAGTTAAAAAAGTATTCCTGTTATATTTGGTATTTGGATTAGGGAACTTTGGGAAAATTTTGGCCTTAGTGAATTCAACAGAAGCTTTGTTGCCAATGTATCAGGGACAGGTTTTTGCCAGTTTGGTCCTTCAGTACTTGGAAGACGAATAGCTGCTGACAGCCATTGCAACAAATATTTTCCCTAATGTGCAATTTTTCAAGGAGTGAGGATTGCTGAATGTGTTGCAGGAACAGACACACTAGAAGGTGTAGATAGTCTTGATAGCTTATTCTGTTCCTGGAACAGGTTAAGCTGAATTATTTTAGTAACAAGTCTATTTTCTACAGTAGCTGTGGGAGAATTAGGAGAATCTGGGATTTTTTTTAAAAGAAGGTGGGATACGTTGCTTTGAGACACCTTTTAAGTCACTGAGAACTCATCCACTTCCTTCCCTTTGCAGCGTATAGCTGGGTACCTCAGAATGTGGTTTTACTGATTTTATCCCATGCCTTCAAGTGCTGTAGCTGGAGAGCAATACTGCAGTGGCTATGCCAAATACCTGTTAAGAATTTCCTGGGAAGCCAGTACAAACTGAGATTTGTAAAAGAAAGGGGGGTACTCACCTTCACTTTTAATTTTTTAGGAAGATGTTTATGTTTTATTTCTTGTGAATCCTTTGAAAATCCTAACCAGTGATTTTAAAAGCAGGAAAGATGCAGTAAAATCATTCTCTGCAAACCATTCACGTTTGTTCAGTGGTGTACTGAGTAAATCCTTTCATTGTTCTTCTTCATTTGTTTGGGTTTTTTAAATAGGGTATTCCAGGACCACACGGTAACCCAGGTTTGCCAGGATTGCCAGGTCCCAAGGTGAGTTTATTTGTCCATGGTGCCATGTAAATACATGAGCTTTTTAATGACTTTTTGGAAGCCACAGAACTGTTTCCTATAATAGAAGTAATTAGCCTTCTTTCATTTACAGGTGGAGACTGCTACTATAAATATATTTTAATTAAATGTAATCAATCAAGTTGACCTTAATATCAAAACAAAATAGCAGATTACTCAGTTGAAAGAAAAACATCTTTGTGTGCAGAATGATGACTTGGAAACAGTTATCTTTGCAAGTAATCTGTACTTTCCAAAAGAGTTCCTATAAATCAGCTCAGCCTCTGATAAACCAAAGTTTAAATGCGTAATTGCTGTAACCTTTTGCTTTGCTTAAAAAAAAAGAGGGAAAAATATAGACTTTGATATTTTTTGATATTGAAATATTCTAATATCTCAGACATTATTATTGATTAATATGCTAGAATAATTTTCTGAAGATTTATGGATGCGATATTTAAAATCAAGGAGAAAATACTGGACTGAAAGCTCAAATAACACCTTCAAACTTGTGTAACATAGGCCCTTTAAATAGATTTGACAGATTTGTGCACTTGCAGAATGCCTTCAACTCATATTTAGTTTGAACAATTTGATAGATCTGTTAGGAAAAAGGCAGCACCATGATTTGTTTAGTATGATTCCTAATTGCAGGAATCTGACATGTCATGACAGGTGTTAAAATCTGCTTGAGGACATAAAAAGAAATTTAATACAGCTTTCAGTGCCAAATGCTGTAAAACCAAGTGACTGGTTTTCATGTGTGTTTTGTTTTTATCTAGTTCTACAGGGACAGTTAAAATTAAAGATTCCTAATTAATTTTTACCATATTTATGCTGGCTATATAATAGAATACATTGCTAGGAAAACAATTAATTGTAACCAGTTACTCCTAGGCTTTGTTTTTATAATTTATTTTTTCCCTCCACTGGATGATAATTCTGATCAGTTCTGTAGCTCTGTCCATGAGTTCAAGAAGGGAAGGAATTGTACATATGTGTATGCAGCTATATGTATTTTATTTGGATATAAAAATATGTATGTTACTAGGTGCTTAGTGATCTCTTTCATTCCTGTTAGACTGTAAGTTATCCTTTCAATACAAGTATATTCTGAAATGGTTTTCTCGAAATAAAAATTAACCAGGTGCTCCTGAAGTTTTGGCTATGAAGATCTAGTTGGCCCACAATGAAACAAACGAACTCTTGCTTGATCTTAAAACATAGCAGATGAGTTGCAAGAATTTTCTAGCAGTAAATGAACGCAGAATTTCATTCTGTCTTTGAGATGCATGATTTTTTCCCTCCTGTGCTGAAGGATCCTTTATGCAGCTGCTTCTGAAACATGGCACAACATCCTTCCAGCAAAGTGTCCAGCCCTGAGTGAGGGCCAGCAGTTCCAACCAATAGCCAGTGCCCTCAGCATTTAATTCCTGATAAACAATTGGGGGCGTTTTTAAAGTAATGTAAGGGTATCGATGAGGTTTGGCTTTATTCTTGGCTCTCTGAAAAACAGATTAGTTACGAAAATCTAATTTTGTGGATTCTGGAGCTGTGGGAAGGCTGAGCCTGGGGAAACCTGTACAAGGCTCTGGTTCATGCAGTAATACAGCCTGATAATCCTGCACGGTGCTGGAGGATCAGCTGGTGTCCTGAAGGGATGGAGGCATGGGCAGAGCCATTTGGCTGGAGCGTCTGCTCTCATCCTGCTTGATTTACCAATAAATCTGCTTTTCAAAATTTTGTGACCTTATGAAATTTAGAAAATGTAAATCTCATTTCAGTGTGAACGTGGACTATTTTATTTTTTTCCTAGTTCTTTACTGAAAAAGTAATGAGAAAAATATCTATAATGGGAAGCACATTTGTATTTTTTCTCCTCTTGCTGTAACAGTTGAGAATACTCGTTTTAGCATATATTATTAAAAATTCTCTCCCAATAGTGGTATTGAGCTTAATTTCTCTGTGACAGGGCCTTAAAGGAGACCCAGGATTCTCTCCAGGACGGGCAAAATGTGGAGAAAAGGTATTATTTTCTTAATTAGAGAAAAATGTTTTGTCTGTCCCATTCTTCTGTAATAGCTCACTTGATAGTCAAACAAATTATAACAGCAAAATTCTTTGTATTTACTTTAACACTGGTGCATTTTAGCAGTTAATTATGTTAGACTGACCAGCATACACATAGGTGATTAATGAATATAAGGAAAATTTAAAAATATATTAAAAATTGAAACTTAAACTATGTATTTGATTTAATTTATAAAAATAAAATGGAAGTACTTTTAGAACAAGGAAATTGAATTAGATTCACACTGATATAACAAAGTAACAGGTTCCAGTTTTCCTTAGTACCTTGCATTATTCCAGAACGTTTCGTAAAATAGAATTTGGTGATGACATTACTACACATTGTATTGTATTTAACTGCTTTTTAAAACAGCCCCTTGATGTTAAGATTTGTCCTTCCACTTCAGAGTCTTTTCCTGCTACTGCCTCCTAAGCCACTTTAGCCAAACTAGTTGTTGCCTTCTCTGCCGAAAGTATTTGAGTATAAATATTCAAATACTCTATTCTTCATAGATATTGTAGGTTTGAAAGCTTGTGGTTATTTCATTTTTAGATTGACACTAAGATTTCATACATAGTCAGTAATGTGATAATACTAAAAATGTAATTGGATGTTTGCATTTTAATGTGTTAGCCTATGCTGTATGTTTAAGAATATCTTGCATTTATGCTAAGTTTTATTATGAGCATTTGCTAGCAGATCAATTGTGGAATATTTGTGCCAAGTAGAAAGCACTGTTAAGAGTCAAGGACCACTCTGCTATGAAGAAAACATCAGCAAATAGCTATGGTTTACTAGCTGCTGATATGTACGTAACTTATTTTTTAGTGCATACATGCTGTCAAACACTAAAATTCACAAATATATATTGTCAACGTTTAAGGGCTGCTGAAAAAAAAATCAGAAATGTCTGTTGAGGCACTGATGAGAAATTGAAGTGCAGCTTCTGTAGAAATAGCATTATTTTAATCTAACCAGCTTTTTGGCAACCAGATCATAGTGTGGTGAGCTGTACATGACTGCCTGAAACTCAAGCTATGTTCTTTGGCATGAACCCAAGCAGCCACAGAACAGTCTAAAGCCCACCCTTGTATTTGTGTGACTATCCCTAAATACATGTAGACTGCTTCTATAATCCAAAATTATGGGATTGATACGCATTTTTATAGTTCTCATTATTTCGCATTCTTAGTTTTTTCCCTCAAATCAAATTTGCTCGCTCTTATTAATGGACTTAAATTTCCTTGGATGATAACTCACTTCCAGGATGCATTCTGTGACTTACTGGGTTTGAATTCAGGCACTAATCATGAAAGAGTGAATCTCTTCACTGTCAGTCCTGAGCAAGAAGGAAAAGAGTTAAAAACACCTTCCCTCCTTCCCCATCTGCAACAAGCATAAAAATTTGCATCTTTTTCCATCTGTGCAGCATTTGAGATGCTCTGATTCTTATTCCCATATACCATCATGTGATTGTGAAATTTAAAGAACCTGAAGAGAGTAGCAGTGTTCCCCCATAGCCTCTTTGTCCAGATGCATCTCTCAAGTTGTTTTTCACACAGATTAGATTTATGCCATGCTTTGCACAGCAACAACAGTGATGGTGTCCTGGCTCCTGGCTGAGGATTGTTGGCATGACATTAAAACAAACTATACACAGTGGTAGTTAAATATATACATATTAATTTGAGGTGAAACCACTTGCTTCTGAGAAAAGGGTTGCCTCAAGAACTGTTTGGCTTCTTCACTCCTGTTTATGTTGGCTAAGAGTAAATGTTGTGAGGTTGTGAGGTCAGTCTGCTCCAGCCATGATTTAGCCATGTTGCAGTAGCAGACGTGTTGCACTCAATGGCTGCAATTGAGGAACTGTTGCCTTTTCAATTTTCTTCCTCTAAAAAAGTAAGAAAAATCAAACAACGTTAGCTACTTCTTCATACCAAATGTCCAAGAATGCAGAGAGGATATTAATTCCTACGTGTTTATAAGCCTGGGTCATGTTCCAGTGAAACATTGATTCTGGATGTTTTTGTTGTACAGGGCGATCCAGGCCCCATGGGCTTTCCAGGCCCACCTGGGATCAAAGGCCAGAAGGTAAGATTCTGTTTCCATTTCCATGTAACTCATCCTGGCTCAAATCAGCGTGCATCAGGTGGATGGCTGATGGTCGAGAGGTGATAGAAGAACTTTAGGCTTGCTGTTGGTACTGTGTCTACTGTGCAAAACCTCCCCTTGCAACTGAATTAAGTGAGATCATCATGGCAGGATGTAAATTGCAGCTGTTTAGGTTGGTGTTCTCCAAAAGGCATGGTGTGCCCCTGTTCCTGTTCAGAGAGAAGTGCTGCTAGGGAAGGAAGGCTTACCTGTGAAATGAAACCATTTAAATTCAATTGTGTTCAATTTCAGTATAGTTATATGCTGCAATACAGCATATAAAAGTTTTTTTCAGGTATTTTTCTCTGTTGTGTATTTTGTAGTATAGAAAAAGCTCTGTGGGATCATGAGTTCAGTATTTCTGCATTTGAGTTGTCTTTTTCCAAACCTGTGCCAGAATTGCTAAAATACAACTCAGGTGGAATAAGTTCCAATTTTGGATGTTACATAATGCGGTATTTTTTAATATGAGAAATTTCAGGTGCCATTTACTGCATTCAAGAAATATATCCAAATTATCACAGTCCTATGTATACAGGAAAGCATAAGGTAGACATAGTCTTGGAAGGGAACATCAAGGATGTCGATAGAGGAAATGAGACAACCTTAAGAAAATGAGCAAAATAGACTGAGTGGACATAGTTTATGTGGAAGGAGAGGTCACCTGGCATAAATCCAGTAGGCTGCTCTGATTACTCAGGTGGTGGGAAGCTGGTGACAAAAATCAGCAAGAAAGATGAGAGAAAACTGTTATTAAATGATATCCTTGCAGATTATAGTTTGGTGTTGCAAGTATAATAGAAAAACCATGAAGAGCAGATACCACAGCAGAATTTTGAAGTAGTATGTAACACTGAAGGCAGCTGCAAAAGGGTGGAATTAAATGTTAGAAAGGTAGGCCCTGGTTTTTTTGACTTTAATCTTTAACATATGGAGAAGAAATATTAATGCTTAGCTGCTATTAAACCTAAAGAAAAATGGCATTGCAACAAAATTTATAGCCAGTAGTCTTATTTTGTAGGGTGACTTCATTCAACATTGTCTCGATCTTAAAATGCATGACAATTTTTTTTTATCATGTAGTCATTAGTTTCTAGAATTGACCAAAACAAATAACAATGTGACCAGAAAAGAAAGTTCTTATTAGCCCCATGAAGATTGTGGAAATTTATTTTGCTAAACACATGGACCACTGTTCGCTGAACTGAGAAAATGTGTTGGTGTGACCAGAATTTGCATTGCCTCTGTTGAGAGTTAACCTACAAGCCTGGACAGTGATAGGTTTTGTCACTGCTCATCGCAGGCAACCTTAAGATTCTGCAAGTACCATATTTTTATTTAATCAGGTTTATAGGTTTGCTTTGAAAACAAAGTATTTTATGTTTAAAGCTTTTTAGATGGGAAGCAGCTGTCACTCGTTCTGGATTGAGACTGACATTTGGGGACAAGGAAATGAAAATCTTATGGGCATCATACTTTCTTCCTGCCACAAGAATTCTCTCCCTGTCTGATGGTTAGATTCTGTGGAGAATCATGCTCACTTGATCGCTGGAAATTTTACTCTCTGTTTCCATGTTGGACACATCAGACACTAACTAGAACCATGTTTGAGGCACAATCCAGGTCAAGCAGAAGTTAAGAATACCAGCTTTTGAACAGCACTACACCTGTAAACAGTTAAAAGTATTTTGCACTTTTTTTTTTTAAATGACAAGCCCACAGGTTATTGTGTTTTAAATAATTGATCTTTAGATACTGCTTTTTGGTATTTGTGAATTGGTAAACATGCTGTTAGCTCATTGTTATCTCAGAAATTATTTTCAAAGGATTGTGAGCAAAGTAGCTGTGAAGTAAAGCAGCTACGAGAAAGAAACTGCGGAAGAATCAAATGCATCCTTTCTGTTTTGTACTCCAGCACTACTGAGAAATTATTATATATTGATATATATAAAATTGTAATATTATAAAATGTTATAAAATAACTATATAATTGCATGAAATAATAATATATTCTTAGTTACGATATAATTAGCACATATAATTATTGCATATAATAAAATGATATTATGATATAATGTAATATTTTGATATACAATATATATATTGAATGCATAGCATATTTCCAATATTCCTTCTCATTCAGGTACGAAAAAAGATTTACAAAGTCTTACATATATGAGTTAATGGTGTCCCATGTTTTGGTTTTTTTTCATTTTTAAATCAGCACTCTAAACTTTCCTTATATCAGTCTGGAGACCTCATAGGGCAGAAGGCCCCTCTTTCTCTCCCCTAAATGGCCCCACCTGACTGTACAGAGAGGCAAGTACTTGCCCTGCAAGCCAGAGCACTCAGGGGTGGGTTGTCAGCCAAAGGACAGCACTCCTGGGCGCGAGCTTGCCTGAGGCCGTGGCAGTACATTGGAATCACTGCAGGGGTTACAGGTACTTTGCAATGACACTGGAAAAGACTTTTACGAAGATTGGCCCCAATTTTTGCTCTAGCTTATTCCCTATCTACTATGTGTGTGACAGTAAATCATGAGAATCTGGGTCTATAAAATCCTGACAAAATTTGCATACTGGAGTAGAGCACGGTAGGAAATGTGGAAGGAAAAAGCTTTGTTTCAACCTGAGAAGGGCTCCATATTTCATTTTGTCTTTACTTTGGCATCAGGTAAAGGTAAGGCTGATAAGTAAATTTCCAAAGCACTATACCTATGGTAGTGTCAGCTTTATGCTACTGAGTGTCTCCCAGTGCTGCTTCTACAGAATCCAATTTTCCTTGAGCAGAAGGAAACTCCAGTCCTATGAGAGAAAAGTGGTATTTCCATTCCTTGGGATATTTGGGCTGAGTTGCTAGGTGAAATCGTAGCTGTGGAATAAACATCAGCAAACAAGATAGAATGAAGCTATGAAGGAAAAATAAAACAAAGCTGTTCTCTGATGAAACATTTTTTCAAAACTGGAGGCAGTGTGGTGACACTGTGGAGCTGATAAGTAAGCATTGTGAGGACTCATGTGGCAGCACGTGGGAGTCCATTTATTTGCCAGACTTACTTTCTCTCTGCAGCTGTTGGTTGTAGCATTAGCCATAATGCTTTACCTACTGATTTTTACAGGTTACAGGAGCTTCTTGGCACTCCAGTATAGTTGCCAATGTTGTGCTGGATTTTAATAACAAATACCTAGAAATTCTGGTAAAGCACAAAGGGTAGCAGTAGAATGGAAAGACACAGCCTAAATATAAATAGTCCTTGCTGTTATATACAGACTGTTGTGTACAGACTTCACTCAGTCTGGGTCTCACTGTGCTGCATATGGTGGAAGTCAGACACTTAAACTTGCTACGTTTTAGTTGGCAGTGAGTATTTTTTCTCTCATGCAGACTAAATTATTCTTACAACTTGCTGTGTTTTTGAAATGTGCTTGAAGTCTGTAATTGGAAGCTTCAAACCATTATGTTCCCATTGAGCTTTTAAGTCAGAGAATTAATCTTCATTAGAATTTGGAAGGTAATTAATTTTTCAAACCAGTGCATGTGAACTTGTATTCTTATTCTTAATTTTCATCTTAGCTCAGAGTAAACTGCATCTTAATTAAATGGGTACGCTCAAGAATACAAACTCAAGCTAATAAAAAACTAAGAATTTTAAGAGGATTAGCTAAGTCACAGGAAAAGAAACGTCTGTGTGAAAACTGTCTCTTTGGAATGGTACTCATTTTAGCATGGTTTAGCTCCATTCCCAACCGGCACTGAGTGAGTTAGAGTGAATTAAGGCCATGTTAACTCTGAATAAAAATATGGCCATACTATTCTAAAATATGAGTTCAGAGCAGTTTTTCCTCTGACAGAAGTAAAATGCTGTTGTGTAGAAATATGTGTAACAGTAATCAGTCCTTCATCTCACTTTCTTGTGTGCCTTCTTTTGAGTCTGTCCGTGTAGGTGTTAATCAGTTAAAATGATGCACTTTGAAAAAATTGTGATAAAATTGTCTTTGAGCATTTCTGTGTGTAGCTTTCCTTTTTTTCTAGTACAAAAATAAGAACCTACTGAGGGATCTCTTCTAGCTACGCATACTTTAGTTGATTATTTAAGTACAGAGAGAAGATTAAATTCTGTAATGGATAAAATTCATGAGATAAAGGGTTGGCTGGGGCTGTAAAAAATTGTAGTTTTCTGAGACATATTTCAAAAGCTAAAGAGGATTTACTGGTTTATGCCAAAATTGTCACCAAGCAAAATAATTTAATCTTTTAATTTTGTGAATGATAATAAAATTAATTTCATGCAGCAATACTGTTGTGGTCACACAGAAGCTTACCTGAAATTCTGGAACACCTGATCTGCTGAAATCAGTTGCAGAATTTCTTTTTATTACAGTGAGTCTCAAGCCTCTACTGACTGATGAGTATCATCATGCTGCGAGGCAGACAGATGTTTAACACCAGCCAAGACACTCCCGCTGCTCAGTCAGTGTCTTTGGGTCCAAGTTTATGATAGATTTCTGTCCAGAATAAGGATTGTTTTAGTCTTTGCCTTTCAAGCTGTAGCTTTTGGACTTGTGTATTTCCAGTATCTCTTGCAAGGGATGTGGAGAGCAGACGCTTGGCTTCTGCATCAGTCATGCAACTGTTACAGCCTCCCTGTCAGGCCAGCTTGTCTGGGAGTGCTTAGTCCAGAGTGAAGATGTTCAAGAAGGTGGTTCTTCTTCCAAGTGTGATGGTGGAGATGGCAGATTCCAGCTCTATTTTAATTTCTTTTTCTTTTCTTTAAGAGCTAAAATATGCTTGAAATGGTCAATGCACAGGGAGTGAAGTTCGAGAGTTTAATCTCTTTCTGTGGTTCCAGCACCACAGAGAAGATTTCTGGGATGAGGCTGTTCTCCGTGCCAGTATAAATTCCATTGTATAAGAGCTGAAATTTTTTGTATGTTAATTTTAAAAAGAGATGTTTTGTGTCCTGGAAGGTCTGTCTTTCCTGTGTGTGTCCTAGAATAGTCTGGGATGACCCTCTACACCCTTCCTCTGAAGTGCCTTGTTCAGAAAGGGCATTGTGACCGGGATTTGGAGTGAGGGAATGCACAGTACAGAATCTAGTTCTTCAGTTTCAGCAGTAACTGGTGACAGCATCCCATGTACTCATTTGTTTTTTGAAAGAGTACAAGTCTGGAACTGCCTTTAAACATACTGATGTCTTGAAATTGTCTAAACTGCCAAGTTTTCTTCTTTTCTCTAGCTCAGTTTTCATATGAGCTGCTGAATGTAAACTATACTAATGCTGCAGGCATTTTTTTCTTTGATGAAGAGAGAATAGAGTAGAAAAAGAAGGTCCATTTTGTTTGTTTAACTGTATTTATCACAGATCTCTTTCTCTACCTGCAGGGTCTTAAGGGTTACCCAGGACTGCAAGGGCCACGGGGTGAGCAGGTAAGGGATGAAAGCACAGTGCACTGTGCTCTGCAGATGAACAATTAGGACAGGAGAATGTATAGTCCATTGTAAGTGTTCAATACAAGCAAGCAGTGTAAACCGCTTACGGAAATATTGGACAGTTCTTGAGCAAGAATTCAGATTGTTTAGAGATCAGTGTGGTAAAAAAGTAGTCTAAATGAAATGGAAAAGACCAGCTTGTTTTTCAACTACCACACCAGCTTGGAGGATGTTGACGTAAAGTTCTTGTAAGAGGTACATTTTGGATTCTTTGAAACTTCTGCATATTTAATGCATTTTACATCTCCTAGCATGTAGGAAATGAAGTAGTTATTCAGTGCTTTTTTACACTTCCATGTCAGTTCAAGCAGCAATTTGAATGTGATTTCAAAGGCATCCGATTGCTAATGTCTCTTGTTAGCATTGATGAGGCTCCTAAGGGCAGAGCAGATGGAAGGAGTCTCCTTTCGGATCACGCTGAAAAGGAAACGGTGATGATAACTGATGATAAATACCTGAAGGGAGATGAAAACTCAAGGACATCATGACTTTCATGAGTTTTATGCCCAAACATTAACTGAATGAGTGGTGATTTTTATTACGGTCTCACAGGGAATTTTCTGTGATGACTATCATCTAGCAGTGAGATAGAGGTAACTAGTGGGGAAAAAAAGTTGATTCTTAACATAAGAAGAAGGTGGAGAAAATTGCATAAATTCATGATTAATCCAGTGCTATATTGACCTGATTCGGAAAGAAACAAAACAAAAATTGGCTTTGTAAGGACACAAAGATTCTTTAATGAAAAGTTTAATGTATTTGTTTCAAATATATCTAAGACCAGTGCAGTTACCTTGTTATAGGGACCTGCCTCCTATAGCCCTTGAATTATTTTTGAATTATGGAAAGAAGGCATGCACTGTTGTATTTCACTAAATCTTAGACACTTTTTAAAGGATATGTAACTGAAATTGGCAGTTACTTATAAATGATGAGTCAATTTTTGGGTGTTCTGTGTGACTTGTTTAAAGAATAATTTTTCCACGTGCTTAAACAGTGTCATACGAGTAGATGTTAAAAGAAAAATGATAAAACAAACTCCAAACCATGACATTAAACATGTTTGTTGTTTCTTTTCCTTTTCTTTCTTCCTTTTCCTCTTAGGGACTTCCAGGAATGGCTGGCAGTATTGGGGCAGTTGGTTACCCTGGCAGGCAGGTGCAGTAACTATACAAATGTCTTTGCATTTTTTTTGTTTTTCTCGTTTATTCATTTCAAAAGTACTCTTTTGGAACTACTCATTATGAAAATGCATTTTTTTACATCCTGTCATTTTTCTCTGAAACAAACCTCTTTCTCTGGTAGTGGCCGGGAGGGAATGTTGAGTCTCAAGGCTTTTAAACTTTGATGTGTTAGATGCAGTAATGCTGTTCCTTTCTGGAATATATAAATGGCATTACCAAAGTACTGAATGTATGAACACTTTACACTCCCTTCATAAACCTCATGTGGTTCTATGTGGTTTATCTTCTTTGTATTTCAAGTCCAGAAGCAGAAGGAAACTGACTGTTCCTCCTGATTTTTCACCAATGTGTTTATTTCACTGCTGAAACTATTTCTTCAGTCCTTTAGGGAAGGGGAACATTAAAAGTTTGGGGTTTTTTTCCCATTGGGATATTTTAAGAGAACCAATAAAGCCAGAAAGCAGCTTTCTTTAAACACAAGTACTTATATAAACATTGATTTACGTATAAGGTAACAGGTACCTCAGGTAGTAATACAAATAAGATATAAAGTAGAAATACTCTGCGTTTTCCTCATGTAAAGGTGTATGGGGCAGATTGACAACAATTGACTTGGTGGTTTTGTGTCTGCATAAAGGGCGAATTTGACCAATACTTCAGTGCTTTGTTGGATTAAGTTTGTAATGGCTATATATTTTAAAATTCCATTACAGTATTTTATAGAGTAATGGATGATAACATTTTTGTGTTGAATCACGTAAAATGTTTAGAGCATTTGGACCACATATGCAATTCTGACATTAGCTTGAACATAATTGAAATGTGTCCAAATATAAAAGCTCATAAAAAATCCTGTGAAATTATGTCACTGTAATGCCTGATCACTGTGTCTGGAAAAAAAATTCTCCCAGAAGAAATAATTTTAATGTAAAGGAAATTTCAGTAATGATCTGTGTTTCAGCCATGCATTAATGGGAGACCTTTCTGAACCTGGTCCCAGGGGACTACTTGATGACACCTTCTTCAATCTTAAAAATTTCAAGAATGTTTTGCCAGTTTACAGTTAACATGTGCTGTTGCAGTTCTTTTATGTAGAACATATCTGGTTGTTTAAAGTTAATTACAGCTCCTGTCTTTTTGTAACAGGGCCTAGCTGGACCAGAAGGTAACCCAGGTCCTAAAGGAGTAAGAGTAAGTAAGCATCTTAAGCATTTTAATATGCATGTCTCTTTTTACCCATACAGTAGGTAAGAAAGGGGGTGAGAAATTTAATTCAGCTCTGCTGGTTGTATGCCTGCAGAACCACTCTGCCTTTATAGAACCTACAAATGAGAAAACACAGAGTTTCTTTAAAAATACATGCAAGAGTTTATTTTTTTCACATGTTGAGCAGCATAGCACAGTTTTCCGTTGTTGCCCTGCCTCTCACTTGCATGCAGGCGAGAGGAGAAAGCAGTGCTGGGTGTGTGAGGGCTGGGAGTGAAGATGAGCGGATGTTTCAGGCCTGGAGCATTATTTCCATAATGGAAGTTGTCAAGAGGGGAGACGTATCTGACATTTGCAATCTGTAATAGCTACAGAAGTGGATAACTTTCTGTAACAACAGTCTTGTCACATAAAAACCACAGAAGGGGTCTTGAGATTTTTGGATTCAGTCATAGTTATATGTATCCCAGGCAGCGAAGGTTCTTAATGCTCTGCACGTTCAAGGTTTGGTTTTGGTTATTCTTGCAAGTAAAATGGATTGGTTTTTATTCCGGGCTGGGGTGGTTTTCTTGGTGTTTTATGGTGCTCCTTCTCTGTTTCTTGGTGGTTTGGGTTTTTTTGAGGGTTGTGGGTTTGTTGGGTTTTGGTCTGTGTTTTTGGGTGGGTGTCGTGTAATTTTGTTTTTTTTAAACAGACAACATGTGTGTGCCTACACATGCCTGCGCATGTATAAATATTTCTTCAGACTGACTCTCACCATCAAGGAGTAGATACAGGTTTCTAGAAAGTTGTATGCTGCTGGTTGCATCTAAGATTTGAAGGAGGCTTTTGCTGGGTGTTTTTGGGCCCTCAGCTCATGTACAGGTTGCTCAGCAGTGTATTGTGTTCTCAAGTATCTATTAATATAATCTTACTGTGTTGCAAGAGTTGCTTTTGTCTTGTTTTTTTAGTGTAGTTACTAGAAGCCTGTACCTGCAGCAGCTTCTTAAACATATGTCTGGGGATTTTGGAATTTTTTTTTTCAAAGTCAGTTTTCATTACAGTGATGGGAAAAATCAGTTTGGCAGGATCAAGTGCCAACACCCTCAGGGATTGTTTCTTTTATGTTTCTTCGGTTTATTTTTATTCAGATTCTCATCTGCATTTTGTCTTGTTCTCCCTTCAACCAACAAGACATAAGTGATCCCAGTCACTTTCCTAAAAGTTACTGCTTCTCTGTTTACACAAAGCTAAAAATGACCAATGTGTGAGTAATTTTAGGGAATAACACCTGTCATGTCTTAAGGCTAAGTCTTGTATATGAATTCTAAAAGTTACTTCCAGTAAAAATGATGACACAGCCCTCCTGACACATACTCCTGTGCCATGGAGGTATATTGCAACATGGTGTGAAGTATCTTTAGAGCTTTAGGTTTAAAATATTCCTGTAATCAAACTGTGCTCTGCTTCTCAGCTGCTTTAAGTAACTGTAGAAAGTAGAAGTGCCTTTGTTTTCCTTACTCTCTCTCATTAGGTCTGGGTAACAAGATAGGCACCATCTTTCATAATTAAAAAAAAAAAAAATCAACCCCCAAGAAAAAAAATCATTACAACTGGAGATATATGAAAGCAAAGAATTCTATTTTAGTAACTAATTTAATATGTTTATTTCAATCTCAGTTTGAATCTGGTGGTGCAGAATCCATTTCTCCATATGGCTGAGGAATGGTGGGAGAGAAATATATTGTGACTGAACTATAAGAAAAACACTCTGCTTACATTAAGATAAACTTTTTTCTTGTAAAAACTCTTACATATAGCGATGATCACACAGTATTATTAAAGATGAGAACTTCTTTTCTGATGGAGTTCATGAATAAGGCTAACTTAAGAAAAAAGTTGCTGATTTCATCTGTTCTAATAAATAATACATTTGATGCCACCTTGTCTTACTAGAACACTTTCTTAGTACTTCTTTATTAACAGATTCTGTACCCTTATAACAGGAAATAGTTTTTGCTGTTGTTTGGAGAGTAAATCCTAGTCACATCTAAATTGAGCTTCACTGGTAGTTTGAAATGAGCCTGAATTTAATCCCTGTGTCATGAACCTGTAGCTGGCCAATACTGAGGAACAAGCAGCCTTGAAATCAAGCATTGTTCTTACATTTTTAGGGTTTCATTGGACCTCCAGGTGTGGCAGGACAACCAGGACCTGAAGGAGAAAGGGTAGGCCTAATGGAACATCAATGAAATGTTGATGTTTGTGTGGTAATACAATATATGCTAGAATGGGGGAACATGTACAAGGTTTAATGATTCATTTAAATACTTTTTGGCTAAAAGCAAAACTGATGTGAAGAAAATAAGATGAATAGGTCATACCCACTTAGTCTAATCAATGAAATGCCCTGGTGATAAAGTAAAATGGGGAGCAGATGTAAAGTATTACTTTACTTTAATCTACAGCTGCAAGGATTAGGGTTATTTTTTTTCTTCAGCAAAGCGTGAATGAATATTTTTCATTCAAGCAATTTCTTTTTGTCAATAATTAATATTTGTCTCTTGTTGGATGGTCTTTGCCAGAAGAACCAGCCATGGAAGTGTTAATCTCTATCACTCTGTGCTTGAGCTTTTTCTTACCGCGCTTGAGCAAAAAGGCTGTCTGGACATGGACTGTGATGGAAGCAGGACAAGGCCCTTTTCCACAGTTTTTTTTCACAGTTGTTCTGGTATTACCACAGTAAAGACAAGCAAAGTTTGTGTTTCTGCTGTAGGACATTGTCTCTATGATACTTTGCTCAAACCCTTTTTTCTTTTTTTTTTTTTTTTAATGGTACTTCTCACACTGTGTCTCTCCAATCAAATGCAGGTTTAATTACTTGAATTTAAGTATTGAAGAAAAGGAAACCTACTTATGATGGGTGATTTCTTTCTCAGGGTATCCCAGGCCTCCGTGGAAAAAGAGGTCCTAAAGGGAGACAGGTAAAGCCTCTAATACTTGTTACAATTCCTGCTGCCAATGTAAATCTGCCTGGAATTAACTCTGTAACTTTAATCAGCTGAAAAATGTTAGTTTTATTTTTGTCCATAGATGACTTTCTATTGTTTTCAATTAGTACTTTTCAGAACTGCAGATTCTGTGCAGGTTATAAGTACCAGAGGTTCTTAAGAGTGGAAGACTTCTATGAGCCTTGTGGCAGGTTACTGATATCAGCTATGAGGAGGGTTAGAAGGTGACAGAAACACATAAATATATTCTGTAAAATTGGTGTTAGCACAAGGTGCAGATATGATGCAAGCTTCATAACTTTGGTGTTGGTTTGGATGCAAATCAGCTTTTTCTAGCATCTGAGATTTCTGGACTGTGGTAAATTAAAGCTGTCCTCTGCTTAACATATATTTCTACAGCTTAGAATAAACACAAATCTGCCAAGTATACATTATCAAGGTTTACATATTTCCTGTGGTGTATCTTCAATGCCAAATGTTTTGTTTTCTGTTGCAGTCATATTATTTTAGGTCTTTGAAGCTGTCCAGGAGTTTCCAATTTTAACTTTCTTGTGGTTTGAGATTGGAAAACACCATAGGATTCTCCAGTTGTGCAGTCAGTTGTGCTCAGCAGTTCAGATGATTTTCATCTTCCACGTTGAACAAATTTGTTCAGCAGTAGTATGATTATCATCGTTTGGCACTTGATGTATGCTGTGAAAGTTGTAGAGGATTCTGTTTAATTATGTTTTGTTTTCTGTGTGATCTAACACCAGCCAAAAAAGTCACTGGCCTACAAGAATTGCTTTGGTATAAAGAAAGACAAGCAAAGTGCTATTGAGTCTGTAGACTGCTCTTTCTGGAGCTGCCATCAGACCATATTGTAGAGTGCTTATAATTTGGATCAAATGCTACTTTTTGCATCTGAGTGTTGGGCAAGAAGGGCTCTGTGCCATCAGTCCCTTGCAGAAGTGAGCAGGGTATTGTGCTGGTGAGTCACCTGCAGCATTCAAGGAGGAGGAGAACCTGGATGGGAATCAAAGGCTTGTGTTCAGTGTGGAATAGGAAGTGGAGGTGACAGCAGAGTACACTGAAGCACGTTTTGCCTTCTACTGTCAGTCTCTGTGGCAGGCTTCACTGAGGCTTCTGGCTGCCAGTGGAGTGGTTCGTGTAGTATTTGTCCCAATCCATAGCAGGCAGTTGGTGCTGTGTGTGCTGTGGTAAGCAGTTACTTTCCATTTACAGTAAGAGCACAGCTTGTGTCAGTGCCAGACCATGTTCTGTAAGGACTCTTGATTTATTAAAATATGGATAAAGATATTATATCGATATCCAACTAAGACCGACAAAGACTCTCTAACTCAANTAATTGTTTAAGTTTCTTTAGATCTTTAACCAGTGAAATTTGTTCCTTATTATGAGGGCAGCTGAATAAACCTAGCATGACAAGCTATCATTTATTTTGTGTTTTCAATCTTATTCTAAGCCTGGCTTCTTAGCTAATTATTAACCTTTTTTAATTAGCTCCAGCTGTATTTGCTTGCTAATTCTATTCTAGCTAATTTCAGCAAAACTAGCCTCTAGCTAAAATGATTAAAACTCTACGTTTCACTCTTATTTATATAAATCTATTCAGAGAGGATTCACATAGGTGACAGAGCACCAAAAGCACCTCTGCACAATGTCTGTGATTACCTTCATTCGGTACAGATTTCTTCGTAGGGTTGTAATTTCCTCAATCCCAAGGTTCATTCCAATTCCTTTCTGTGATCTATAAAGTACTTATTTGACTGAAGGCTACTAATGTGGGGACCAGCCAGGAGAGCAATCACATGGGAACCTGGCTTGAAGTACTTTGCTGGATCACAAGCTTAGAGAAGATGTGTTGTTTTAACCCCAAACAATGGTAGCTGTAATGACAAAGTTTTTGGCATCGTGCCCTGGAGTTAACAATGCTTTGGGGCAGGGCACTGTCACTAAAAGAAATTTGGCATGGGAATTCTACAGAGCCTGAAGTCAGGATCCTCACCTTTTGTTCTAGGGTGCAACTTATTTCTTTAGACAAAACTGTCCCTAATAATACTTGAGAAAAAAAGAAACAAATCCTGTCTGACTGGCAGAGATCTTTTTGAAAGAAATCAGATCCCAAGTATAATCTCCTTCTTGGAAAGTAATTTTAAAGTATAGAAGAAGTGGATCATACAAGGGATTGTAAACATTTATGATGCACAAAATGCTGCTACTTAGTAGGTTTATTGAACAGTTGTTCATATTTGTAACATTTCTGGCATATTTGAAATGGAACAAAATATTAAATTGCCTGAATCTATAGAGTGAGGATTCGTTTGAAATTTAGATTTGTTTTGCATACAATATCATTTTAAGAAAATATTTCATGGTAGAGGTATATGTGTTCAATTTCTTTTCATTGTATCATCAGAATATGAAATTTGGCTAGTTTTGCAGTATTTTTACCGCATTTTCTGTCCTGTTAGCATGATGCATTTTGCTTTTGCATACGCATTCAGGGGAAGATTTTTACATAGTTTTCTTCTATCTGTGATTAGTTAAAACCAGTTGTCAATGTGTCGGAACAGACCTTGTAAATTTTACCAAGAATTTAGTAATCAAGTCCATTGTAACTGTAAAAACAGTTCAGGTTCTGTTTTATATTAAAGTTATGAATAGTCAGCCTTTGTATGCTTAATAACAATGTTAAATGATAATATTGATTTAATAAAACAGTTGTTGCACAGTAGTATTATTATATTGCTTCCAGTTTTAGACTTTTGTGACTGTTCATTTTGCTTTCATTTTTCTACTTACTAAGATAGATTTTTCAGTATCAATTCAAAGACGGATGGCATTGAGAATGTGATTATGATGACTGTGGGTGATCTGTCACTTTTGTAACTCTTGCTGTGCTGGGATTGTGTTGTTTCATTTATGACCAGCATCTGTGATTCTGTGTGGTTGGTAAAACTGTCCCATTGCATCCTTCATTTCCCCTTTGAAGCCTCATTTGTGAGTTTCAGAAAAATACACGTGTGTTATGACAGTTCTGCCTCTTCCAACATCTACCAGTGGTAGGCAGTACAACCAAAATATGCTGTTTAGGAAGGGGTCATAAATTATTCTTTGTCTACATCCTCTTAGTTGGTAGCTTTTAACAACATAGTCACTCTCAAATATCCATTTTGCATGTGTAAAATTTTACACTACATTTTCAGAGTTGGGAAAAAATTTGGCCATGGTGTACACCTTGAGAATCAATTAAATCTGCTTTATTGACCATTACCCTAAGAACCTCTACTTTTTAAATGATAAGGAGGCAACAATATGAAGACCTGTGTTGTCAGATCTTACAGTTACGGCTACAGATTCTTATTTGTGAGTTCTGTGATCAGATCCTGAAAAAAAATTCATTGTTGTGAGAGGAATTCCTGTGTTTAGCTTGTCTGGATTAACAGGAGAAAGAAGAAAAAATCTCCACCTAAAATCATTCCAAAAGATGCTACAGAAGGCTGTCTCAGATCACTTCACATTATCATGCATGATGATGAGAATTAATAGCTATTAAGTTGTTTCAGCATATTTTGGCAGTGTGCATGCATGTATATATGTGCATAAAATGTTGCCTTCATTTTTGTAAAAGTTTGGCTTGTTACTAAAGCCAAATATGGCTTAAGCAGTTCTTAAACTACTTTGATTTATGATACGATTTTTCCATCTCCTTGACGCAGTTTTATAGTGGCTTCCTGACTACTGTTTGGATAATATTGTATGATGATATAAAACCCCCCTTCCATTAAGGAAGGACACTGCTGAAGCAAGTCCTGAGCTGGACAGCTGTGTGGACGCCCTCCAAACGAAGCAGTTCAAAAAGGCCAAATGAATTTTACCTTTGACCTGCAGCAGGTTTGGACATGGTCTTACAGAGGTGAAAGGTTAATGCCTCAAAGTACTGTTCCTGATGCACATGGAGGGGTAAAAAGATATTGAAACATTGAAAAGACCAAGAAGAGCATTTCATGTAAAAATTTTTGTAAGGATGGAATTTGCTCCTTTTTCCCGTGGAGGTGGATTAGTAATGCTCAAGTTCTTTGTGGCTGATTTATTGAGGTTAGTGCATCTCTCAGTTACCTCAGTACTCTAATAATGCTGTGTGAGATTTTTCAGTTCCAAGAAAAGTCTCTTTGGTTTGAGTGCCATAGCTTGGGTTTTTCCAGGTAGAATCCCTTTCCAGCTTAGTATTTTGCAGATTTTCTGCTAAACTCTTATGTGGACCTTACACTGTGATTAAAAATTATTTTGGCTTCTCAGTAGATCTGCACTACCTCCCTTCTCCTAATTTCATACAGTGATAGCAATCATGAAAATATTTCGTGGTACTCCTTCAAACTAATAGCATGAGTTTCTAGTTAGCTACATGTGTCTCTTCCAGTAAAATAGTGAGATCTGCCTAGCAATACTAAACTGATAAAAATTAATTTAAAAACCCCTCCCACCAGCCTCCCACCCCTATCCCCCCTAAAAAACCCAAACAATGAATCAAATCACTTTTCCCCAGCAACTTACGTGCTTCTGCAGTGGGCAACATCTGAAAGAAGTAAAGCAATTTTCAAAACCCTAACAGGAAGGAAGGAAGATTAGAGCCAGTAAAGTGGTGGAATTCCACTCCCTTTTCTTTCTGAAGCAAGAAGTGGAAATTCTGTTTTAAGCTTTGATGCTTGACTTGGCAAATCAGATTTCTTTCCTCTTCTGATAATCTAATCTCTGGAGTCAAAACTCTCATAAAATAAATGAGGCTTTACTATGTCTTGAGTTATTGTTTCAGTGTCTAGATGCAGACTAAGGCAAGTGTTCGCATTGGTTAGAAAGATGTTGTGCCAGAAAGAAGAAAATTTTGATTTCTGATGAATATGAGATCTCATACTGAGATGCCAACCATTAATATTTGGGGATGAGTTAAGGAAAGGACAGATGTTTTACTGAATGTTGAATCTAACAGGAAAAGAAAATTGAGTTAAAAATAATAAATTGGAAAGCAGACTCCAAGAAAACAATTCAAGTAATACTTGTTTAATATTGCTCCTGAAGTTATTCAGTTGTCTGATTTTTCCATGTGCTTACCTTGTGTATAGCTGTATCATTTTGGGTTTATGATTTTAGGAGACAAACAAATATCACTATTCTGTTCCTTTGAACTGTGTAGCTGAAACTTTCTGCTTTTCCCATTCCTCCATCACCCTCCCTGAATCTATTTATGATATCTTAATTCCCCATACCTATAGGAATTCAGTGTTCAGACCACTTTTCATGTCTTGAATAATGAAGAACAGGTATTTTCTATTTTGATTTAGGGTTTTCCAGGTGACTTTGGAAATAGAGGCCCCCCTGGTCCAGATGGAAGTCCTGTAAGTATTGAATTGTGTGTTAATTAACATCATAAAATTTGTAACACTCAAAATTAACTCCCCTCCAAAATTAAAGGAGACTTTTGCCTCAAAAGAAATGTCTTGAAGTCCACAGGAAAATTTTGGACTGTTAACTTTTCCATGGAAATTGCTAGGAAACTACTATAATAAGTTCAAAAAAAGAGGAAGAAAATATTCAGAAAGCAGCTGAGAGAACACATTTTCCACTGCTGCATGTGCTGACTACCTTGAGAATCAGATCTCTTGCTGTCCTCATTGCATTCCTGATGGATATTCTATCTTCAAAAATTCTTGCATTAGATATGACTTTGTGTTATTTATTTAAACCATTATTCTAAGATCGCCTTAACAAAATAGGATTCTGCCTGCATGTAAAACCCCAGCTTTTGTGTGTTTGTGCATTTGATAGTTGATTTCATCCTTTGAGCTGGTACTGAGCACAATGGCACTAGTATGTCATTTAGTGCATTGTAATCAGTGTGATAACAGCTTTGTCCTTGGCAGTGTGTGCCCTTGCAGCGTGGAGTTTAGAGTGTGGCACAGTCACGTCACTTCACAGGCTGCCCTCAAAGGAGCTTTGCTGCCTTGCTCTATTTGTAGGGAAACTCTGGCTGCAGACTCCAAACTCAGGTTTCCTTTGGTGTCAGAAACCTGTGAAAGGCTTTGGGCAAGAGAAGAGAACAGCAATACGTGCTGCGTAAAAGAGCAGCTGATTTAAATCATCTTGTATTGTTGGATGCTCCTTTGGAAACTGCTTTCAGTTCACGTCTAAAGATTTTTCTGATGTGGAACAGAGTCATCAACTAGACAGAGTTTCTCGTTTTTGAAGATCTGCCCTGACACCCATCTTAGAAACTTGTTTTAGAAAAGCTTACATGAATTTTGCTGGTGGGTTATCAATGTTTGGTGTCAACATTTTGGAACACAGGAAAGAAATTATTATGCATTTCTGGTCCCTAAGGCAAAGTTTCCCTTGTTGGAATGTCAGGTGATATCAGTACGGTTTTAGTCTTGAAAACCCACTGAGGGGTTGAGTGTCACCAACTGCTTTGCAAATGGTATTAAAAGGTGAGTTCTTCCTTCCCCTCCTTGTACTCCCAAGTCTCCCTCCATTCCTCATAAAGCAGATATTGTCTTTCCACCAGATCTGCAGAACAGTACTTTAATAGAAAGAAGCTCAGAAAGCCTGGATCTGAATTACAGACTTGCACGTTACAAAGAAGCCTGTTTTACTGCAAGCATTTGCAAACATGTTCCATCTAATCTGCCAAGACAGCTGCTGATCTTACTGCCGCCTTCGACCGGCAGCAGCCCCTCTCCCCTCCTCCCCCAAAGCTCGCCCTGCAGGGCTTGCTCAGGCAAGGGGCCAGCGCTGCAGCTGCAGGGGGCTGCAGTGCTGATGGCATATTTACAGAGCCTCTCTGTGAGCTGGCACTGGAGACCAGGGGCTGCCTGGGAGGCCTGTGGCAGCAGAGCTTGAAGGGAAGGCATTTCTACCCGTGTGCTGACTTGACACTAATGACATTTGTCTCCATGCCTGATTTCTTCTGCTTAACTGACTGATGCCATCCTTCATTTCCACAACACCCTCTCAGTTCTCTGAGGATGTCAGTCTGCCTTGGAGGATGTTGCTGGAGCATTCAGCTTCACCTGTGGATAGTTTGGAGCAGGTTGGAGGAAGTGTGTAGGCACCCAAGGAGGGAGGAGAGCACGAAGGTGTCCTCTGTGCCATGTCCAGCAGCCACGCCCAGTTGGACACTTTCAGACTGGGCTTAGATTTGCTTGCAGAAAACTTCCCCTCCCCTGTGGGTGCCAGCAGGCTGCAGTGGACCCTGTGTGAGTTATCCACCGAGTAGCAGGTCACGGGTGTTGGGACAGCTGGCATGAGACATGGTGACCTGGAGGGCTACAATACCTGTTTCACATAGGGCAAAGAGATTTGGCAGCTGTTTTCAGCAGCGTTTTAGCCTCCTCTGAGTTAAACTGTGGAGTTCTACAGGCAGAAGTGGAGTACTACTGAATTTTTAACTTCTGCATGGAGTACAAATACCGTAGTTTGTGTCAAGAAATAATTTTTCATAAAGAGAGTGTAACCTTTAATTTGCAGAGGCCTTTCTGTGAACTGAGATAGTGTTACTTATTTTTCAAAGGAGTTTTAATACATTTGTTTTTCACCCTCAAAAAATTGTTTTTTCTTCCTTTCACTTTAAGTAAAAAAAAAAAATCTCGTATTCATACATTAACAGCAGAAATGTTTCTATGATGCAAATATCTGGAGATGTAATTCCACAATCCAGGGATTTTACAAAGCATATTTCTCTATACAGTGATAAGTTGTCACTCTTTGGAAACTGTAAAAATCACAACTGACTTGCTTTGTTGATCATTTTTATCTTGTCACTAGGATTTCTTTTTAAATGGTAAAATTCAGATAATCTAAGATTAGCTTTCTTTGAAGGGAATTGTTGGTGGTGTTGGTCCTCCTGGATTTCCAGGACTAAGAGTGAGTATACTTTTATTACCTACTTTGATATGGCTGCATTAGAGTATTTGTCTTGCGTGTTTGTGAAACAATAAAAACAATTATGACAGTTCAAGGATTTAAACAGACTTTGGTTTAGATAGCCATGATTTTAAATACTGTCACTCTACAAAGCTGCTATCATGTTGGCAGCATGGAGCATTTCTGTACTTGGTGTGGATTTGTATGCTTGTTTCTGATCCAGTGTGTTTGGGTTTTTTTATTTGAAATAACCAAGTTTGCTCGTTTATAGCACTAAAGCCAGTGTAAAGAGTGCAATGTTTTCCAACATTTTAACAATGACAGCCCTCACTGGTTCCTGAATATGGCTACCAAATTCAAAGCAGGATTAATTTATAATCAAAATTACTGTATCATGTATACAATATCATATTAATTTTTAAAATAGTTATAGAATAAGGTGGTGATGCTCACTGTGGAGTTGCACACAGTAGTTGTATCTATCAATTGTGCCAGAGAAGCTCTGAGAGTCCTACATGAGGTAGGAAAGACTTTCATACTGAGTAGTCTCAATCCCTTGTTTTTTTTAATTCATGTATTTACTCATAGAGGACCTCTCATTCTTGGTGTTGTCTCAGTCATGTCTGGCTACACAGCCACATTCTTAATGAGGGAGAAATAGCATGTTTACACTTGAATTAAGAAAGCCAAGATTGTCTCCAGTGTTTGCTTTGTGGGTTTTTTTTTATATCTGCAGATCTGAAGCAATCTTGATAAGTTCGTTACTTTACACTGATGGTCATCTTACTTTTCCTTTGAAGCACAGCAGTTGCGTTCAGTTGTTAGTCTTTCTAATTATATGTTCATAACAAAAATAAAATTCCTGTAAGTCATCCCTTGCTGCCTGATTAGGATTGTTATGGCATTGCTATAGTGAGAACAAAAGCTTGGTCAAGAAACCTCTGTAGCTTCCAACCTTCATCACGCAAACATGATTTTCCATGTTCTTGTCAGTTGGCATAGTCAGGCCAACTGACGCACTCATGAGACTGGAGCTTGCACTCTTGAGAATTTGCTTAGAATTATGGTTTGCTTTTCTCTCTTACATGACTGTCTTTGGAATTTGATCTCAAAGACTTTGATAATTGTACAAACACATCTGAGGCTTTTTAAAAAGCCTACTATATGTCACTTCTAAAAAGACACTGATTATTTTGACTAAAACTTAGCAGTTTTGCCCTACCTACAGTTCGTGAGCATAAATGTTTGTAGGGTCAAAGTGGCATGTGCTTTCTTGCTGAGTTGCAGTCACTTACAGAGAGATTGAGTGTCAATAGTTTTTTGTGAAATAGAGAAATAATTTGCAATAAGCAGTCCAAAGCTTTTGACACTGGTACATAGATGAAACATAACTATAAAGAGAGCTATTTCTTGGAAAAAAAAAAGTTGCTGACATGTTTAGATTTTGAACAGCGTGAAATTAACAATTTTTTAGAGTGTGAGCTCCATTTGAGTGGCCTTCTCTTGTTTATATGTGGGGCTCTTTCACGTGGTTCAAGCAACATCACATTGATTACTCTGGTTTCCGCTTCCACAGTCAGGTAATTGGAAGAGCTGTGCTTTGTTCCAGAGTTTCTTTACAAGGGGCCATTGCACTCTTTAATCTGTAGCAGAATTTCACCAAGACCCTGGGGGAGTTTCAGGTGACCCCAGCATCCCCAAGTGCAGCCCGTGTGGTGCAGCCCTGATCCTTGGCCACATCTGCTCTCCAAATGGGTCTGTGCTCCCCGGCTGCAGCTTTTGTCCAGGCAGGTCCTACTGGTCATCCAGAACTGAGTAAAAACTACAGTCCTCAGTGTTTGCTTTAAATTACTTAGCCAGTCATAACACATTCTACTTCTACAAGACGCAGTATTGAACATGAGATTAAATGTATTTTTCTGGCAGAAACCAAGAGCATTAATTCAAGTAGCTTGTCCAGCCCAGCGGTGTGCAGCGTCAAGAGTTAGTTGTATTTTTGTCTTTGTTCATGAGAACAATGGCAAAATGAGCAGCATCAGCAAGCTGAGTCCAGTAGTTCCTCCCATCCATGATTTTTTTCAATATACAAATCTGTTGCCAAGTGCAGAGTTTTGGCTGGCTGAACAGTCAGTCTGTCAAGACTTAGCAAGGCCATGAGTTTTAATAAGATGAAGAGTTTCAGAAAATTTACTGCTAGATACCCAAATTAGTTTTTCTTTTTAGTTTTTTTTTCCTTTTGAAAAAACCGACTTAATACTGGGAAAACATTAGTTTTCCTTTTCTGATATTTTATCTTTTTGACTGGAAAAAGCAATTTGGTTTTAGTTTCACTTATCACATAGAATTGTTGGAAAAGGTACACTTCATATAGCTGTAGGTTTTATCAATCAGCAAGTTTTATCTGAAGCAATAAGCGTGCGTTAACATATAGCAAGGCTGTTGTAGATGGAGAATGATTAAAAAAACTGACAGACTTACTAGTTCAACACTTTTCATATCAGTGAGATAGTTTTTCAGTTTTATTTTTGTGTAGTTCCAGTTCTTTGCTGTTGATTAAGTCACTCAGTATATCTGGAGACTGTGACAGGAGTTTAATGAACCTGAATGTTGTAAAGCTGTTTGGGAATTTCTTCCCGTTGCTGTTGTAAGCTAAATTTCCCAGCTCAGTGTCCCTCTGTGATTTTCCAATCGATGCTATTGTTACCATAAGTGTGCATTTCAACATTTAGCATCATTAATGCATAAATACCTTGCTGAACTAGAATATGTAGCACAACTCAGAGACAGCAATGAAAACAATTTACTTGATCAGCTAGCATGACAGGATATATCATTTAAGCAGCCATGGAAAGCTAAAGCAACATAGAGTGGGAATTTTCTTGGGAACTCTACCAAGCACCATTAAGACACTAAGTGATCAGTCTTGCTTTCTCTTCAGGGAGCCATAAGTCTGATGGTGGCTGCAGAAGAATGTGGTTGCTAACATTGCTGAAAGGGTCTCCAGAGAATAATGAACGTGTGCTCAGCTGGAAATGCGTAGATGTCCATCTCATCTTTTCCATGTCACTCTCAGCAAGTGGCAAAATATTTCTTTATTCATATGTGTTGCTAAATTCTTGCACAGCCACAGAGATATAACATTGTCTTTTGGGGTTTTTTTTCCCCAGAGGTTGAATAGGCAGAAAGTAGATTGACTTTTCCCTTTATAATATAGTTTTAACAATTCTGTCATATCTTATGTTTAGTTCACCATTTTTTATTAATATTATTGCTGTTGCTGTGCTGATCTTTTAAGATTCTTAATTTTTGTGATTAATTTTTTTTTCTGTCATAAAACTGCCTAAATAAATCCCAGAAAGAAGAGTTGTAGTAAGGACTCTGAAGGTACATTAGAACAGAAAATGTTAGCATGCCCATCGGCTCGTAGGTTTGATTCTGCATGCTTGGTATTTTGGAAGATGTCATTCTCTTTTTCTTTTTTTCTTTTCTTTCTTTCTTTTTTTTTTTTTAACTCATGGAAGTCACTGATAGATGAGAAATTGAGTAAAAGGACCATAGAAAAGGCCACTTTTTATGGCCCTACTCATCATAGAATAATTTCTTTAAGCCAAATTTGATGCCAACAGAGAAGTGCCGTTAGGTACCCTCAGGACAGCAGCAATGGCCACTGAATGTGCAGCTGCAGTACAAAATAAAGCTTCCTCAATTTACAGTGCCTAATGCACTGTGATCTTCTCTTGAATTTATAATCTACAGGAGTAGAGGCAAGTTTTGTTTCTTGTGTTTCTGCTGACGATATTGGGAACTGTAAATGTGGAGAACTTCTGATGTGGATACCTTTTTTTTTCCCCCAAGAAATTAACCTAAAAAATATTTTGGTTTCTCTCTGTGGTGCAGAAAAATGCCACATTCTGTTAGGAGGCTTTAAGGTACTCCATTTCATCAAATGCAGTCACTTTTCTTGCTGTTTGATAGGGAGACATTGGGCCAGCAGGACCGAGTGGACCATCAGGAATTCCAGGGCCTACGGTATGGTATTAAATCATCCCACAGCCAGGTGCCTATGCTGCTTTCCAAATTATAGTCAAACATTGAATTTATGTTTTCTTTATTTTAACAGGGTTTCCCAGGGAGTGTGGGACAGCCTGGAATGAAAGGTGATAAGGTGATTTAAATATTTTCATTATCTTGGATACATATAGTTCTTTCAGACTCCCTTCATTAAATCTTAGCATTATGTACTTGGCAAAGCCTTCCCTCTTTCATTTTGATTTCTTTTGTCTTCTGACTTTTATTTTTTAAAATTATGTCAGACTCATGATCTGGTACTTTAGACAAACTATATATATATATATGTATGTATGTATGTATGTGTATATACACATATATCTATACATACATATATAGATACATAAACATTATAATAATGTTAATGTATTTCTGAAAACTACCCCATTTTAATCCACGTACATATATCTGTATAAAATTATATGTTGTTTAGGGTGAGCATGGCCTTGCAGGAGAGCCAGGAGATCAGGGGTACCCAGGAGACAAGGTAAGTTAAAATTGCATCGTTTTACAAAATTATCCAATTTCAGCAACTTCATCAGGCTTATGAGTCTCTTAAAATGCAGCAGGTTGGGGACGTAAAAGTAGAATGCAGTAGTAAAACTTTCTGGATATCACTGAATTAACATATTTTTAAGAAATTCTGTGCTAATTAAAACTCAGTTATGGAACGTGTGCACAAACAGGAGTAGAGGACACAGGCAGCATTCTGGCAGCTGTGTGTACAGAGATGCATCAAACAAGGATTATGGTATGATCTGAATCTTTCTAAGAAGCTGCTGTAAAAGGTATTTTTCCCTTGACCCTTGAGGTTCATCTGCTGCTCACCTGGACCTACTGTGGTTAGCAGCAGCACACGGTCTGGCATGCTCCTTCACATCATCAAACTGAGATAAATGAGGATCTTCTTTCCTGTTTGGCTAGTGCATCAGAAGTCACTGAAATAGCACATCCTGTGAGAACTCTTTTGATGAAAGTTGAATATTAGAAGATAGTTTTCATCCTGCAGAATTCTTTTGAAGCCTGTTTCAGATGTCAAAATATAGCAATTTATTGCTTCCAACATAACACAACAAATAATTTTCATGTGTATTTAATGGCTTTCTTTTTTCAGGGTGCTCTTGGTTTACCAGGACCCCCAGGGATCAGAGGAAAACCGGGACCCCCAGTAAGTTTACACATCAAATTTTGCTCTCAATATATCACTGTATGCTGTTGATACTTGATATTTTATACTACTGTTGATATTTGACACTTCTGTGTGATTGTTATGTTCACAGTGCACGTAATCCCCTAGAAGTGACTTAATTCAAAATGCACAATGAATAAGGTCTAAGCTGGTTTTATTTCTAGTGACTGATGTTAATGAGTGAGTCAGATCCTGATATGTGAGACTTTATTACGCAGATACAGATCAGTATATGTGTCAAATTTTAATGGAGTGCTTAGGATAGCAGATATTCTGTGGATAATCACTGTGAGGGGAATGGACATGTAGGTAATATTTGAAAAAAATCCACTGAGATCTTTGGGAATTTCAAGATGACGATTTGGACTAGCTGGATTTGGAGGGAATGTGTGAGATCTCATTAGTGATGGCCAGTCATTTCTCACAGGGATGGGAGTAGTCATGAATTCCTGTATTTACTGATTCTTTAGCAGCTTTAAAGCCATCTGTGCAGTGCTGCCACTTCTGCTGGGTTTGTAAATGTTGAGGCAGAAAAGGCACACTGCACAGGGTTACCTGGCTTTTCCTCACCTGTTCTTAGCACTAATATCTGTCTCTTTTCAATATATAATTAAAAATTGCCAATACTCAGTCCAGTGTCAATTTTCTTATGTGCAGTCAAGCCAATAACTGGTAAACATACTTAGACCTCATGAATGTAATGGGCCCTTAAATTCAATAAAAAACACTTTTCTTGTCTCATAGAATTTATAATATAAACACTAATCCTGCAATTAACTTACGCAAATTTGCTTAAGCTTAGATGGGAAAACTCATCTTTTTTGCTTTTAAAGATACAAGAATTTTCATTTTAAGATGAGCATGTGAATCAGCCTATTCCTGAAAGAGTTGCGGATTTTATGCACAAGCTGAATGTGACCAACCTTGTGACTTACGTTAAATTAAGCTATGAGACCTCAGTCCTGCAAGTAATAGAAATTTAACTTTGTAGAATAAATTTACAATTAAATCATTCATGTTAAAAATCGGAGAAATGTTTCACAGTTCAGACCTTAATTTCACTCGAGTGACATCTAGCTATGGTGGCAGAAAGCTTGTGAAAATGTGGAAGAACAGATATAACTTAGTGAAAGATTTTGGCCCATTTTTAGATGGGTTGAAATTTTGAAATGGAGTCACTATAACATGTGGATAGGACCTAATTTTATTGTTATTAACCACAAAACTGCCATTTCTTTGGCTATGATTGGATTCTTAAAATATAGAAGTGTGTAAACCAATATCAGTAACAGATACTTTCTGGACATTTAAATACTATGTAGTTTTTATTGTGAAAACAGCTAAGTATTTCAGTAAGTTTTTATATGGTTCCTCCCAAAACTCACAATTTTCTCTGTCTTAGACTAATTTGATTTTTTTTGTTGTGACTTCAAAGAGATATGAAGAACTAGTTTTAATAATGTCCAAAGAGAGGCAGCTATAAAATTTCCTGTTTAGTGAAAAAGTCAACTCAGCATTTCTTTTGGCCTTTTTGTTAATAAATGTTTTAAAAATCTTCATAACCATCTGTTGTTAAAAATAAATTATCATCAGAAATCTTAACTGTTTGGATTTTTTTCAAGGGGAAAATTGGAGAACCTGGACCTCGTGGACCATTGGGTCCTCAGGGACCTGAGGTAAGAAATTGCTTGATAGCAGTAAATTTAATGTCAATTCTAAATTATGAAAATAAGAGGGTAAATGGGTTTTCTTCATAAAAGACTGTTTTCTTAGTTGAATTAGGAAGATCTTTTTATTCAGTCATATTTGATAAATTCGTTTTCCTCCATAAAGTATAAAATAAAAGTACAGAAAGCTCATAATATTTTTCTGCAAAATATTAATGTACCGGATCTTTGAATACAAAGTAGTTCTTCATTTGCTTATGTGATTAGGGTTTGCTGTCTATTGCATTCTGTTGTTATGGGTTACACCTGGAATGAGACTTGTGATTTCTCAGGCACACTTCCATTTGTAAATACTACAGGATGTTTGCAAATGGGATTTTCCAGGCCTGGATGCATATTTATCGCTTACAAGAAACACAAAGAATAAACACCAGTTACCTGGGAAGCGTTGCCAAGCAGTTGAATTTAGAAGTGAGGTTTCCTAAGAACTCCTTAGTGCTATGGAAGTCTACACAGAAACTGTCGGTCTCCAGATTGTCCCATTTTGGTGCTTTTTTGCGTTTATACCATGGGCTTTAAGGAAAAATGTTGTGGTCTGTACCAGAAAGACAAATTTATACACAGACATGTATTTGCTGGAGAGATGAAAGCAGAAATTGTGGATTGTTCTTTCTAATCAGCCTCCTGCAATGAATGTATTTTAGGTTTTATTTGGTTTGTGGTGGGGTTTCTTTGTTTGTTTGGGGGTTTTCTTTTTTTAAAAAAAATACAAATGGAAGACATATATTAGCAATGACTTTTTTTCTGCCTTTACATGAGCATATCTCCTCAAACCAAGGCTCTATGTTCCTACCTGTCTTATTAGGTGGCAGAGAAAGCTGAGAGAAAACTCACTGGGAAGTGCATTGTAGCAACACAAGGTGGTCTTGTCAGTAAAAATCTCTCTGGTTTAGTCAAAGGGCGTGCAGAAGACACAAAGCCTGTGCATGTTGTCCACAGCTACCACCCTCTGTGGCTCAGGATTTTAGATTTTTCGAGCCTCTTCATTTTTAACAAAAGAGGTCCATGCATCATCTCTTTGTATAGCTTCCAGCAAGGGAGACCTGAGGCAGGTTAATCCCGAATTGTTGGTGTTGAAGCCTGTGTCCTGCTGCCTCTGCTGGCAGTCCTCCACAGTTCCTTTTCCCAACACAGATGCGCTACTCCTTTGTGTCTGGGGAAAAGACCATCGTTCTGGGCTGGTTACCCTAGGGGCAGATATGGATGGGAATCTTTCTGTCTGAAAAGCTCAGCATTTCCCCGTGCTCAGGAGTGCAGAATTACTTCATCATTAGAAGGCAAATAAAGTGTGTGATGCTAGATAATTAAAACTTGTGTGTCCAGATATTTTTTTTTTAGTAATATTCTGCAAAATGACATGTTTAAAACAACAAAGCAATGTTTCTCTTAACTTCAGTCATGCAAGACAGGTCTAAATAAAGTAAAAGAGGTTTTTCCACCTTTTACTTCATAAAAATGTGGTCACCATATGGCAAAATAGAAACAGAAGGGAGGTGGGATAGCAGCATACTGGGATTTTGGACAAACTGAAGATACTAGAAGTTCTGTAATAAAAGGAATTTCAGATAAGCAGCTTAAAACTGAAGAGTGTATCTTGCCCTCCTGTTACATTGTCTTATAAAAATAAGCTAGTTGTTGTTGCCAGAAGTTATTTAGACACAACTGAATATATGAAGTATGAGCAAATAATGTAGATTTTTCCACAAGAAAGGCCTACTGTTGTGTGTCTGATCATGTCTCTTCTTCCAAAACCAGACAGCTAGCAGGTCAGACTGGCTGCTTTCCTTGTTCCTATTTTGTTATCTGAATGGGCAGACTTCCTGTGACCCCATGTAGAAAACACACATTATATCCTATACTACACGTTCCCTCGATGTTTCTGGAAATAGAAGAATGTGATGAATTGGTGTCTTACAAGGAGAGTACTTTGAATTTGGTATAGACATGACAGTCTATACCATATGCCTTCTACAAAAGATTTTATTTAAAAAAAAACCAAAACCAAACCTATATTGGGATTTGCTGGACTTCACTGTGAGAAAGAGGAACAAGGCTGTGTCTGCCCAGTGGCAGAACCTCTCAGAGTCAATTCCAGCTATTTCTCTCTCCTTTCGTTCAACACTTTAAACAGTGGGATTTATAAATATGTGCTGTCCCATGTTCAGGTTTGTTTTGGGTACATGTGATATAAGAAACTGGGGATCCTTTGGTCATTCCAACTACACATTTGAGTATTTAATTTCCAGTGTAAAGAATAAGCAGTCCTATCCCTGATTTTCTTCCCTTGTAAACTGCTGTGACTCTGGCACTACAGCAGCTGAAGTCTGTAGCTATCTCTGCGCACAGCAGTGGGAGCAGGGCAGGCAGACTCCGATCATCCTCACAGGGTTTTGTGGTTTTAAATGCAGATCACCAGTGAATCGCATCCTGAATCTTTCCTCTGCAGCTGTGCAGCCAAGGTGCTCCAGGTCAGAGCTGAAATAAGCCACCCAGCCATAGCCAGGGTCCATTTGAGACCTGCAGTGCTGATGGCAGGAGTGAGCAGAGGGAGGGACAGAGGTCTCGCTCTTGCTCTCTGGGTGGCCAGACGAGGGTTGGCTGCCAAGTGGTTTTTTCAGTGCAGTGTCAAGCCAAATTCTCTTCTGGGTATGTTTCTGCAGAGCCAGAGTCTGTCACGTGCCTGAACACCTGCTGCTCACAAACCACTGGATATACTCAGTGAGCACTTTATGGAGTGTATTCTTCATCAGTTGACACATTGTGCTGCTTTGTCATGCATCTGAAAATGAAACGCCAAAAGACGAAATTTCTGTAGGGCTTTGTTTTATTGGTATGACAACTGGAAAGTGCTGATCTGACTGTTTTAACCCGGTGTCTCTGTTTACTGTGTACAATGAAGTATGCAGTGCTTATTGTTAATGTGAATGGAATTAGGCAAGCTTTTAACAGGCTTCCACATGTATTCGGAATATTTTATAGTTAAACTTTGCTCTAGGAATTGCATTTAATTATCCCTCAAAATGAGGGTGAAAGTTTCCTTCAGATGTGCCTTCAGATGTGCTCTGAGTGTTATAAATAGGTTTCAGCTGAAGCAGAGAGCATTAGTCATTATCTTCAATAGAACTTTTTTCATCTGTGCAGTATTTTGATCCGAAGTCGTTAGCTTATTCCTTCAGGACGGTGCTTGTATGGGATTCAGCTGGTGTGTTTCATGCTCAAGGCAGTAGCCATACAAAGGAAAAGGATACATTCAAATAACAGTAAACAGTCAAAAAGGCACACATTTTGTAGGTGAATCACTGGCTGCTTTGAGGTGTTCATTTAACAAAAGCTTTATTTTTAGTGCGTGTTTCACATGCATTATCACATGATTTTTTGAGTTTTTGCACACAGTGCCAGGTGTGCAGTGATAACACAGTCTTCTGTTTCAATATTGCATTAAGTAACTTGCATGCAAATGATTTGTAGGAAATATAGAAAAAAGATAATTTAAAGGCTGAATTAATTGCATTTTCTGGCATATATCTGAGGAACTGCTCTTGTAGTATTGCTTATACTCACTACTTGCCTTTGCACAGAATCTTTATTTGGTTCTTTTTCGAAGTTCTATGTCTGCATAACATGTCCTTTCAGAAGAATAATAAACACTTATTGGAGAATTGCAGTTTTTTTCAGAAACCTTCATTTTGTGATTTGATTATAATAATTGTTAATGAATCTCTAATAAGGTATCTTGTTGAAGTTCAGTAGCTACTTCCAGTCATTCTTGCTTCTGAAAATTTATTCTAAATTCTCGCTGAAATGCATTGCGACATGTGACTGAATGAATTCTTATTGGAGCAGGGAAAGCTGGTGGCTGAAGGGATTTTTGCAGTCCCTGGAGACATTTTCAGTCCGTGGTGCCCTTCCATCAGTGCTTGTCCTGATCCTTTTGAGGGCCGCCCAGGGCATGGAGATGGGTGGCCAGCAATGCTGGCAAATGTCATGTGAAAGCAGTTTGAAGTGGGATTCTGCAACTGTGAGAGAATTCCCCATGGAAATGGAGCGTAATTTCTGAATATTTCTGATATTCTGCTTCCATATTAGCAGCCATACAGAAAAACAGAAGAAAAGCAAAAGCTTTGGCAGGTTGCTCATCTCTGGGGCGCTGAGACGTGCCCTAACATAGTAACAACGTGGTCGTCTCTGCATTTTTTTTCAATTAAATATTATATAGATAAATGAGAGCAAAAAATATGTTAATTTTATATTTAAGTGTTCAGTACGAAAAGCAACACTTCCACAGCAAGGTTAAAGCACATTTGTTAAGATAGTTGGCACTTCAGGTTTTTCTGGTGCCACATCTCTTTTGATTAAATGAAGTGGATTCTAAAGTGTGTTGCTGGCAAAAGACCACATCTGTAGCAAGATTTTGAAAATAATTTGTATCCTACCAGCTGCCAGGCTTCTGGCTGATGGAAGTTAAGACTCTGCATTTCCTTAGAAGAAGTCATAATATCGAGGGCTGTTTTGTTTTAATAGTCTGTACTGAAAACTACATTGCAGCTGGAAACTATACATTAATCTCCTGGCCTTTCACTTATGGAAGAGTAATGAATTTTTAATCTGAAGTAACTTCCCAGGGAGCTGGCTGCTGAATAACTCATGGCAAATTTAGGTATTGTTAGAGATATATCCCACTTCACTACGAGGAATCTGAATTCTAAGCAAGTGCCATTGCTCAGGTGTTTCAAGAGCTCCTTCCTGGTTCATTCTTTTTCTGGAATTGTATTAAGTGGCTGTTTGTGTCCTGGACTATTACACTTATTTCGTGGATTATTAATGTGAGAACGTCTTAGAAATAGTGTTCTAACACTGCCATGGCATCTGCCTTTTCTCCATGGTTGTGCTCTAGAAGAAAAGTCTTAGTTCAGCTTCACAGAAAAGATAAAAAAGATGAGGATTTTAAATTTTTAAATGCATTGTTAGTGTTGATATTCTCAGACCAGTAACCCTCTTGTATCCTAAGACTTTGACTGACATGAAGAGATTTCAAAATACCATGTTTGTTCTATCTGCAATAGTACTTGTCCACACCTACATGGTCCTTCCTGAATTCCCTCTAGAAAAATTTAAACAAATAAATAAATAAAGTAGATCTATTCCTTTATAAAAGCATTAGAATCTTGCTAAATTAACATTTTTCTAGACAGATTGTTTTCTGGAATGTTTATTGCCAAGAGAAAATTGTGTCTGTGTCAGCATTTAGCACTTGTTCACACATTAGAAACTTAAAGATTTACAGGTGTATGAAATAACTCACCCCTTGGTAACTATTTAAGCTCTCTAAATAAGCAAATTTAAGATTAGGAAAGGGCAAGGTAGAAAATTCCAAGGAATTGACCTAAATCTTCAATGTATTTCGGTAGGTAGTGGTGGCCAGGATTTAAAAAAACCCACCTTCTTTTTTGAGCTGTATGGGAATCGAGGGTGATGCGAGTGAGTACTTTAGGTGTGAGTCTCAGGGCCTTGGTCACATGTGAATAACCTGCTCTGTGCCACCTGGAGGCATGCTGAAATTGTTGCACAGCTCTGCTTCTAATTGCTGCTTTATGGCAAAAGAAAGGGAAACCGCTGTGATGTATGGTGAAATGATGTGTACCACATCTTCTGAAAACTCAGACCATTTTTACTCTCTAGTGGTTTACTTTTAGACTCGTTAGCATCCAAGTGCTAAACCTGATTGTTATGAATGTGTATGTGCTTTTGTTTCCATTATGGGAAAAAGTGTGCATGCAAAGAGTGATATTTACACATTTTAATCCGTAATGATTTTCTCTTAATGAAGAAGGAAACTTTTTTTTCCTGCTGTTAGGCCATGAGTTTGCTTAGATGTAGTAATAAATATTTTGCTCAGAAGAAGTGGCAGTCTTGCTGCTTTCAGATGGTCAAAATTTAATGAAATGTGAAAGGTTATTTAAAAAGCACAATCAAATGCTATCTTGGCAGGGGAGTGAATGAGCCGTGTGCTAACTAAAGGGTCGATTACCAATACTTTATTTTATCCCATGAATGTAAAGATCAGGTATCCTCTCTGGATATTTATGAAATTTAACTCACTACTGTATTGCATCAGGGTTAGCTGCACCTTTTTTTTCGTTGAAATATACTCATTTCTTCTAAAGCAATCTAGCTGAAGCTGAATTCATCTGGCACAGAGGCATCCTCACGGTGTCCCAACTCAATGCCTACTGGCCAGGTGGTTCACAGTGATAATTTTAGTTGTTTCCTTTTCTGTGCATATTTACTTTTTTCTTTACTAACAGCTTGACCTATACTACAGTCTATTTCACAAAGGTTCTGAATAATGCTACATGCTGGTGACCTTCAGTTTCTGCCATCCAGACCTTGATTATCACCTGCTGATTTGGAGGCAAAGGGCTTCTTACCTTTTTCTTAATCTTGCAGTGATCTTGTCCTTAAAGTGTGGCCAAGGATTAAAGGGCTTCAACTGCTCTCTAAACTTTATAAAAAAAAAATAGTTGAATTCATAAGTGCAGGACCTGGTGCTGGCTGCTTTGTGGTGATTTTTTGTGCTTCCAAACCAGTCCAATGGTTTAATTTCAAACATTGCTTAGCGGATAAAAAGTCTTATCCTAAGAGAAATTAAATCCATGCTGACATCTGCTAAATTGAGTTTAATGAAAGCTGCCTAAAAGCTGTCACTTATCCAAGTCCTTTCAAGGAAACATAATGGATTTTGACATTTTTTGGGATGGTAGAACAAATTTATTTCTTGTTTCTGTGACTCAGGTTTATTAAATGAATGAACAGAATCAAAACAAGTACATTGAAAACATTCCTACTCTGCAAATCATTTGTCTGTATGATTTCTTTAGGGTTTTCCAGGAGACATTGGTGTACCTGGATTAAATGGCCCTGAAGGTCCTAAGGTAAGATTATATGAAAACCTATTAAAAATAACAACACTAAATAGTGTAAATCTCTGAGGAAAAGGCTCTGAGAGATGGACACTGGCATTATGAGAAGATAATCTTGCTGTCAGAATGCAGGTACTTTGCCTCAGGTATTTATATGAGGAAGTTATTTGAATGTTTAATGCTGTCCACACAGTTCTGAAAGTAATTACTGTGTTAGGTGGAAGTATGTAATGGCAAAATAAGTGTGAGAAAATGCTATGTAGCTAGAAAGTAGCATATGTTTCACCTGTATTTAAGTAAAATGCATGCCAAATGTATGCAGATCTTTGTATTACTCAGGTTCCACCTGTACTAAAAATTGTTGTTAACAATTTTTTAAAGAAATAGCAGTTGAAAAGATGGAAAATGTGCAAAATTCACATGCTAGATTAAATTATGGATAAAATAATGGATATAACAATAGAGGATGAAATTTATCTACAGAACTGTGCCAGAATAATTTAGCTTCTGCTCTTTAGTAGACTAAAATTTTAGAGCCAACTTAGGCAATAATTCACATGGATAGAGTTTTCAATGAAGCTTTGAATAACAGCAGATATAGGAAATTTTTGTGAAGTTAGAAATGGTAGAGGCTCAGAAATTAACCCAGAAGAAAATGATTGAATAATATCTAAAGACTGACTATTTGTTGAAAAGCAAGTACCAATGGAGTTCCTCACTCATCAGCCTTGGGACTATTCTTACATTGTATTTTCTGTGGCAAATAGGCACAAGTATGGCAGAATGAAATTTGTATATGAAGTGAAGTTGAGCATCTTTAGATTATCTAAAAAACTGCACTTTTTGCTAATTCATTCCACTTCAGTTTTTTCAGGCTGATTCATGCAACGACTAAAACAATAAATCCTACTATAAACTTAGAGCAAAGACATTGTCAGATCTGTCTGAAATAAAGGTGCAGTAATGCAGTTAGAAATTAAATGAACTTGTAGAACACATGAGGCAAGATGTCTCATTAATGCCACTGCACAAAGCATGAGAAGGCTTTATCTCTGTAGTACAGAGATATTTTTATTCCAGAAGGACTCAATCAGGTTAGACTAGATGCAGAAATAATACTTGAATGGCTTTATTTTGAGGGACAGCTTGTTTACGATACAAAAATGAAGGCCTTTTGTGAGCTTTAAGTAAACCAGAGGGCAGAAACTGGTGATGCAAAGGAACTGTGCAAGAGCAACCATGTCATTTGTCCCAGAACAAAACATAAATGTTGTCTGTGAATAAACAGACATGGAAATTACAACATTTTCTCTCAGCAGAGTTGTGAAATTCTGTAGCAGACTACTCAAGAAAACATAGGATGGGGAACAGTAAATAGTTGAAAGATATGGTCTTATTTGTACCCAGAGGATTGTAACAATACCTCCATGCCGAAGGTGATCATTCTTAAGAACCTCTCAAATAATCCAGTTGCTGAAGCCATAGCCAATATTTTCTGTATCTCTTCTCTTTCAACCGTGTCAAGAACCTTTTACCAATATAGACATGAATTGACTAGGAGGGCTGAGAACCAGTTATCTGCTGGGGCAAATTGAGGAGAATTCACCTTCAATTCTGAGTCATTGCTTTGCTAACTTGTTTATATGCACGTATGCATAATGTTAGCAGCCTTATATGAATGAGTTTATCCGACCATTGCAGTGTCAATTGCTCTTGTGTTTCTGAGTTACCAGGGTGTTTACAAAATAAGCCTGTGTTGATGAAAGACTCTGTCTAGGGTCTAGGGAAAATGCTAGAAGAGAAATACAACAGTTCTTGAACTGCGGTTCGGATTTAGTTGTCCCAGGTTATACGTGAATGATGTAACAGATCTAATCCCTGCTGCTCAGTTTCTTCAGTGAGATTGCACATCATATCCAAGGAGTTTTTGTTAGAATTCTGTTGATGTTTAATACATATGTTACTGATTGGTTGCCTTTCCACAGATTCCAGAGAAAAAGGTTACTGGAAAGTGGACTACAAATTTTGAGACTCCATGTTCCTTTGATACAGAAATTACACAGCTGAACCAGATTCAGTGCTCTCCGGCACATTTGGTATTAGAGACAAAAAGCTTAGACAGCCTGCCCTAGTCAGGGAGACCTGATGGCTTACATTTGAAAAGAAGGATTACCACACTGGAAAAACTCTTATACTGCTCCCAGTACTGAGGGAGAAGGTCTGCCTAACTTTGGAAATGTTTGGCTTTTGGGATTCCCAGATGCCTTGAGTTGACTGCAGTCCTAAAATTTTCCTCCAGCTTTTATTTTTAGAAAACTGCTCTCACTATGCTGCTATTTTCCTCCTGTTTTTGTTTATGCTTCCTCAGAAGCAATACCCGTTTTAAAAGCCAAGAAAGCCGGGTAAGCTTTATTTTTTAGCAGTTCGTGTGGGATAAATTCAACCTCTTGGAAGTTTAAGCTCTATCGAGTGTGATCAGCTGTCTCTAAATGCCAGTAGAAGTTCTGGATTGTAAAGTTTCCACAAATTAGTGCAATAATCAGCAAATCTGATCTCTCTAAATCAATGTTCAAAGGATTTATTATGTAATTTGGTCTACAGAACATTACTCAGCTTGGAAACATTATTTTAGAAGGTGTTTGATCTTGATCCACCACTTATTAAAAAAAACCAAAACACACATTTTTTAAAAAAGGTAATAAGAATGTTTTTAAGAAGTTCTGGAATAACTCTGTTTGTTTCCTATGTTATTCTTTGCAAGTATTTATGCTCTCTAACCAAGAAAAGTGAGAGGAAAAGATGGTCAGAATATGCTGACTACCACTGTAGTTTTTCCAGCAGTGTGTGTTGTACCATGGAAGAAGCTAAGAGCTTCCTTCCCCTGTTAACTTATGTTTGTTTGTATAACACATTTTAATAAAGTGATTATTAGGAGTTTCATCTCTTCTGGAAGGGATGGTCAACTGGGAAGTTATATATGTGAAATACAGGGTGCCCCATTTGCTGACTCCCATTTTTTTTCCAGACACTTTGGGACATGTGTAATGACTACCTTCATTTTCTGTTTGTTGCCTGAAACCCCATGGAGGAGATGGAAGTTTCCTTTAGTTTTAATACTCAGTTTACAGTGTGGAACATTTTCTGGATGCAGTTAAGTGCAGTGGAAGGGTGTGTGCAGTGGCAGTGCTGCTGCTGTTTCCTCTGTGCAGTTACATTGCACTGGAAGCCCTAGCGCCTAACAGGCTTTGCTCTTAGAATAAAACAACAGTTATGCCAATGAGAAAATGTCATTACTAACCATGTAAGAATATTACTTGTGTAGTGCTGCTGAAAGCCCTCCTGTCACTTCTGTGGTGGTATGGCCAGCACTCCACCCCAGTCCTTCCCAGACTGCTGGGCTCATTGATGAAACTCACTACCTTGAGATGGCCTGTTCCATTTTCTTCTTCCATTTTACTTTGCCTGCTGAGTAAATTGTTACTGGACCAATGCCTGGACCGATGTCTAGACTTCAGCTTCATTAGTAAGCAGTTAATAAGGCTTACACCTTCCCACCATTGCTTTCTTCAGAGCATAATCATATCTCTCCTAAAGGGCAGTTTCTTTGTTCTTGTTGCTTTATCTGATATGGGTAAGCTTAGGTTTCCCAGAACATTAATATGTTTACACTTTTTTTTTTGTACTATGCCAGGTCAAGTGTTTTTCCCAATTATCCCATTGTAATTGGGATGCCCGAGGCTTTTGACACACTGCTCACTGCAAAGTCTTTTTAACGAAGTTTTGGAAATGTTGGTGTGAGCAGTCATGAAAACTCCGAGTTGGCAGAGGTTAAGGTGCTTTATCTCTGGGTAGCTGATTATAATCCTAATAGAAAAGTGAGGGCTGAAAATCACAAGTAGTTTTGGACAAGCTAGTGGTTTAAATTCACTTTGTAGTTTCTTTCCATTGCAATGTTGTCAACAAATGTTATTCTCGAGACTACCCTAATAAAAGATATGCACATTGATGATGCTTTAATCTTAATATGGTAGTGTGCTTTACCTCTTTAAAAAGAGAGGGATTGTTCTGTTGTGTTCAAGTATTTTCTTGTTTCCTTCTCAAAACATAAAAGAATAATGCTTCAGCTAAATCTGTGTAGAAGTTTTTATGATGCTTGGTTTTCTGCATCTTTGCCTGGCTTTCTATGGGAAATACTATGAACCATGGTAAGAAATTGTCTGCTACCTCAGTTTTGGGGTTTAGTCCAGGTTTGTAAGAGGAAAGGAACTAACCAACATGATTGTCAGCTGATGTAAGTTCTCACTGTGCTTGTTTGGATGTTTAGGGAGCTCTGGGTGATCGAGGGCCTCCAGGGCCACAAGGCCCCAAAGGAGTTGAGGTAAGGTGAAAAAATTATCCAATTAAGAGATTATGTTTCAAAGTTGTGAGGGGTTCAGAGGGTTAGACAACAATGGTTAGGTGGGTATGGTGTTGTCCTGCAAAATTTGAAGTTCTTTTGCATTTTGGCAAGTGTTTCAAAAAGTTTTTAGCAGCCTTATGGGGCTGTACATCCATTATGTTGTTTATTTTAATTTCAGTGAAATCTCAGATAATATGTGTCCAGGGCTGGACGTGGTTATTTTAGTTGAACTGGGGAGATGGGAGGGAAGGGGGTTAGCAGTATGGAGATGGAAAGCATGTATCAATTTAACTACAGTGTCCTAGATACTCTTAAGTAAACAGTTAGACCCCTATTAACTGAAAGAGGAGAAGGGCAGTTCTTCATCTTACGGATTCATCAAGTATTCTTAATTCATCATCATAAAAATAAAAGCTTATGTCTTTTATGCTAAAAATAATTAACATTTAAAGTGATTTAATCGGTGATTCTGAAGATAGACCTCTAGACTTTTAAGTGGCTAAATGATGGGCTTCCATGACAGATACTGAGTGAGTAAAAGCTAACGGTGGCAAAATGGTCTGTTTCCAGGTGTTTCTATCAGACTTGGACTCAGACAAACACATATGAAACTTAGGATGATATCATAAATAAAAATGGTTATCTGTAGACTTTCTTGTTTAAAACTAGACTTGTCACCAAGATCATTGAAGTCCTGATTTCTTTCAGGGAGAAGTAGGACCAGCTGGACCTATTGGAGGAGTCGGCCCAAGAGTAAGTATAAGTAATTTTGTTAGGGCAGGCTATTTTTCAGTAGGAGTACTGCTTTGAAATATAAGTTTACTGTGATAAAATGGCATCTCCTGAATGGATGTGTGTTTTTCCTCAGAACATGCTCAAAGCAGAGCGGGGAGGGGAAATGATTTTCCTTACGAAGGGTTTGAAAGGAAATCACTGCTATAGTGCACAAAACATAGTGCTCCTCTGAGACAGATGAAACTGCCATGCACTTCCTAGGGGCTGAAACAGCTGATATATCAAAATATTTCGACTGGGGAACAACCTACTCAGCTCACAGGGAGAAATATAAAGGATGTATGCTTTAAGAAATCTACCAGAAACCCGGTAGATAGTTACTGAAAACAATAAAGTTGGAATATCACAGTGCTATTTATGCTGACTTGTTTTGGAAGATAGAAGTTTAAAACTATTATCCATTTTTTTGTTAGTTATAAAAATATACTAGTGTCTTAGAGTATTTCAGTGAAACTTGAAGCTTATTTTTAGAAAATTTCTACGCTAAAACGGATACTAACCTACACTAGGGATTACAGGAGTGTCTCTAAGTTTATTGAATGGAATTTGATCTTCCGCCTCTACGTGATTTGATTATGTGTGGTAATCACTGACTTGGCTTTCATTCTGGATGACTTCCCATTTCTTGCATGAGTTTGAGAGTCTTTTCCACTGTTTTCTGCTTTTAGAGTGGATATATGCCTATGTCATTTTTCCTGTTCATTAGCTAGTCAAATCTGGGAATTTGCTTTCAGTTAAAAATTATATTTAAATATTTATTTGCCACATGTATTAGGTGTTAAGACAAACAAACCCATACCAAAACAAAAAAAAGAGGCAAAAAACCCAAACACAAAACCCTCCCACAAAAGTCTCTTTGTTTTTCAGCTGAGGAAAACATGCGAAAAATTTAACAGAATTTCAAACCACTCTGTAACTTCAGTATTCAGTTTAATCTGTCTGAGCTTCTGCCGAGAGCCTCATGGAAATTTTTATTTTGGCTGCATCGTCCTTTGAGTCTCCTCCTTGGGCAGGGCTTCATGGCTGGACAGCAGCTCCCATGTTGTGCTGTGGCAGTTGGAAAAGAAGATGCTGTAGTGGGTGACTCATGGGCAGTGAGACACCTACCTTCACATCCTCCACGTCACCAGGCACGCACAGGCCACCATCAGCTGGTGTCAAAGTGACCCAAGAGGAAAAATTTTTGTGTAACCTAGCAAACTGAAATATGTTTAATCTATTTGGGGTCAATTTGACCTAAATTATTTAGGTTTTTATTTCTCTCAGTGGAAGATGTGCACGCCATTGGCATGTCTTACAGCTCTCTGGTTTCTCTCTCTTAAGTTGTTGAGAGCAGAGTATGTGCATCTGAAGCGGGCCCCAGGGTTGCTGTCTCTAGACATTTTTTAGTAGCTTTCTGGCTAACATCCCCTCCTGAAATGAGAGATAGGGGAAAAGGGAGTTTTGCTTGATGGGCAGCTCTGCCTGTTTTTCCTCTTTGTCCAGGGGCCCACAGGCTCTTGCCTGCATTCTGTGGCTCCTCTTGACTCCAGCTGTTTCACAGCTCCAGGCCAACTTGTTTGCACTGCTGCTCTGAGCTCTGCTCCCATCTCTGCTTGTCCTCGGTGCTTCGCTCCCACATGTAACACACACTTTGTGACTGTGTCTGTGAGAGAGCCACAACCCTGACGTTAAATCTCACGTAGTGTAGCAGGACTGAGTCAATAAGCTGCTGAACACATCTGTCTTTTTGAATTATGCTTCCTTGATTGCAGCAGTTTGCCATTCATTTGATTTTTACATAGCCTTTGCTTACATTTTTCATGAAAGGAGTTTTGAGAAGTGAATGTTACATCTGAAAGTAAACACTATCAGAACTGTGTTGTCACTGCTGTAATTAAATAGCCATGGGGGCAGAGGAGGTCTCTGAGAGGGACCTGAAGAAGTGGTCTGGCCATGCATGGCCCCAAGGCATCATCAGCTGTCAGCTCTGTCTGTACCTGACAGATGTGTTTAACTTGTGTTTTGAGCCTCCAGGAGTGGGAAATCTTCATTCTCCTCATCAATCTGCTTCAGTTGTTTGCCTGGTTTATAGCCCTTTTTTCTAATGTCTAGCTGTTCTTTCTGAAAGTCTTGCCTGTGCTTTCCTCACTACAGCCTTGGTTCCTGCCCCACAGACTTTATTTGTGGGCATGGTTAAATAGGTTAGTCCTCTTTTCAGCCACTGTTATGGTAATTTTCTAGGGCTTGTCTAAAGTAGGTAAAGTATCCTTGTAGGTGATACATTATAAACCTTTGATTATTCTTATGAAACAGTAATGGAGCAGGTTTCTAGTGCTTCTGGAATTCTCATCTCCTTTAAAATTTCAGGTCAGACTAGCCAGTCCCCAGTTCAGGTTTAGGCATGTGCCAAGCTGGCAGCCATAAAATTTCACCGAATTTTTCTTCCTCCCCCCTCCCCTTGTTTCTGATGTTTGCTTTAAAAAACATACAAGAGACCAAAAACCCCATACAAGGGACCCACCTGACCAGTGCTGCCATCGAAATAGATCATCCTCTACTGGAACAGAAATGAATATGAACCTGCGCAGGGGTTCTCAGTCCCAGCTCAAAAAAGGATTTCCATGTGTCTAAAGCAACTGGAGACAAAACTGAGGGTGTTCCCCTGCTTACTCAGGTTATATCTCAGTTCCAAAGACCTCAGTCTGTTTCAGCTTTGGAATTCTTTGAGCTGAATCTGATCACATCATCTGATGTTTCATTCATTCCTTTCCAAACCTTCCCACCCATTCTATTCCAAAATCAAATACTTACATTCTCTTAAATTAATCCTTCTGCATTTAAAAAAGCTGATTTTTTTACTTGCTTATTTGTCCTGTGAAAATACAGTAGATGCCATACTAAAGATGAGACTGTGTTTATTCAGTTTCTTCCCCCTTAACCCTCACTCTGAAAGGCTATCCAAATATTAACACTGTAACTGTCAGTGCAGCTCAGCTCAGTCAGCACAAGCATTGGTGCTTTTTTTTTTTTTTTTTTTTTGTATCTTCGTTGCTGGAGAAGAAAATGCCTTTAAAAGAGTGGAGATTGTTCTAAACCAGAAAGCAAAAAGGAACTGTTGCAAGTTGATTCCTTTCTGAGCTACACGTGTTAAGCAGAAGCTGGAATTTATATAGTCATGAGATGAGCAGTTTCTCCTGTCGATAGTGGAAAATGTTCTCAAATCTGCCCCACATCCCCAGTGAAGTATTTTCTGAAAGTGCCTTCCTGTGGGCTGAAGGCATGTGGGAAGCTTATGGAGGGATTGAAATAGAGTGATAGTGAGAGATATTTATATTAATATATACACACCTGTACCTACCAGTTGTGAGGTGAAAGGAAGCACAGTTGGTTGCTGTTTCCTGAAAGAGAAGGGTAGAACTTTCAGTTAATATTTTAGGAAGCAGACATTTCCTTTGGGATTACCCTGCCCTGGAAGAGTAATTTTCTCAGGGGGTTGCAAGCAGAAAAGCAGCCATCCCTAGTTTAACCTTGTGACAGTAGCTTTTCCTCCGTGTGTAAATGTATTGTATTTCTGTTTAAAGCCAAATCCATGTGTTTCAGATTGCTTTACCAGTTAAATCCACTTGTTCCATTTTCTGATCCACTTCCATCTGTTCTATGTCCTTTGCAGCTAGTACATAGCTGGGGAATGACAGCCAAGAAACCTTTACAAGCTGTAACTCCGATTCAGTTCTCGTAAGACTTAAAATTATCAGGGTTGTTAATAGGGGCCACTAGTTTTCTTTCGATGAATTTCACTTAAAGCGTTTTTATGTTACAGTCTTGCTGTATAGAAAGACCTTAAGTTTCTTTACAGCAAAGTAGTTAAACAGCACGCAGTGACCAGAAGCCCGTAACTTGTTCTTTTTTAAGCCTTGTGGAGAGGCATGACTTGCTTTATCTGGATCTCTCAGAACTTCTCTTCATGGTCTTTTCTCTTTGGATTCCTGGCTCTACCATATTTTAGTCCATTGGCAAAAACAAAAATATGTTCCTAAAGTGATTTTATTTGTTGGAACTTGTTGAGCAAGATGAAATCGCTCGGGTAGGCAGAGAGAATGAGAGTGATAGAAAGGGGTTAATACGAGAAGTCATGGAACCTGCTAAGACAGGTTTTAAGCCATATAGAGAATTTCTCAGATGCCCAGAAACTAGCACATACATTGTGTTCTGAAAGACAGGCACAGAGCAGCTGAAGCAAAAGAGCCAAATGAAAAAATGTCATCTCTTTTTAAGAAACCTTTTATTATCTGTTCCTTTAGTTGCTGTTTTCTCAGGACAGCCTATGTGGAATGGAAAGCCCTTATTACAGACTCTGGCGATTCCAATTATTCCATTTGCTGGAACAGCCGCTGATAATTTCCTTTTAGCACAAATCTACATGTTTTTGACACTGAATCATTAAAATGTTGAATTAATTTTCTTTCTCCAGTTGTCAGCCTCCAGCGATCTCATCAGCAACTTGCTCAAGAGCCAGATCCAGTCCCCTGGACCTGTATTGCTGGGCTAGGGCCTTTTCCTCAGAGCAGAGGGGGAAAGTTTGTCTAGGCAGGGCTGTGCTGTCCAGATAGCCAAAGGTTTGGGCCATGTTTTATGTTGTAGAGGAAGTAAAGTATACTGGGAGGGAAAACAATCTCTTAAAAGGGAGACATAAGTAAGTTATAAACACCTAATTGAAAATTAAGGGAGAAAGCATTCTGATTTGTGTGCCTTTGTGAGTGTGTGTGAGTTACGACAGAGGGAAGGATGCATGTTGTAAAGTGCTTCAAAGATCCTGTCCCTTTGTGGCCTCCTGCTCTGATTGATGTCGCTGTATTTCTTCCAGCTAACAGTGTTATTACCAGAGTATCATAGCAACAAGATCTGTCAGCAGCAAAATGCTAGTGGAGGGAAATGGGGCTTAAAATCATCAATTTTATGAATAAAGAGGAGAGGGTATTTGAGCTGATTTTGTCTGGTTGAGGAAGGACAGTTATGACACCAGTCCCTGAAGCCTAAGCATCAAATTCTGTCAGTGTTGAGTCCCTATTCGTCTGGAATTAACCAGGGGAGAACATGGTCTTGCCTTGCTTTTGTCTCCCTAATATGTTTTTTCAAAGTGAAACTGAAATGTGTTTCAATTTTGGATTGTCACAGTTTTTCCTCAGTGTTAACTGCTGTAAGACTTAATAAAAATTTTTCTTACTGCTCCAGTATTTGATGAAATATTCAACAGTGTATTTTCAGATACAGATTTCTAAATACACTTGCTTCAACTTGCTACAACTTGCTTCAAATTTTTGTATTAAAAATTACTGAACTGTACGTTTTTTAGTGCACATATTTTGATAAATAGATAAATTGGGATGAAATTATCTTTTTGCACTAAAATATTTACAATATTTTATTCTAATCCTTATTTCAGGGAAAGCCAGGACAGAAAGGTTATGTAGGTGATCCTGGACCAGAAGGTTTAAAGGTAAGTGATGGTTTTATGGATGAAATAGAATGTATTTGGAGTAGAGTTGTACACTGCTATTTACGGTGACGTGCCAGTGAAAGGATATGAGTACACATGCTTCCATAAAAGATAAATGTGTATCAGACTGATAATCCTGCTTTCTTGCAAGATCCCATTTTGGAAAAGGAGAAAATGATGCAGCTCTGGGAGACAGGGATGTGTGAGCAAAGACTACACCTGCTAAAATGGGATTGAACTGCCTGGGAATGTGAGGGTGCCTGGACCAGGGGGCAACAAGGGACTCAGGGCAGTTCCTACACTGGCAGGATTTCAGAAGTGTGAATGGGCATGAGATGAAGTGCTGCAGCTTCAAAGAGGAGCTTGTGGCAGCAGGATTTCCCAGTCCTGATCTGCACTCTGTGTAAACAGTATGCAAATAACTGTTCATCAGTTATTAAATAACTGAGATTATAGTCACAGCCAGATAATCAATTGTGCTTATACACCCAGCTTCCACCTGTGAAATACACAGCAAAATGTTCCAGTGATGTAACAGTGTTATTTTGGAGAACAGAATTAATTAATACTTAATGATGGTTTCAAGATTTTGGGGGGAGGGGGAGACGTTTGTTAAAATGTCATTGAAATGTCAATTTTCCTAATATTTCGTAACAAAATTACAGTTATCAAGAATGCACAGGCAAAATTTACCTTTGAAACAGTAGTGAAATAGGGAAGGTAATTTGCTGAAAGATATAAATAAAAATAGAATAATTCATTTATATTGTTTGCTGACTTAATGTGTTTAGTGAGCACTTAATTGGTAGTTTTTATTTTTGCAGGCAAATCCTAAATGCATTAGGACATCATTTTACCAAATCAAAATTAGCCACTGACAAAATTTGTTTTGGTTACTTAATTTTAGCTTTTAAAGTTTTAATTGGCAGATGTAGTTTAGAAAATAAAGAGGCTCCTAGGAAAACAGAGGGATTTAATATACACATATGAAAGAAATTACTTTTCTAGTGAACTGCATCATCTGTTTTCTATATTTAACAGGGAGAACAAGGAGACCAAGGAAACCTTGGAAAAACTGGTGAAGCAGTAAGCTTGAATTGTCTTTCTGGTTTGATTTTTAATTCTGTTTTGTTTGAGAGTGAATGAATAATTTGTTGCAGACATCGTCTGAGGAAGTTTGCCTGTATTCGAAGCTGTAGTATGTCAGTTATACCTTTGTAGCCTTTCAGATTCATACTATTTAAAGAAATTTCCCATTTTAAGCATTTTCCAGAATTAATTCTGCTTTTCTCCCTATATGTTGTGTGAATGCTGCAGGTGGTTGTAGGGATTTTCCAAAGCACGTTCGTGTAAGTGAACAAGTGATCCTTTTCCAGTTAAATCATTTCAGAGGCTACATTCAGCCTGAGATGTATTTTGCAGGCTTGTTCTGTCTACGTTCCATAAAATCACAGAGCTCAAGGTTACCTTGACATCTTGACCACAAGGTAGTCCATCCTTCGCTGCCTACGCAGGATCTGTTATCTTTACGTAATTTCTGACAAATATTTGTCTAACCTGTTATTAAAAAGCTCCAAGACCAGGGCTTCTCTATTTTTTAGAAAGTTCTTCCAGTTGTGTAACCTGATTCCTTTCTGCTGGAAACAGCACTTTACATATGGTGGTTGTTATTCTGTGTCTCTTTCATTCTTTCTTTTCAGGCTTAACAGTCCCAATTCAATTAGCCTGTCGTGTTTTTTGAGATAATTTAAGTTGCATTGAAACTCCCCTGTAGTCTGTTTCCAATTCATCCAAACATCTATGACTCCAGCTTACTGCCCAAACTGTTCAGAATACTGAGAAAGGAAACATTGCTTCTTACAAGCCTACTTCTTGCATAGATGTGCTCACTTTCACAGTAGTGCGTTGTTATTCAGTTTGAGATCCACAGTCTCCTATCCTGTTTCTAAAGGCCTCATCTCTCTCAGTTCTTCCACTGTAGGTGCTTTTTTAGTTGATAATTGTCACGGAAACATACTGCTTTGGAATTCTCTCTACTTAATTTCATCCGCTGCCCTTTTGTATTTTTAACTTTTGTCTGGGATTTATGAGCAGATGTGAGCTTGTTGGCCCGTGCTTGAGCTACCCAAATGTTGAGTAGAACATGACTGAATTGATTTTATTTCTGGAGTTAATGTATGCTGAGGAGAGATACCACACACTGGTTTGGGCTTGGTGCTGTACTACTCACATAAACTCTGTTCACCTCAGTTGGTAGTTAGAGTTAGCTCCCCATTGTCTGCAAAATACCGAGCAGATGTACCTCAGGCAACTCATCAAATGGTTGGTTACTGCAGAAATTTTACAAACTGCTTGTAGGTCAAGTCCAGCTCCACTGTGCACTCTGGAGATTGTGCTCTGGGGAATGGGACTGAGAAGCTGGACTCTCAGTCTGTTAAAAGTATCTGCTTAGACAGGAACTCATAGTGCCATGATGTGCATAAGGTCCCCTTGAAAGTCATCCAGCATATCTTTAAGTGTAGCTTTTATTACATGAGAATTCTGGTTTTCAGCCTGTAACATGTTAGGGAAAATGGATAGCATTTACAATGTTGTACAGTGCCACAAGCACCAAAACCCTCAACAAAAGACAAAGCTAGGCTCAATCTTAAGTCATTACATCAACAATAGTGCATGAAACACTCACAGAAGCTCAGAAGTCAACCTTAACTTTCTGGATTTGACATAGAATTTTTTTTTTGCTTCTCAATGAACTTGAATTCTGTGGACAAATTTTCCACAACTCAGATACTTTGTATGAACATAATGTCTTTAACCACTAAAAGAGCTCCATTCTGCGTAGTGATTACTATCTCAAAGACATCATCAATGATGATATGTTGCAGTGATGTTGAATAAAATAATCATACCAGCTACCTAAATCTATTCAGGGTCAAGCTGCAAGAACGAAATAATATTTTCTATGCCAAACAAGGGGATGTTGCAGCCCTGTTACAGTGTTAAAAGAGAGATAATTATGGCCCATAATTAATTACCATTTCCCACATGTGGTATTTGGAGAATTTGCATGTGGTACAGGATGGCACATGATACCTGAAAACTGAAACAGTTTCTAAGTTATTGATAAATATTTCTTATTTTTACCTGTGGATTGTAGAATGTCTTCTGCTTTATGTACATGTATCTACTCAAATGAGCTTCACAGGCCCTTGATCTATTGTTACCTTTGCGTTATCTGGCAGCAGAGGACTAGTGCCCTCTACATGATCTTTAGGAGGACAATAGATATTTTGTTGTCATTAAGGCCAGTTGTGACACACCAAGAGGAGACCCAAGCACACTCAACTCTTAGACCTTTCAAAACCCGTTTCCTTCACCTTATTTAGCACTGCGATCTGTAGCAGTTAAGCTTTTCCAAAAAAAATTGAAAAGTACTAACAGGAAGAGGATGGTTTTTCTCATATGCATAAAGTGCTTTTCCAGATGTGAGTCCTGATGCAAAATATTCATTTCTGTATGCTTTGGATGCAGATTTTGCTTCCAGCTTCTCAACAGCTTCTGTTTGTAACAAGTAATCTCTCTTTCCCTTGGCATGCACATAGAGTACATAGACTTCTTAATCCACTCCCTGCTATTCAGTATTGGTTCTGGTGGCATGAGGACATCTCTGGAATCAAACATGCCGCACATCAAACAAACAAACAAAAAGTTTGAAAAACAGAAGACAAAGTACAAGAGCAAATTACAAGTGCTACCGACTACTGGGACAGATTTTGAGGTGGAGTCAAAAAGGTATGGAGTAAAGCATCTGTCTTTACTGGTGCCTTGTGGAGTTTGTGTGCTACCAGATGCTGGGTGACACTAAATACAAAGAGGAACTGTACAAACAGCAGTAAAAAATGTGCAAATGCTGTACAGTTTATTTAATAGTAAAGGCAAAGGGAAAAAGAAATTGCTAAAAAGTTGATAGTAAGCCCAGTGTCTAAAGAATTCTGTGTATTTGGTTTCTCCCTTCTGCACCACGACCCCACCAGCCTCCCTTTTTTGGCTTGTCTATGGTTTTCTGTTTATTCATTATCTCTATGGACAGACTTCTTCAAATTACAGGATATAACACGTATTTTTAAGCCCATGGCTAAAATATATGATACTGGTTTTTAGCAATGGGTATTCCATCACAGCATTCCAGTTTTCCAAATGCTAACTGGTGCATTTCCTGAATAAGCTGTCCAAAGAAGTAATTTTGCGATAATAATAAATCCTGTAAGTGCTGAATTCATAGCAAATTATGCCATGACCACATGTGCCTGTCTGCTATTGATACCAAAGGGTTGCACCAGTATTTTTCTTCTGTTTCTTTCAATTTGCCTACTTCCTCTGGTATCACTCATCTCCTGTCATTCTCTAAAACATCTGCCACTGCTGTTTGAGGTGCCAAAATAGTTACTCCTTTTCTGTAGCAGCTTTCCCAGGTCCTGCTTAATACCTGCTTAGAAAAGTACAGATGGCAACCCTGCACAAGCAGGGAAATTTCAACAGCAGGAGACTGGACTATAACACTTGGTTATTCAGCCTAGTAAGATGGAATATGTGCTGAAATACAGCTCTGTCAAGAGGCTAGAAGCCATGGTATCCAACATTTCTTAGGTCACATGAAGCTGCTGATTCTTCAGAGCACATTTCTGCCAAAATATTTCTGGATGCTTGTCCACTGTGGAAACAGAGTAGACTAAATTTATAAAATGTTTGCTGTGCTCATAAGCTTAAATGACACACATTTAAGAGTAGATTAGGAATGTGCTTTAAGTCAGACTTCAGACACTATTCCTTAACCAAGTCCTACAACAAAAACTGTTTTTCTGGCTACAGCATATGTTGTGTTTGTTTAGTGAGGAAGGGAGGCAGATTCAGGTGGAGCTGCTTGGTTCAGCTGAGCCCTGAGCTGTGGTAGAATCCAGCAGCTGTTCCTTGCTGTGGGATATTTGGTTAACTGCAGGACCATCAGGTCCAGTTGAAGAGGGCTTGGTTAAGATAGTGAGAAGTAAGGGAACAGCAGACAGAGCAAATGTACACTGCTGATGAGACAAAACCGTTTGGAAGTCATGCCAAAAGAAATAACCCCTTCAGCTACTGAGAAAATTCTCCTTATGTTTTGGGGGAGGAAAACCTGACTTTGCTGACCTGTGGAGCTGGATTTTTTTATCATTAGATAAGATGCTGTTCAGTGATGGAGAGCAAATATTTGAAACAAACTTCAAACATCTCATACAAATGATCTGTTTGTTAGACTGTCAGGGATAATTTAGGAAAATTATTTACTGCTAGGCTTTTTTGGCACAAAATGTAGCTTGTCTGAACTTGAAACAGTTGTCTTCCAGGATTGTTTTAGTGTTTGATAATGCTAGTGTTTACCCAGGCTGCACCACTCTGAATAACTAAGTGCAAGTTAATTCCTGTTTCTCCGTGCTACCTTCATTAAAGAAATTCAGCCCGTACACTTCTGAATTAGAAATCCCTGACATTTATTACACACATTGAGACAGAGTACAAGGGTAGAACTGTCAGCTGCAGTATGTGCAACTGGTGTCAAAAGGCAGAGTTCATGAACACAAATCCTGGAAAAATAATCTTCAGAAATTACATGTCAGCGAATTTCCCTGGTTGCAAATAGTTTTTGAAACAACACAAGGAAACCAAGCTGAAATAAAAAGTGCTTTGCTATGAAAAAAACCCATACAGTGCAGCAAAGGAAAACCAGTGATGTTCAGGCTGTCGATGGCAGCTCCAGAGCAGGCTGCAAATGGTCAGTCTGCAGGAGTCTGTGAATGGCAATAAAACACTGCAGTCAGGCCATGTGCCTTGCAGCTGAGTTGCTTTTGGGAAGAATTACCATAAAGCAATTACCACATCTTTCAGAGAGGTAAAAATTATCTGGATTAGGCACCAGGGATGAATAATTCAGGGAGAATGGAAACTGCCAGTCCTTTTGCTTGAAGAAAAGATTAAGTGAACTTTAACTGATGTGTTCAGGGTTCTCAACAGAAGGAGTTCTTTGAATTATCCTGAAAAGTCTGGGCTTTAGGGATATACAAAAGAGAATTTTAAACCATAGGCCGAAAGATAAGTCAATTGAGGAAAGCCTGTTTTTTCAAAGTCTGGTGAATGCATGGGACATTGCCAAGGGCGTCCAAAGAAGGAACTGCTTCAGCTGCTTTGAGAAACCAGTTGGATAGAGATTATTGTAAGTTCTGTGAAGGACTTAACAGTGAATGGTAATAGTGATACTTCTGCATCTTATGTTGTGCTCCTTACCCTACATGACCTGATGTCCTGTAGTTCCTGCTGGGAGGAGTGGGGAAAGAGGTTACAGTATCTAGAGGTTAGTTTTATCATGCTGTTGCTCATTTTTCTTGAAGGATTTTTTGCTAGCGGTTGTCTTTTCCATTTGGTTTCAGCTTTATCATTTGGTTTCAGCTAGTACCTGCACATGGTATCTGCAGTTTAGCTTCCAAGGTTTTGTCAGTGAGCTCATCCTGCCCCCACTTTGTCAGGCAGCTTCCTTTAAATGCGAGCATTCCTCTACAAGTGCTAACAAACAGAACTACCCTACTTTACACTGCTGTTACTGGAAGCAAAATTTAACCCGTTTGTTTCTTTCTTAAAACTGCTGTAGATTAAGTGATTGGTGCCAGTACATTTTGCCTTTCAAGTAGTCGGGTAGTTGCATTTTTGAGCCCTTTACAGAATTGAGTGAAATATCAGCTGCAAGGTGCAAATACGGTGTATCTCTGCTCTTATTCACTTCCTCCAATGGCAGTAGCAGACCACAGATTTTCACTCAGATTATCACCTCTGGTTGGCTACCAAGTAACTTTCTCAACAGACAGAAAATTAATAGAAAAATGTTATTGTGACAAGATAGTATTTTAAATTTATTATGTCATCTCGTTAAATGAATGTTGAATAAAAGTGTTTGAGAATGCTGAACTGTAAATGAAATAGCACTGGATTGGAAAATTTTCAATTATCACAGAAGAACACATTAAAGTACAACCTAGCAGGTAACTGCTGCCACAGGAATGTTTGGAAGCAGCTGTATATTCATTTCTCATTACCAGGTTTTTCAATGGATTACTCCATACTTGGGTTTGCATTAAGTGTACAATGTGTTTTCAATTATTCAGCTACAGTCCAGTTTCTAACACGGAGCATATGCCCTGGCAAGATGTTTTTGTCTTTCTCAGGCATATGTTAGTTGTGAGATCTGGTCTCTGATTCATTTTCCACAAAATGCTCCTGTCAAGAAGGTTTCTAAAATGCTGTTATTGTCACTGGAGACATTTACACAAGTCCTCGTAAATGAAAGTTGATGACTGTTTTTTTTTAATAAGTTGCTGATTTCTTTTTTTAAACACTTCAGGATTTTTTGCTTTGCTTTTTTGTTTTCTAATATATTCTATTTTATATTTGGAATCCACCACTGCTCCCCAGAGGATTGAAGGGATGCTGGAAGACATTGATTCAACAGATCTGCTTTGGACCGTATTCATTCTCTTACATAAGATGGAGAGAGAGTTGAAACCTCAGTCCAGTCCTAGTAGCTGGTCTTTATAACAAGCCAGTCCAAATCTGGGATTTTAAGGGCCGCATGATCTTACAGAAAGTCTGTAGGGGAAACATCACTTTATGGCTAATACGTTGACAGAACAAGATGTTTTGCTCTCTGTACTTTCTTTTCACTGAATGCTACTAATTGTTTGAAGATTCAAAATTATATTCCTAAGTAAGATTTTGGCTCTCTTGCCTCTGTACGTATCAGCCCTAGTATTTTCTCAGTCTCAGACAGTTGGCTTCTGTTTTGAGTAGAGGGGTGGAAGGGCATTTAGTTAACCTGTCATGAATTTCTTTCCCCTTCATACCTTCTGAAGTCCCTGGTGCTTTTAGCATTTCACTGGCTTCACTTCTAGTCATCTTGACTATTGTTTTGCTTTCCATACGTATCCAATTCCAGTTATGCCAAGTTTCTTTTACGTCTTTTGCATCAACCTTCTTAGTGTTTTTGCTGTATTTTTTTTTTTACTTAACGACTTTTGTGGAATAGCCAATGCATAGGAAACTTTCTATTTTATAGCCAGCTTCTGTCCTCGCTCTGGAGGGTGCCATAGGCTTGCCCTGATGTGCTAGGGAATACAACAGCACATTCACAGCCACTGCCTCCTATCCATTCCTGCTCTTTCAGCCCAGAGCAGCCAAGTCAGGAAGACAGTACTTCTGAACTGAAAAGAGAACTTGAGCAGAGGCTGTATATTAAATGGTTCACTGCCAGGGCAAGGCACAGCTCCCGTCTTTCTGATCAACATCTTCAGTCCTGTAAACAGTGTGGCATTGGGTGAGAGATCAAGAGTGTCTCTGTGCAAAGAGAATAGGTCTGAGTTTCACCTTGGCTCTAATTATATCTTCTGTTCTTTTTGGAATAAGGGAGTCAAAGTGATTAGTTGTTAGCATTTTGAAACTGTACCTCCACACCTCTTATCTTGATAAGCAAGAGTACAGGGTAATTCTTTGTCTCACAGATTTCTGCCTGGTACTGAGGCCTGCTGTTGGCTCTGACTGGGAGCTCTCGCTCTCAGAGTTCATCACAAAAGTCCCCCGTTGCTGCCAGTGACGTCTGGGCCATTGCCTCAGTGCCAGTATCACCAGGACCCATCTTTGGCTGTTGCCAAGCCAAGAGACATCTCAGTTCTGACATATAATACACGAGTTCCCACACATAATGTATCAGTCCAGCGGCCATAGAGATGGCTGCTTATCTCTTTAGTTCCTTCCATAGAGTAATTTGTGCCAGTATTATCAGCCTCAAAGGCAGCTGTATCACTGGCTCATTGCAATATGTTTAAACTGTGGGATTTCCAGAGTAGCTAGCAGACCAAGAGAACAAGTAATCATAAAATCTCTGCTTACTTTGCACCTGTTCTGTTAAAGTACTTGCTGAACTGTATTCAAATTATACAGATAAAGACTGCATTTTTATTTTTTAAAAGTAATGCCTTTTTTTTTAATTGCACTTCAATGTCAGTGTAGTGCTACTAACACTATTTCCTTCCTACAGACATAGAGATGGCAATGCTAATGTCTGAATTGACGTAACTGACTTTTTTTTCCTTTTTAAAGTACTACAGACGTTGTACAGTTGTGTATTATATCCTTCTTGGGAGCTTCCACGTTTCTGCCGTGTTCCAAGAGCAGTCATGCAGTGTACTCTGGGCACTTACTGCTTTTTCTTCAAGCTCAATGTGTCATATTTTTTCAATTGGAACCTTGCCCTATAATTTCTTTTTCTTGTAGGTTTCATAATAAAGTAGGTATTGTAAGCATTGGGAATAAGGTTTTTAAAAGTACTTCCTCTCATGTTTCCCATCCCACTTGGTGGTACTTGTTCTATCCAGTGGAAATTTGTGAGAGAGCCTCAGGAGAGAATTATTTCATTTTTGAATGCCTGAAAGGCTCTGGTCCTCTGACTTGAAAGGCATTTGGGGCTACTACTCTTGAAGGGAAAATTCTGACAACACCTGATGCAATCTAATTTTTTTGACTGTATTTTACTTTGTTGCACTGAATTTATTCCCTTTGAAATTAGTGGTCAGACTGAAGCGCTAGAAGAGCAATTATCACCTTTATTTGTGTGTTTGTAAAGCTTTTAGCAGTGCAGGATTGAGCTCAGTGGCAGGTCTAAGTTGGTACGGTGGTATTGTGATGAAATTCATGTAATTTCCCTGCTGGCAGTAGCTGTTTGCTGTTGGTGTGTTGAGGTGCTGTGCTCCTTCTGCCTGGACTGTGAGCCAGGCTAACTCGTGCAGCCCTCGCCTTCCCACAGGTGCACTCAGACAGACATGGGGCTCTCTGTGACGAAGAAATGGGCCCTGCTCTGTTGCTGGAGGGCTGCTGACTGTGAACTAGTATAGATATCATGCAAGTAAAAGTCTGCTTTCTTTCTCTACAGGGATCAGCTGGCTTACCTGGAGAAGCTGGGCCATCTGGGAGCCTTGGTGAAAAGGTATAATAATGTGTCTGACTACTCAGCAGCTTTGAAAACCATTGGGGTGATAAAGTGCTGGTGAGAGATCATTTACTGACCACTGTCAGAGCTAATATTCCTGTAGCTATTTCAGAGCACAGGATGTAATAACTGGTAATCCAAGTGTTCTTATTTGAGGTATGTATCTGATATCCTTGTTTTTACTTCACAGTTAATTTAGCATTGATAGATTTGATATCTTGCTTATATTATATCACTTTACTGTACATTGCTATTGTTTCAGAGAAACTGGCATAAATTGAACTTGTTTTATACAGTAGTCACTGGTTTTGCACTACTACATATTGAAGACAAAGGTAGAAAGGTAAAACGGCTGTATGCATTAACTGGATAAAAAAGACAAGACTGAGTTTTGTCTGCTTTGTGGTAACAGTTTGTGTTTGTGAAAGCAAAGTTTGGCAGACTCAGTGTGACTAGAACAGGATAAATAGCTTAAGTGTATTTGACATGGTTTTATTTAGGTGAAGTATTTTAAAACTGAAAAACAGGAAACTCTTACTGGACTGCGTGTCAGCTTCAATCATGATAAAAACATAACTGTTTGTCAGAATGATGCAGCACCATTTGTATTTCTTTCCTGCAGGGCTGAATTATTTCACCTAGACTGGTGTCTGCTATTTAGATATTTTATTGAGAAAGTCTTAATCTACTATTAGAACTTCCATGAAAATCTGGTTATAATTTATATAAACTGTGAAAGGAAATACATCAGTGGAAAGCTCTGCTTGTTAAAACTAAAATTTAGACAAATCTCATATGGTTTTAGTCATAATATCATCTTAGAATTTCATGTCAAAGGATTCTTGTTCTTCTTAATTACACTTGGCCCAACAAAGATTATCTTGTGATACTGCTGCTAATTTAGCTAGGAGGGGAAAGGCCGTAAAAGATTAATTAATTTATCATCAGCAAATGGAAGGAAGCTTCTTCATGGTGCAATAATTGTCATTGCTGTGCTGTTTCTGTAGAATTCATTGTCTTCCTGTCTTATGGATTAAGTAGTGCAAGGTAAACGTGCTATGTGGATTTAAATTACAAACATAGGTCCAGCATAATTACAGAATGAAATATAAAATATGGTGTTATTACTATGTCATGTGTACTATCTGTAAGAAAAGTGTGATCTTCTGAGGATAATCTACAGCTAAGTCTGATATTTGGGCTGGATGTGACATGAATGAAAGGTGAAAAGGTATGGAAGACCAGAAGGGACCCTTCCTGCTTCCTTTACTCGAGTTGCTTCAGCAGCTGTGGGAGGGCTGGCCTTCCTTTTAGATCTGTGCTTTCCTAACACATACTGAAGAAAAGAGGAAGAGAGAAACAAAATTTTCCTTTTTGTTTGTATGCTGCCCTGAATTTTACAGATTAAGGAACATACTGTAAATATGATGCAGCCAACAGAGAGAAAACAGACCTTCTAGCAGCAGTTCTCAGAGACTGATGTAGTCAAACCTCTTGTTCAGTCTTCTAGGAAAAGAGAGGACAGAGAAACTCAGTTTTATCATTTTTTCAAAAGATGGATAGGCTTGTAGAAGGAAAGAATGCAGAAATTAAAAAAAAAAGAAAAGTTGAAAAAGTCTCTGCACTGTTTCTGAAGGGCAGTCTCTCAACCAATAGTGTGATGCACTGCCAGGTATGCTCAGTGGACATGGAAAAAGGGGAAGAATATTCAATGTTCTTTTCTTTTTCTTCTTTTTTTTTTGTTGTTAAAGGGAGAGCGAGGCAGTCCAGGACCTGTAGGTCCTCCTGGAGAAAAAGGTGTCATGGTAAGTTACAAGTAATGTAGAATCCACAATTATGTTACTTATAAAGGCACTTTAATGCTTTTAGTTCTCTCCCTTCCGGCTGTGCAGACCTCATGGGAGAGTAGTATTTATGGTGCATAGTTCCTACAAAGTTTTGTTTAATAGCTTTATCCCCTCTGTAGCAGTGATATCACAAAGTGATCTGCTGAATGAAACAGCAGAGCAACTGCATTTTTGAAAAATGGCTCTAAGCAGCCCTAATAAATTAAAAGGAGGGAGAGTAAAATAACCATTTCCTGTGTAAACTGGGATAACCCAGGTTATTCTCGTAGCTAGACTAGTGACTAGCATCACCTCTGCACTTCCCAAATAGCTCCTGGGTGCCACTCTTGTGGGAGGACTGGCTTCCTGACAGCACCACTTGTCCTGAAGCAGGACCCAGCACTTCGTGCAGCCCCGCACAGCCCGGAGGTCACTGCCGTGGCAGTGTGGTGGGGTGCAGTCGTGAAAGACCATACACACGTGCCCATGGCCATGTTCTTGTGGAAGTTCTCTAGAAAAGGCGCTTAAGGCTTGGTTGTATGTCTGCTTGCAAGCACTGTGAAAGCTCCAGAGTGGAGAGAGAGCACTTAAAAGTTTAACTGCAAGGAGATGATGGGGAGTTGATGTGTAACGTAGTAGGTGCTGCATCCTGCTCCCTCTGACACTGGTGTGGTTCCCAGGGCTGAAATCTCCATAGCCTTACACAGAAACTGCAGATGTGGGCCTGAGCGTGGTGCAGGGGGGGATGTTCTTGCCATGGTTGAGGATATTATTACGTATTTGCAGTAATTACTCTTTGGGCATCCTTTAGCAAGGAAGAGATCAAGTACCCTGAAGCTGCAGACCAGCTTGATGATCCATGCAGAGCCAATGATTTTTGAAGCATTCTGTGCTTCATTGAATCTCTCTATTCTAGATTTACCTTCAACCAGCTGCTTTTGATCCATGAAAAAATTCTTATTGGGGAGATTAATAAACAAGGATTTATTAATATAGTATCCATTCTTATCAACTACTTTTCTTGGGCTGTTATTAATGCTTATTGCCATAGGTAAATCCCCTTAGGTCATGGCAGAGAGAACCTTTCCCAGTAGTAAGTCCTTGCAGTCCTCAGACAAGAGTTGTTCTTGGCATTTGGTCTCAGCCAGTTCTGCCCACACCAGGATGTGTCCACGTTCTGTTCCCACTGTCACGGCCTTCTCGAGAAGAGGTTGAAATTCATTTAGAGCTCAGTGTCTTTCGTTTCAGTACATCCCTGCCAGCTGGTGCCTGTGTGGGGGAAAACTTCTTAGGTTGCTTTAATGGTTACTAGGATATATCCAATTAAGCATTTAGGTTTTAAACAAAATTTTGGGAATATATTTTGCAAAATTAAATATTTTATTAACTCACCTCCAGTTATTCAGGTAAGGTACTCTATTTATTACTGTTGCTACAATAACAATTTAGATAAAACTGTTGTCTTTTCTATGTTTATTTTAATTCTAGGGCTATCCAGGACCTCCAGGAGGCCCTGGACCTGTGGGGCCAGAAGGATTATCTGTAGGTATAGGGGGTGCTTTGGTTTGACATAAAATGTACTATTTTCAAATTGTCTTTTTGCTTTGCTGAAGCTCAGAAAGGTTTCTACTTTGTTCTGCAATCTATAAAGCTGTCATGAAAATGTACCCATCCAGACAGAGTCTGTTCCCTTGCTCTTGGCCAGGGTGACCTGTGAGAGATGGGAAAAGTAATTGTATGGTTTACTCATCCACTTAAAAATCACTCAGTTGAGACAAGCAGGGAAATAGAATTTTTCAAGGATGGTTAATAATTGTATAACATTTTTAAAATTCATTGATGCCTAATATAATTTAAATATATTCATTATGTGTTTAGTTTCACTGTTAATCAAAAATAAATTATATTCTAATTTGCTGTGTAAAATTGTTATAGTTTGTCTACCATGGGTCTTCGATGCAGATAAAACCAGAACTTTGTATCAGAAAATATTAATGTTTTTTAACATAATGTTGCTGAAATACAAGTATCTTTTAAAAATTTTGAGATGATAGAAGTAATCTATCCAGCAGTCATATCCTTTTTTTTTGTAAAAATAATGTTGCACAGTCTGTTAATTAGATTTTTCTATGTGAATTGTACAAACACGATTAATTGAATTTGAACCATGAGTGAAAGTGATTGATCTGCATTTCTTGCATTGATTGTTGCTCAAGGTGCATAAGCCTTGTAATTTTCAGAAATCTGTGTTTAGAAGACAGTGAATAATAAGTTTGTTTGGCATGTAGGGACCTTCAGGGGCACGAGGACCATCAGGGCCACAGGGACCTAAGGGAAGAAGGGTAAGTACTGTTGCTCCTTCTGTTACTTAGAGCAGAGAGTGGTGTGTTGCAAATATGGAAATAGATCTGAAATATAACCCATTTACAGCTGCTTCCTTTGTCTCTGGGCTCAACTCATTTGTACTGAAATCAGATAGGTTATACTTGTATTTCCATGTAGGAAACAATGTGAATTTTCCTTTCTCCTCACCTCACAGTGAAATGGGCTTTGCCATTGGTTTCAGCTGAGAGCAAAGCTAGAGCCAAGATGATCACTGGCCTGTTTTCTGTACACATAAACATGCAAAAGTTGTCATTTATAGCTACCACTGGACTATTTCAATGTTTTAAGGACCATTTTCTTTACCTGCATTTAGTTCTTTGGAAATACAATCGGAATCTCCCAAACACAGTTTTGAGGCAGGAAGAAGTGTAATCAGAAGATACTATGTGCCAGGATCTTGAACCTCCACTTGTCAATTGTCATTTCCATTTCATTTTTATCAGGGAAATGGGAACTATTTTTTCACTATATACAAAACACTAATCCAAAGCCCACATTAATGAAGTGTCTCTCACCTTACCTACCAGTTTGACTGCATATGCAGGATTCCTATGAGACCTGTACAACTCATACCAATGGCTGGACCAGTCTTCACAGCTCCATTTATTCCTGATAAATATGTCTCCATGATTTTGGCAGCACATCATGGAATACAGTGCTTATAATTTAAAATCACTCAAAATAAATCCAAAACATCCCAAACTCTGTGAAAGTCCCATTTTGGAGTTGTGGTTTATGCCTTTGCTTCTATGCAGCATGACTGGGAATGTCTCATGAAAGAGGGTCTCAGAACAGACCCAGGTCCTCCAGCTCTGAGAACAAACTCCCACTGAAGCCACTGACAATTTTATCTGCTCTCAAGATCAAAATATCAGACCAAAAGGGGAATCTCACATAAGGAAAATATCTGAGGCGCCCTGAAACCTGGGGTTTGTCATCACTGGATTCAGAAAGAAGTGTCAGAACCCTGAGCTCTGTGTGGAAGGCCTCAGAAAATGTATACCACAGTCAGATACAGAAGTTAAATGGAAGCATATGGAAATTTCCCTGCATTGTGTATGGAAACAAGAATGTATCCTGTCTTCACAGCTGGAATCTGTGGGAAGTCTTAGAAGCACTGACCCTCTACTCGTGCACTGTCACAGAAAAGAATTCCTTCACTTCATAAATTCTGGACCTTTCAGCAATGGTTTTGCATCCAAGATTACCCAGCAGCTTAGTTCTGTCTGAGAATATCCAGCTGGTCACTCTCCAGTACACCCAGGAGTTCTGGCCAGCTGGAGGCAGGCTGTCTGGGAGTCTGTGGAGTATCTCCCTCTCAGGGGATTTCAGGGAATATGCCACTGAGCACAGCACTAGCACAGAGCTTCCTCAGCTCATGCTTGAGACTTGATGCGCTTGGCTAGAATCATGTGGAAGGTTTATTGCACTTTCTTTTTTAGTGTTAATCTCATGAAAACACAAGAGGGAGAGCACCATTTTGTAGATACTTCGATGGCAGAATGACACTGAGGATGAGAGTATCTATATGTAGCAGAAAGAATTTCTTTCCACAGCCAGAGGGAAGAAATGCATTAGTCTGGAGGCCTGGCAGTGTAAGCAGCCATGAAATCGTTGTTGTGTGATCTTTTGTTTTTCTTGTTTGCTAATGTGTGAAGTCAACCACAATGTCAGAGACTGGTTCTGCTTTCAGTTCATGCCATAATCTTGGATTAATACAACTGTGGCTTCTAGTTTGAGAGGAAGAGATTCTATATCATTAGATTCATTTCATAAGTGAGACCTAAGCAAAATTCCCAACAGGTGCTAAAATTTTTAGCATTTAGTATTCTTCAGATTGGCGTTCGGTGTTTTAAAGCTCAAAAGAAGTAATTTCTCTGCTCTTACTTTCCTGGAGTGCAGATCGTGAAATTTAGACTTGAAAATGCAGATAAATGACACAGTGAACTGCTGTAAATTTGGGGTCAGGCAGCAGCAAGTTATGTCTCTAGCAGCCAGTAGGGTTGTCCCTGGTTTAGTGGTATCTGTTCTGGCATGAAGAACTTCAATTGCCAGAGGACATCTGTGCTTAGTTTCAATGAGCGATATCTTTCATACTTCTCACAGCAGAGAATGTGGAACTCAGCAAATTGTGTGCACTTGTGAAACAAGTGTCCCGTGTGCTTGGTGGTACATCGATAGCTGAATGTGTTTATTTCTCTTTATTGTTCTAAGGAAGTGAGACTAAATTGATGTAGTTTACTAATATTCTTCCATGTCGGCCACCAAAAAAGAGAAGTAGCTAAATACTGAGTTTGTGTTATTTTTGCTTTTCTGGTATTTGGGAGACAGGATGAGAAAGAAAAAAATAGTTAATTTGTGCTTTTTACCTTCTTAGATGAACTTTTTCTCAGATTGTCGTCCTTGAGTTTTCAGTGTAAAATATTGCATTTTAGAAACAGAGCTGAACCCATGCCAAAGAAAAAAGTAGTAGCAATCGTTTGGCAGCCTTACTCCCCAGCTCTGTTGCAACCTAATTTAAATTACAGCAGGCAAATCAAGTGTATCTCTCATTCTGTTCTAGCTATAGTAAGAAATTGTAAAATCCAATTCATCTGTGCCAATAAGGAGTCACACCATACTATTTACAGGAATGTTATGGTGTGCTTTTGTCAGGATATTAAATTGCCTTTCCCTTGGATTCCTGCCCTTTGTTCTGCGGCTGGCTAAAGGCAGGCATGGCCCAGAGGATCGTGTTGCTTTCTGTTACTTTGTTTCCAAATCAAAGTTATATAGTAGTAGGTTGGTGTTTTAAATGGGAGGCTTTTTCACTCAGCTATTAGTGATGGGATCAGTTGTCATGGGCTGCCAAGGTGAGCTCCATTGAAATGCAGATCTGTGTGAATGCCAGAAAGGTTTCGGTGTGTTATGTGCATAACACAGACTAAGAATCTTGTACAGTCTCCTGAAAGGCCTGTTTCTCAAACTGCAAGCTATGATCCTCTTCATGATCAAAATTATGTCAGAAGTATTCAAAGAATTTATCTGGTAATTCTTAATGGTAGAAGATAAAACCTAGAAAGACATTTCTTTATTGCAAAAATCTGTAAAATTTTCATTTTACATGTCCTTTTTCTTCCTTGAATATTTCATCTTGAGGTTCTATCCTCTGGTTGGCCCTGGGGAGAATGCACAAAGAGAAATGACAGGTCATATATCTAAAAAGTCTGAGAAAATCTAAAACGATCTTGCAACTGCTCAACATAACGCTCTCAATTTCCCCCTTTCTTGTGTTGCTGTAGGTGACTCCTCCAAAGGTCTTCCTTGAGCTTCTCTCCCTTCTACCCCACAGCTGAATGACCTGTCCTCACTCCATCTCAGTTTCTTCTTGTCCCTTCTCCTCCTGTTCTTTGTGTCATTTCAGATCGGGGGACAATAAACCTGCTAAATCTGCCTTGAATTTTCATCACAACCCATTTTGTGTGCATTACAGATAGCAGTTACAGAAAAAAGTGCAGAGCAGTAACCTGAAATTAATTTGATCAAGATGTTTAGCTTTCTTTTGAATTATGCTATATAGTAATTCCAACAATTGAGTTACCCAATCACATAATCTTAACATGAGGCCCAATATAAATGTTTTTATAAAGGTCTCCTTCACCTTTGAAAACACCACTAGTGTTTTGTTTCTAATCTCTGAGGCATTGAAGTCACAGGTTTTTTTCCACAGACTTCAGTATTCTTTGGTTTGGGACCTTTCTCATTGAGTGCCATGTAGCAGCTCAGTGTCATCTTTTGTATGCTCTTTTCTTCTCTAGCCCAAAAAAATGCCTGTAATTGCTCAGTCCTGGCTTATACCAAAACAAAAAAGAGGTGGCCAGACTAACCCAAGGGTTGCCTCACAAAAGCTGTGTCCCAAACTAAAGAGCTATCCAAAGTATTCCAACAGCTTTCCCTGCCTGCTCTTTTTCCTTTTCCTATGGTTTCTGAGTGCCTTTGTGCTGGCCAGAAGTAGCAGTGCTGAAATGATGACAGATGAGTGAGTTCTCATGGGATATTTCTGGCTTTGCCAGGAGTTGTAATTACATACCAGCTCACAGGAAGGGCCTGTTCTTGAGAGGTTTTCATTTCAGGAGAAAGGCCTAAATGATTCTGGATACACACTCTTCCTGAGTTACCAGTCAGCCATTTTCACTTTTGCTCCAGAGAAATTTGATGGGTGCTCACCACATGTTCTGACAGAGGTTTTGATATGGATCAGTAAGTCCAAGTCAGAGAGAACAAATTCTGGTATGTTTTTTCTCAAAATATTCAAGAGAGATATGGAAGTCACAGATGTTTTTGCAGGGAAAGTAATCTAAATTAAATCAGATGTGCTTCCAAAAAAGTCATTTTACAAGCCCCTATTTTATCTATTAAAACAGTATTATGACTGAAAATCAGTCGTGATTGGATGCCCTTCACTATAAACCATTACCCAAGATGTAAGGTTCTCTACGACTCAGGAATTCACCCTAGAAATGGAGATTGTTTTCCTCTAGGCACTGCCATAGTAGTGTCCTAATTCCTGCTGATGCCAGCCCAGCCCAAATGCCACCAGGAAAGCTGTTATGTCTCATCCTCGCAATGCATACTGCTGTAAAGAGCCTGTCTTGATACTTATCTAGCTCTTCCTTTGAAGTGGTCATTAGTTTTAAGTTGTTATTAACTGGTTTTAATTTAATGTTGCACACCTAAACAGTCAAGCTTTTTAGAATTATGGAAATAACCTCCTAAGTCAACATGGATAAAATATTCTTTTCCATTTTGCTCACGACCTATTTAAGGATTTTTCATTTGCCTGTAAGCTAATGGATTTAGATTTCTGATCTTAAATAATAAAACTCTGAATGTTTTGGCAATAATTATTTGCTCTATTGTGCTACAGTAATATAACAGGTTATCTTTGTTCATGTATTTGTTATAAAAATCCATTTACAGAAACATTTTAGTCTAACAATAGAGCACAACAGTTCAAAATTATAAATTACTTCTAATCTTGCCTCAAACTGGTTTTCTAATGGAAGAACTTTTTTCTGCTTGTTTTAGAGTTTTACTAGCAAGATGGATTTTTGCATATACATCCTATAATATGCTCAAAAGCAAGCACTCTGCATATGCAGTGCTCATCTAAATCCCTCTAAGTACATGTCTGTTGCATGAGTACAAGGAGGATAAAAAAGAGAGCAGAAAATACCAGCCTGCCATCTGACTCCAACAGAGATGCTGAATGTTTTGTTTAGATACTTTTCAAAAAATCTTTCTTCTTAAATTCATATTCCAACAAACCAGAAACTTATTTTATTCTTTGAAGCTTTATTTTGCACTTGACATACAATGAAAATTGGTTTCCATGCTAACGAAATGTTTCCTCTCTCCTAAAGCTTATGTAACATCTCCTTAATGACAACCAAAAATAATGCATAATTAATATTCCAAATCACTTGTTCAATATTCAGGGACCAAGAGGTCTCGATGGTCCTCCAGGAGAACTGGGAACAGAAGGCAGTAAGGTGAGTGCTTGCATTGCTCAGTACTGTTTAAAACACTGAGGTAGACCATAACAGATAAAGGAAAACAAAAAAAAAACCCAGCCCACCATGGCAGAAGCCACAGAGTTCCATTTAATCCAAGAGATTTGCAAATTTCTGTCTTTTCCAGGTACTTCCTTATTACAGTATGAGCACATCTAAGCCTGAATCTGCACTTTCTGTTGTTACCCAGCATTTAAACTCTCAGCAACTGTGTGCAGCTTATCAAGCAAATATATGTAGAATTCACACATTGTTCGTTATTTATCAGGGAGAAAGAGGTGATCCAGGAAAGAAAGGAGTTCCTGGGCTCATTGTAAGTATTGGAGCCAGTCTTTGTAGTAAGCTTTAACACAGTAACTCTAATTTCTGAGCTGTTTTTGGAAATTTCTTGAAGCCAGCATTGTCTTTTGATATTTCTCTTTAACCAGGGCAAGGCTGGAAATCCAGGAGAAAGAGGAGATCAGGGTGCACTTGTGAGTATGAAATTCACTAGTACTTCTACCAAAAAAAGTCCAGAAAGTCTCATACTTTGTTTGACACTTGAGTATGAGAAAGTTTATCTACTTCAGAGCAGCTGGAAAACTCTGACAGTTTGCATTTATTCATACAAAGAACCAGGGACAAAATGTGAGAGCAAATGTGACATAGTCTAGCCTGCTACAAAACCAGTGTTTTCATGGATGATGGTCCTCAGAATACAATATGATAGCAAATTGCAGCAGAAGAAATGGCTGTTGTGGTTGAGTGCGGTCTTAGAAATTTCCTCTGGGATTTTTATAGTTTTATTGCAGTTTTAAGGATGAAAGTCATTGTGACATAGAATAATAATTCTTTGCTACATTTGAGGGTAGGTGTGTGTTATCAGTGTAGGGATAAATGTAGAAATGTGTTAAATGTATATAACATATAGGAGAAAATTCCTCCTTTTAGTGCTTCTTTGAATGGAAATCTAATGTGTTCTATTTGAGGCTTATTTTTACAAAGCAGGTTATCAGTCCAAATTGTACTGGATTTTCAATAAAGAGGGAAGCAGAAAAACAGAAGCAAAGCAGTGATGATGGTGATTTTGTTGTGCAGTTGAAACTCAAAATGTTGGTTATCACCATACTTTTCTTGCCTTTTCTGCTCAGATTTAGGACCTGGTTACCTCTCACCTTTGACACAAGGGGTTTTCATTCCCTCTTCATTCACTAGAACTTTTAGATGTATTCATATACACAGAAATAAATGAAGCAAAACCTCATTAGGCTGAAATTATGTGAAATGGCACATTTATTGCAAAGTGCAAGACACTGATCTATTACTCGTACAGCTACAGTTTCTAGAAGACAGTGTGAGATAGAAATGCTATGAGAAAGGTTGAGCAGAGAGAAAAGTGTGCTGTGAACATTATTGATTATCTAAAATACCTTATTGATTATCTAAAATACTACAATAGTAGGACAGTTTGGACATACCAGCAGCACATGGTTCTAAGGAGAATTACAAGGAACTGATAAAGGATGGCTCAGCTAAGATTCATTGGTATGGAAAAAAAATTAAGGGAGTACTTATTCAGGACTCCCTCACCTGCCGCAGAAGCCGGTGATATGTCCATGCATGTCAACCAGAAAAAAAGGCTGCACATATTTCTTGGATGTTTCTGTGTTAGTTACTGTGTGAGCAAAAACAAAAGAGGAAGTGGCTGTGCTCAGAATATGAAGGAGCTTCTTTCCAATGATTTTTTATTTTATTTTAATCTTCCAGGGATTGCTTGGGCCTCCAGGAACCACAGGAGACAGGGGACCAATGGGAGAGCCAGTAAGTTGATCCTCATGCCTGTTCAAAGTTTTTCCATGTATTATACAGGCTCCCTGACAACTCAGGCTCCATTTTACTAAGATTCCATATTGCCAGCTGTGGTTAGGTAGGAATTGTGGGGTGATTGTTCCAAAACTGCAGAGCTGGAGTCTGCCTCCCTTGCTTAGTGTAACTTGTTCATAATGAGACCTGTTAATCTTGTTGGGAAGCTCTGTAGTAAGGGGTGCACAACATAAGAGAGCATGACAGAACATAGACCACAAGATTATGTGGCTTTACACCACATTGAGGTAGATATCTGTGTTATGTATTATGTAAATGTACGTGCCAATCCTTTAGTGGTGTTTTTTTAAGCAAATATTAGGATTTTTCTTCAGGAACACAGGGACCACATCTCTTTGGCAGGTTAAATTTTCAAGAAGAGACTGCTGTAATAAACCTCAGACATTCCTCTGCTGGATGGATTCTTGTTACTATGTCAAAGCCACACTCACTTTCATGTGGCTAATATTGTTACAGAAGATCACGCAGAATCTGCAGCAAATATATGCAAAATAATGCAAGATATAGCTGTGACAGGAATAGTATTGCAGCACCATCTCTGGGAGTAAATCAGATTATATAAATACAGAATAAAAGAATATATTTTGTCTTAGTGGGATTTGGGAGAAGGCTCCCATTTTCTGGTGCAGAAATCTAATCAAGTTGTCAAAAATTGTGTGTTTACATTGCTTCTGGAAAGTAATTTTGCACAGTAAATTGCACATAGTTAGTTTAAATCTCGAGAGTGAAGTGTTGATAAAAATTATATTATTTTAATATTATTAGTATTTATTATTTTTTCAAATATTATTTCTACTAGTCCATAGACTGACATGGTTACAGAAAGTAACTGCACATTTTCAGGCACTAGAAAAACACCAACAACTTTTCTTTAGGATGGAATTGCCTACTTAACTTGAGCTGCCAACCTGTAGGAATGGCAAAATGTTTCACAGAAAATGTAATTTCTAATGGTTATCACTGGATTCCTGTTACTTCATCTCTTTCATTTATTATATCTTATCTTCATGTTGCAACATCTGAGAGCCTGACAATGAAAGGTTTGTATGTCACATTCCTGCCATTTTCTGGTCAAGTCTGAATGTTCATATCAATAGCATGCCTGTCTGCCTTACCTAACCTAAGTGGTCTACACTTAAGCAGCCTACATTTCTGTTGTGCTCATCATCACAGAAACTACCAGTGTCAGAAGAAAAACTTACCCTGTGAACAGGATATCTTTTCTATCAAGTGCTGAAAGAGTAAAATCTCTTCAGAAAATGGTCTGCGGAGCTAGAGAGAAGTGATAAAATGACAGAAGATGTTGCGCAATAAAACGCGTGGCTCTTTTTTAGCTGCCTATCCAAGCAGCTTGATTTCATCCTCTGTCAGCTGGTCACTATGTGAAAGCCAGCTGCTGAGGTTTTCTGGCCCTGTCACTAGTTCTACACAGAGCAGAAAAACCCTAATTGTTGGTGGAGGAGCAGAGAAATATAAGCAACTATTTCTATTAACAGGATTGATCTAAATTACGCTTAAACTTTATCTACTTGTCAGACGTTTCAGTAAAATCCTTCTCTGCAAGTTACCTGATGTTAATGGTTAAAAGGAGTGCCTGTACTGCTATAAATTTTTGGCTTCTGAAGTCTCAGGAGAAGGATACATTACCGAACCAGCAGCCTTTTCTCCATGGTAATGTGAAGAAATACTTGACTTGTGAAGCAAACTGAAGCTTTGTGACACTTGCCTAGTGGAATTTCATGGCGTTGCTGCAAATGAAAATCAATGAACTTAGTTTAGGACCAAGTGAATTCTCAAAGGGAAGTAACTGCAGTTTTAGTTGTTCATATTTAAATGAAGATTAAAGGTCAAATATATGCATCTGCCGGAATTGTGTCAGTAATACGCAATTTACATTGTTGTTACAAGGGAAGAAAATACTCACATTGTCATTGCCAGGTCATCAGGAGGAGAAAAACCATAGGCATAGTCTGTAAGAGGAAGTGAAACAAAATAGAGTAAATATTTGTTTAAAAGGCTTCTATCTGTAATAGAAGCACCATCTCTCTTTTACATGAGAATTGTAGATCAAGAAAATGTTTTGAATTTATAATGTTTATAGACATAGATGAGTCCCAAAGGGGTAAACAGATATGAACTTTCTTGAAGTTCCAAGATTGGTTGTATCCAGAGGGCTGATTTGTCTTGACATACATTCACAGTGGCTGCAGAATCAGCTGAAAGCTGTTACAGGCAGCTTCTACTCCCCAGCACACCAATCTACTCTGTGAGCCCAGATCTTACATGTGCAGAGAATTTGAACATGCCACTTTGGGAAATGATCTCTGTGTGTTACTGCAGTGCATTTACTACGTGCATGTAAGGCTTATCATAAAATGCTGATGGTATAGTTATTAATATTATTAAGAAGGCTCCAGCCTTTAGCCTGTTACGCCTCAGTGACTGTTCTGTACAAATGCTGCTAAATCCATGGTGAAGTAGTTGTTTTCAGTTAATTCCATACCAGACTGTAGGCTTTTCCACAAAGCAAACCAGACAGTCTAACAAACCTTAATTAAACAAAGTCTCAGCAAGTCAAGGGAAGAGCTTAGTTCAGATAATAATTTATTTTTGGTCTAAAAGAAAAGACATCTGTGCTATTATTTGAGATCTGTTATTTCAGTGTGTCAAGGTTGGTACTGTATACCATCATGGGACTTGGATACGCTGTTGGATTCGGGAGGAAAGACAATGGAATACATTTCTTTATTGCAGTTGGAAGAGTTGTGAAGAGACAAATTGAACACTATACAATGTAATTTAATGTTAATTGAATGATGCATCCAAAATTTTGTTTAATGCCAGGGTCCAAGAGGACAACCAGGGGATGCTGGCCCTATTGGAGAAACGGGTTTTGAGGTGAGATTTTAATCACTTATATAGCAATTACAGATACTCAGACAACTGACTAAGCCTGGACAATATGTTTATCAATTTTTATTTTATTGCCTGCAGCTGACTTAAATATCATGAGCTACTGAGAGACTCTTACTTAAAGCTGTTACCAAAAGATGTCTAAAATAAGTAGCTTGTTCTGTTGTAAGCACTGTCTTTGAGCATGCAGTCATGACATTTGTCATAGAAGGTGAATGTTTAATTCAGCAAACAACCTTTTTTTTTTTTTTTTGGAAGCACCGTTCTCCTTGCAGTTAGGTAGTAAAACACCATTAATCATATGTTCTTTCAAACTGTAGATAAAGAAGAGCAGCTGTAGACAGCCTTCTTCTAACTTCTGCTTCTGTTTTTTGCTTTGTTTTTAATATTTCATTGAGAGAAATGTGACAGAATGTATTAGCCACATTTGTAATAAGTACCTGAGGGATGAGCTCACTTAGAACAGTAGGGATTTGGCTTATTGAAAGAAACGCTCTTCCTCAGTCACCCAAAATCCAGTCTTCTGACTGACTATTAAGGGAAGTTTTATATGTAAACTTTACAAAAAGCAGTCTGATACCATTAACTCATGAAGGGCTGAGGCCTCCAAAAAGGGCTTAGTTCTCCAAAGGCTGTATCTACTTGGCTCCAAGCCTAAAGACAGATGAAGCTGTCGGTCGGATTTACAGAAGATAGATGCTTGCTCAGCAGTAATTTATGGTGAAAGATACAGGCTGTGGTACTGCTGAGACTTCAATATGTTCCTGGTCCACAGTGTATTTCCTGAACTCCTTCTATACCCTCCTTTCTATTCTGTTTGGCTCTAGAAAGAACAAAGAACTATGTTGCCTTGATCTGATTTTTCAGACCTTCATCTTTCCCAGTGTCTCACGTCATTATTCTGCTTCCTTTTTGGGTGTATTATTTAGTTGCTGCAAAATTATTACTAGTGATCATGTAACAGTAGCTCTTGTACCATGCAGGGACCTCCTGGCCCTGAAGGAGAACCTGGTCTGCAGGGAGAACCGGGCACAAAGGTAAATGTTGAAATTATTCTCTCTTATGCTGTTTAAATTTTCAAATTTTCATAAAAGCAGATCAGAGAGATCTGATTCATTAGCCAAGTAGACAGTGAGACAGGAAATGGAGCATTAAGAAATACTCTTATTGTCATGATGACTACATCAGCTATAAACCCTGTCATTGTTACAAATATTGTCCTTTAAAATCCAATGATTTTCCTTGTGATATCCCAGGGAGACATTGGACCTGTTGGGAAGGCTGGAGAACCAGGTGACCAAGGTTTAAGGGTAAGCTGTGGATGCAAATCTTCTTCCACAACAGAAAAGTATGTTATGAATGAAGTGCAGGTTGAGAAATTTTGATTTATCAGAAGAATTCAATAAGAAGCTCTTTTCTGATAACCTCTTTTTTTAAAGAAAGAAACCAGTAATACTGTAGCAAGTTAAAAAGAGTATTGATTGAGGAAGGGTGGCTTGAGAGCTGCTCAGCAGAAAGGGACTTGGGGGTGCTGGTCAACAGCATCTGAACATGAGCCAGCTGTGCCCAGGTGGCCAGGAAGGCCAATGGCAGCTGGCCTGTGTCAGAAATAGTGTGGCCAGCAGGACAGGGCAGTGAATTTTTCCCTGTGTTTGGCACTGGTGAAGCTGCACCTTGAGCTTTGTGTCTAGTTCTGGGCCTCATTTCCCAAAGGACATTGAGGTGCTGGAACATGTCCAGAGAAGGGCCACAGAGCTGATGAAGCACAAATTTTACGAGAAGCAGTTGAGAGAGCAGGGGTTGTTTAACCTAAAGAAAAGGAGGTTCATTGCTCTCTACAACTACCTGAAGGGAGGTTGTAGTGAGGTGAGGGTCAGTCTTTTCTGCCACCTAACAAGTGACAGAATGGATGGCCTTAAGTTGTACCAGGAGAGATTCAGATTGGATAAGAGAAGTAAATTTTCACTGGAAGAGTGGTTAGGCATTGGAATAAGTTGCCATGGGAGGTGGTGGAGTCACCATCTCTTGAAGTGTTTGAGAGGCATCTGGGTGTGGCTTTTGGGAAGATGATTATGGTGGTGCTGGGCTGACGGTTGGACTCAATGGTCTTGAAGCTTTCTGTCAACCTTGAGGATGCTGTGTAATTCTGTGATTATAATGTTGAAATATTTCTGATGGTAAATGGCCTTACAATAACTCTGTAAACATACCAATATAGTACCAATATAGTAGTTATCCACATAAACATGGAAGTTTCAAGGACAAAATAGGTATATTTTTGAGGTTACTGTAATTACATGTTATATACTCTGAAACCAAACAAAATCTCAGTGCCACGGTCAAAATCTCCAGGGTTACATGGACATAGTATTGCCTCATTTTTCTAATGCTGATCATCTTTTATGTTTTCTTGCATTGGATATTCATGGGCTATGACACTGAAAATGAATAAACTGTAATAGCAACATAAAAGTTGTCCAAAATATAATAAGCATGTATAAAACTAGTATGAGTCAAGAAATTTAGGCAGTAACTTTGTTTTCAACTGTTTCTTTCTATAAGGGTGAGCCAGGGCCTCCAGGAGAAGACGGTGTTCAAGGAAAAGATGGCCCAAAGGTACATTAAGTTTTTGTACCAGATGTAAGGTACTCCTATTAGCTTAAGGACCCAAGTCTCATTTTTTATCCTAGGTCAGCACCAGATCAACTGAGCCCAGCTGAGTGCACTTAGTTTTAACATAGGAAATCCTGCAAAGTACAGGCTTTTCTGTACCTTTTAGCTACATACCTACCCTGCAAGGGCTGCAAAGCTGAATGGCTTGACAAAGAAAAGCAAGCTTTACCTGAGTACAGCTTTTGTCTGTGGCGACTAAAGTTCTGGAGAAAGCAAGCCCAAGGCTGCTCTGCTCTCTGAATTGGATCAGTGCTGTGCCAGGGGCTGTGGCAGGTGCCAGGACAGGGGCTGTCATAGAGAACAACCTCAGATACTTGGTGATGGATGAGGCAAAATGTGGCTGTAGGAGTGTATGAATGAGGTAGAAAGGGCTTTACCCTAACTTAGAGCCTGATCTGAATTTGACTGGTAAGATTCACATCAGTTTTAGTGTGCTTTTCTTCACACTTAAAGATTCAGAATTCCCTTTTCTTATGAACAAGTAATTCTGTAGCAGCAGGTTGACTAAGGTTTTTTTGGGGTTTTTTTTACTATGTTTTAGGGAGACCCTGGCGACCAGGGACTTGTTGGAGAAGGTGGTGAAAAAGGAGAGATGGGATTACCAGGAGTTGCTGGGCCCCCTGGTGAACCTGGCATAATGGGCATTCCTGTAAGTGTTTTATGGTTGAAATGGACTTTTGCTCATTTGCTTGTAGTAAGCAAAGTTAATGTTTATTTCTTCCTTTATTTTGGATTTTTCTGATTTTCTATGAAACTAGAGGTGACCATATTTAAATAAGCTTCCAGTGTGGTTCAGGATTGGTAGAGAGAGGAGAGAAATGCTATTCCTATCTTAAATATATGACTTCTTGGCAAATAGTCATTCCTCACCACTTGTCATCCAGACACACGTATCACACAACCTGGAGCCTCTCGCTTCAGATCTCTCCTCTCCAAACAATATGGCAGCAAGCATATACAGATCAAATAGTAGACAAGCATTAGAATCCACAATCAACATTGTTAGATCAGTTTGCCTATTCATTCTGGCATCACTCCTAGCAACTAAAATCCATCTGTGAAGTTGTATGCAACTTCTTCATGAGAAATAACTTTGGAGCACAGTTTCCAAAGCAAGTATTGTAGCTTTAAGTCAGACCAGCTTCCCTCACCAAAAATCATCATGTTCTCATTTGTAGTCCTCTGGCTGCCTTCTGTGTAGCTCTTATGTGAGGGTGAGGTCTGACAAAACATTGGTTGGAACGCCAGCTGTTCATGGCTGTGAGCACTGTCCACTCCGTCCTCTAAGCATCAGTGTTACATTCTGCTGTCTTTAGTCCTTCACAGGGAACTACTTTCCTAGAGAAAGAAAAAAGTGTTCTTTTAGTTGTTGGCACACTTAGTGCGCTGCTGAACAAGTTTTGTTTCTATGTTCCTTTGACTCTCTGTTTTGAATTGGTAGTTTTGGGGAACATTGAAAGTTTCATACATTGAAATTACTGTAAAACAGCTCAACCCTGGCATATCTACACTTTATGTAATTATATTTGTGTACAGTAAACAACATCAGCAGTGCTTCTGTGCCTCAGTGAGACAGGCAGGTCTGGCAATTCAATTTTTGGGAGGATGTGGTTAGGGAGGGATTTTTCGCATTTCTGTTCTACATGTTCCAAAGGCAGCTGCAGAGCTGCCGCCTTCTCCACTCATCCTCCCTGGCATCTGGGAGTGTTCACGTCACAGTTTTGGTTTGACTTCCTTCTAGGGATGCAGACAGATCATAATATCCCAGTCTAAACATGGAAATCAGTTTCCTATAACCCATTGTCCCAGTGTTTCTTTGGAGGTGAGAATAATATTACGTCTTCCTTAAACAGTAGCTTACAAAGCAACAAATAAGCTTCACAAATCTGTAAAGTATTATTTTCTGTGTGGACAAGGTTTATTGTTTTTTTTCTCCTGTATTTGCAGTGCATTTCCACTACTTTGATAAATAATCCCTGATACTTGCCCACTTGTTTATGCTATAACTTTAGACAGCCCTACTAACTTCCTTACAGCCACAGTTAATGACATTTTTCCTCCCACCTCTCTGCTTTACAAAAGCCTGCTTAGTTATGCAGTTTGGAGCACAGGTTAAACATGTTTCCAGGCCTTTCTCAATAATTTCATTTTCTTTCTCCAATAAATCTATAGGGCCCTGAAGGAACACAAGGAAATCCAGGTCAGAGGGGCCGTTTAGGAAAGAAGGTAGTATTTTTCATCTTCCTCCGTTCCCTTCCTTTTATCTGAAACTCAAATTTACATTACAAAATTCCATTGAACCAAAACTATCCCTGTTTTTTGTCATGCTTCGAGCCAATTTTTTTCTTGTTAACCATAGCAATTAGAATTGTCATCATTCTGCAATCAATAACATTCAAGATCTTAGGAAATTTAAATTTGTATCAGGATGTGCTTTTGCAGCTCAGAACAGTTTCTGCTTTAAGCTTTGGCCAAAAGAAAACAAAAAAATAATGGGAAGGCTTTAGCCGAGACTTTTTTATACTGCAGAGTTCTGGGCTCAGAGTCTAATAAATACAGTAAATGACATACAGTAAATGCCATACCTATTAAATAGGGCTGTTACACATTTTGATTAAGCATAAACTGCATTTTGAAACTTCGTGTCACTCTCTTATTCCTTTTAATACAATAACATCAACAGGGGGAAAAGGGGCAGCTTGGGCCTTCAGGAGAAACTGGACCTGCTGGTGATTCCGGCCAACCTGGAAAAACTGGTCCCAAAGGTGCAAGAGGAACTCGAGGTCCCGTGGTTAGTATGAAACATGCTTATTTAAGAGCTCAGAGGTCTTTCAGCATCAGAACAAGACCTGTTCAGCTTTCCAGACAAAAATCTGGGGCATGGATCTGGAAGGAGCCATCTCAAGCTTTTGGTCATCTGACAATTAGGGGAGTGGGATGGCAGAGCACACCATGGAGTGCTCATGTCCCGCACTCCACATACAACCTTTATAAACCTTTACAACCTTTCCAGTGCCAAGAACAAAAATCAAGGGGTTTGCTATCACATACAATAAGCCTTAGCCATGGCTGAAACAAAGCATTTCAGATGAAGACTCAGATGAAGACTACTACTCCTGTCAAATAGGAATCTGGTCCAACGTTAACTGAATTAAGTCTATTCCTTTAACTTTTAGCTCCTTTCATAGCAAGCTCCCCAAGCTTGCTCCATCCTGTGTGACAGATGCACAGGAGCATCCAGGCTCCACACTAGAGAGGCAACGTGCCTGTCTCAGTCCAATCCCCTGGCCACTGAATGCAGCAATGTGTTCCTGAAAACATGAAGTACAGAAGCAAAGTTTTCTATCTGATGGCCAATGTTTTCAAGAGAAGGGCTCAACTTTCTAAGGTGATGGCCACCCCCCAGCTTCTCCTGGCCTACTAGCACTTACAAAGAGTTCTTCCACACCTCTCAAAGCTCAGATCCTTTTGAACTTAATTATGCACGAAGATTATAATGTTAGGACTGAAAACGTCAACCATTTTTTCCAGAATAATAAAAAGCCCAGTATTCTTTAATAAATGATGTAGGACCTACAAGAAAGTTGTCTGTGGTGTCAAATGTCAATATTTCAAGATTTTTCCAAGTGCTTACTTTATAAAGTAGGCATTGTTGTAGCACTTTACAATGGAGTTCTTTTCTCTCTCACTGATTGCTGCATTTAACAGGGACACCTAGGAGGAATGGGACCTGAAGGAGAGCCAGGAATTCCAGGTTATGGGGTATGTTTTTTTGCTGAATTCAGGTACACCTACATCCCAAAGTAAGTCTGTGGTACTCTAATTTCAAATATCTTAGGAGTCTGTGTCTGGACTACACAAATGTTTTCAGGAAAGCCAGATACTCGCATATGTTTATGTGATCTGTTTGCCTGCTCAGAAATGTTAGCCTTAAGCAAGGATGCCTGGGTTTTGTGAGTTCACTAGCAGGGAGGTTTTACCACAAACTTTAAACCATTGTTTATCCAATGTATCTCACCCCTTCTGAATAAAGTTCCTCTGAAACTACTACAGCTATTCATTATAAAGAGAGTTCAGCAAACACCACCACCTCTGCTTACTGTCTGGCCACGCAGTTTCCATTTCAGTAACAGAAACTGATTGGATGAGGTTAGTTGAAGGACATAAAGATATTGTGGCTTTCACTGAAAAATAGCTGTGAAAATCATAATAGATGGATTGAGTCATCCTCTTATAGAGCAGACTGTCTAGTCTCTTTTCCAAACACGAACACCCATCAGTGGCCCTAACCCTCAAGCAAGAGCCAGCTCAGCTCCCATCACCTGCATTAAGCCCTGACAGAAAACGTAGTTTCCCAATGTGCATAGGCTTTTCCTGCACACAGTCCATTTTCTGCCATGGATTTTGTTGTCATAACATGATTTAGAATAATTTGCAAGCAAATAAAGAAATGTAGCAAGTAGCTAAAAGAAATTTTGGAATTAATTATTTGTTTTAAAATAATTTGTGTTTGGTTTGCTTCTTTAGGGTCACCAGGGTCCTCCAGGGCCCTCAGGGCCCCCCGGCCCCAAAGGAGAAAAGGTATGAACATGGATTTTACTGACCTGTTTTGTGAAACTATAAAGGGAGGAAATGTTACTGCACACCCACTGTTTTCCACAGCAAGCAGCAAAAGCCATCATTTGCAGTACTTGTTAGTATTGTCAGAGACTATGAAAAGAAATGCAAAGTGAGGAAATGGGTCATTCCGAGATGGAGTCCCAAATTATATCGTTAAAATGTTTGAGGTTTTAAAACACAAGGTACCCATTGTACAGAACACAGTCTATTGTATCAGACAGCACCACTGCCCTTAGAGAGCACTGCTGACAAAAATAATCAGTGCAGAACCAGCTAAATATTTACATAACTCCGAACCTCTGAGTACACCCACAGATTTGCCTGAAAGTCCAACTAGGATGGACGAATGTCTGTGGTTAATATAAAATGCTAGGGACAGGATGTGGCCTCACTACTGCTATTTTAGTGTCAAATTTACTGTTGTTCTCTCAAGTCTCAAATCCTGAAAACAGATTTGTATGCTCACTGAAACCCGTGTGACCCCAAGAGGGCAGGTACATGGATTCACTTCACAGAGATTGGATTGGAGTTGCCCTTGACAGAGAGCTACAACCTAGAGCGAGTTTTGCAATAAATACTGTGATTAGGCATTTAGTGGTTGATGTTATAAATAGGTTTTGGTGTGACTTCAGAAACAATAACTGAAAACTAATCCGTTGGGACCTAGGTGTCTAGGTTGCTTGGTCACTTCTGGAAGAGCACTTCGACGCACTTAAAAAGTCCTTAATCATATTTAAAATGTGATTCTCTTTGCATTACTATTGCTAGGTGTCATCTGGAAAAGATAATTTTTTGTTTATTAACTTGGATGGCAGTTATTTCCTATTTAAATTTTAATAGATTTCAGGCTTAATGTTGGAGTCTTCTGTACACTTGTTTTTCTTTATATTAAGCGTATTTCTCAAAACAGTGAAAGAATTTTTCTTTTTTTCCCCTTGTCAAATATCCTGTTTATCCTTGTTTTCATTAAATAAAGACATGATTACATGGAAATTGTTCAAATAATCTTTTTTTTTCTTATAGCTGCCTTTGAAAATAGAGCAAATATTTAGCTTTTTTTAGCCCTAAATGTCTTTGGGACATGTAGGCGAATGTTAAAATGGAATTAACCATATCCATTATATTAAAACCATAAGCATCATATTCACTTTTTAGCAACTATACAATGTGTTCTCTGCTTTTTATTAGCATTTGAACTTGTGTGCATGGTAGATGAGGTTGGACTTCCAAGTTAATATTTTTTAATACTTCTCTTTGGTTTAGGGTTACCCAGGCGAAGACAATACAGTCCCTGGACTACCTGGGCCCATAGGTGAACCAGTAGGTCTTTCTTTCTCAAAAAAATTATACTAGTGCATCTCAAGACAAGAGCCAATGCATTTATTTCTGAACCTCTTTATCATTGTCTCAGGAGTCAGTACAAAAATATAGAATGATGGTCCGTTAATGAGTAATCTCTCTCTACCAATGCTGTTGTGTGCTCTTAACTGCTTAAACATCTGTGCCCTCTATTTAATTACACTAATGCCATTAGCCTGTGTTTAGATCAGCACATTTTAGAAAAGGATTTTGCCCTCTCTGTTTACCCTAAGTTATACTTAATTGCTTTACTAATCAAAAATATGTTTTGACTTATTTCATTATCACTGCCAACTAATTTAGCTGATTTAGAGAACTGCATTTTGTAACCATTTGTGTACTGAATTCATATGTGGAGTGTATCTCTGCAGCATTTATGAACCTGTCAAAATTATTAGGACAAACTTCAAAATTAAAGCAGATTTTGCATACAGCAAGTCATTTCAGAAAAGAATCCAATTTTTGATGTGCTGTCTTACAGAGGCCATAAGAGAGTTTTCTTTGCATGTCTTGAAACCAGAGTCACTTCATTTATCCGTTTAGATTTTAAATTCACATATATATATTTTTATATAAGTATAAATCTGGAGAAGTTCCACTGAGACCAATCCTCCCTCCTGTTTCATTAAGCCCCATGTAAGATTTATCTTTTAGCTTCTAGTCTTCTGTTACAAAAAATTTTAGACTGTGGCTACTGTCTCATTGCAATGCATTCTGTTTAGAAAAAAATAGTGTTTATTCCTTTAGCCAAGCTAACCCTTATGTTTGTATTCCTCAGTTCCCTCTCAGTGGTTAGTCTGTTTTGAGAGAAATCCCAGCTTTCTGTTCATATTTCACTGCAGCATTATATTCAGTTCAGCTGTTACATTTAGCTCTTTGGTTTGCTCTCTAGGGTCGAAGTGGTGAACCTGGAGATAGAGGAGAACCTGGTGATGAGGGCTACAAGGTAACACTTTTTGGGTTTTAGTCTTTTTATTTGAACATGGCATGCTATGCAGACTTGTGGAGTAACGCAGCAGAAGTGTCATCTTCCCTCACACGTGTGCAGAGATGCAGGTGCTGGTCCCTCACTGCACTCTTGGAACACTTTGGAGCATCTTTCTTATGGGGACACGGGAGCTGCAGCTCCTCAGCTGGAGAAGACTCCGGTGACCTTAGTGTGTATAAATACCTGATGGGAGGAAATTAAGGTGAGGTAGCCAGACTTGTCTCAGTAGTATCCAGTGACAGGACTGAAACACGTGAAATTCCATTGAAATGGCTTTTTTTACTGTGAGGATGACTGAGCACCAGAACAGGCTGCCCAGAGAGGTTGTGGAGTCTCTGTCTGTGGAAATACTGTAAACTTGACTAGACATGCTCCCGGACAGTCATTTCTAGTTGGCCTTGCTTGAGAAAGAGGGTTCCATAAATGATCTCAAACAGTCACTTTCAACCTAAACAGCTCTGTGTTTCTGTAATACTGTATTAGTTAAAATTTTTCTCTGAAATTTAAGCACTACTTATTGTAAATCGAATCCTAAAAATTATTCATTAATTATATTCAGTCTTTCAGCACATAAAAATTGGATGGTAACTCATGCTTATCACTGATGTGGTTCACTGGAATACAAGAGAGACAGTCCTTGACAGGGAATATCCAAGCTACACAGTAATACAGATAGACATAGCAATAAATGAATGAACCAAATCTGTGCTTACAGAAATGCAGAGATGTTCAAACAATACGTAATTCCCACTTGCAGCTTGGAGTAGAGAATATAAAGAATAAAATCTCTGTAGAGTTTGATCTTGGGGATCTGACCATACTTTGTCTAGATCGTGTCAGGGAATCTGGGTCCACCTGGCACCTCCCAAGATGGGCTTTACAAGGAAGTCTGTAGCTCACTGAGCGTGGCAGCCAAGTTACCTGTATTGCAATATGTTATATTTTCTCCTTCCCAGGGTCATATAGGTCTTCCAGGGCTTAGAGGACCTATTGGACAACAAGGGCTTCCAGTAAGTGTTTTAAACAAGTGAGATTTCTCTATTGACTGTTGAAAATATGTTTTCATCTGCATTCAAATGACTCTTTTCATTTATTTAATGTATGTTCTTTTCAAAGGGAGTGCCAGGTGAATTGGGAGAGCAAGGACCAAAAGGAGAAAGAGGTTCAGAAGTAAGTTGAAAAAAGTAAACCAAAACCACACTTAACTGGAATTTGTAGGGTTTTATTGTTCACTGACTTTCCTTGGAAAACTGTTTCATAAGGCTAAAACTGAGTGTTTGAGTTTCCTTTTCATACCTGCAGGGACAAAAAAAGTATAAAATGGAAAATTGCATAATGATCTTGGTTAGTAAGTATGTGTTATTTGGTAGGTAAGTAGTTTTACTTTTGAGTGATATAAAGCATTATGAGAGGCTCTTTTGGAAACATTTGAGTGATATTTAATTATCCCCTAAAACGGAGTTTCTTGTGGCAAAGTAGTTCTGGAGGGCAACTGGGATTTTGCTTCTCTGATCTGTAAATGAAGCCTCCTGGTACTGCACTGCACTGAGTTTTCAGAGACCTGGGAATAAGGAATTTGCTACAGAATACTAGAGCAATAGTGACAGATCAAGTCATGACAAAGATCAAGGACCAAATCTTTCTCTTTAGAAATATTAGTTCATCTTGGTGATGTGTTGAAAATTGCCAAAAGTGTTTATATTCTCCCATGGGCTGAATGCCATTGGCTTTTGAGATTTCAAAAGATTTAGGCTAAAATACTTCATAAAATACCAATTACCATTGCAATTTAAATGAGATATTTTGTGTGAGAAGTTCCATAGAGCAACTCTGTTAGAGTTTCAAAATTTTGTAGGTAACTACAAGAATCTGTAGTAGACTAGAACTGGGGAGCAACAGAAAGGAAACGTGATGTGGAGACATCATCAGCACGTACTCTAGCTGTGAACTGGGATATATTGCCTTTGACAAACTACTCACATCACAGGATAAAATCAGCAATTCCTCTTGGAGAATGTTTTCTTTGTCTTGCAAATGCTCCTCAGATCAATACTGCCACGTACAAATGTGGAACCAATATCCAGCATGGAGCGACCCATAAGAGCTTAAAGGTTTCCACAAAAATGTTAGTAGTGAAAACATTCATACAGTGTTAACTCCAGTGGCGTTACTGGTGCTGCTATAGCAAGCCTTGCAAAGCTAATCCCATAAGCTGCCATGCTGAATCATCTGGGTTTACTTTATATGCATCCAGAAATCTTAATGAAAACAATGTTAAGTTATTTGAGTATGCACATTCCAGTTCTGATTGGTGGACTTTTTTATACCATTCTTAACAAAAAAGGCATTAAATTGAGCAATAGAACAACATTTTGCTGGTTTTATCATATTTACCTAATTATAAAACATTTACACTTATAATGACCCAAGCTTTTTCACTTTATTTCATGTTGTGTCATATTGCAACATGGTAGTTATAGCAAAACTTTTGCTTTAAGAAGCTTGTTTGAAATAATTACTCTGGAAAATCTTGGAAAATTTTTTCTACTTATTCAATGCTAACAAGCGTTATTCTTGTCCTTGTTCTTCAGTGGTTGAATCTTTTAGAGGCAGGATAAAATTAATGCCATAGATCTTTATATTCTGTGGAGACTATCCTATAACAACGTTCTCTGAGAAGCTTTTGACCCATTCTGAGCTTTTCTTCCTTGGTGTGTGACCTTCTGTATCACTAAACCACTTACAAGAATGTTATCTGCTCAGTATCTCTCAGTTTTCTAAGACTACCAATTTCTAGATCAGTCAAGATAAAAAAAAGTCTGGTTTTAAGCAAATTTTATCTTTTGTGTAGATCTTAGATAAAAACAAATGTTGACATCTGTGATATGTGCCACTATTCCTAGTATTCTCTTCCACAGACATTCAGTGCATTTACATTGCCTACTTTTCATGACTTCCCTTTTGGAGAGTACAGGAGAGTACAGAGGGGTGGCTGATACAGGAGAAATTGCCAGATTCATGATGAAAAACGTTTTATGCTTATTGTTGGAAAAGTTTTTAAAACTGGTTCACAAAAGGGAAAAGCATACACAATTCTGCCAAAAATGTATTTGCTTTTACTTGAAAAACTTTCTGCTGTCTCCTGAAGTGTGAATAATCTGGTCCAAAGCCCAGCAATGTGAACATGAATACTAGAGGAGAACAATCCTCAGCTCTCAGGGGACTGAATTTAAGACATTTGTCAATTCACAAGTATTTGTAACTTCTAGGGACCCACGGGGAAGAAAGGAGCAACAGGTCAAGCAGGCAAACCTGGAATTCCTGTAAGTAACAAAATTCTACAGCTTATCTTCAGATTATAAAACAAAGAAAATACTAACTAATAAAACCAAAATTGAATCGTGCCAGTGGCACCAGAAGGTCTTGTGTTCACTCTAAAGAACCTTCTTATTATCCAGGAAATGTAAAGGAACCCCTGTCATTTTTTAATATTAATAATTTTTGAAATTTTGTTTAATTTTACTGAGTTATATTCAGTTACTCAGCATATGGAAGTGACGTGCAACTAACAACAAGGTCCTTACCACTTGTGAGGTTATCTAGTTAGATCATTCTTGGAGTCCGTTTGGAAGTTATCACATTATATTGCACAGAACTGTACTTGTGTTCACTTCTGGCCCCATCAGTTCTTTGATCTGCTGCAGCCTGCAGAAGCTTGGATCCATATGTCCATGATGGATACATATGGTAAATGCCTTGAGGTTTATTTATTTCTCTTGCTTGCCGTGAGCTGAAATTTTTATTGTTTTTTCTTGAGTTACTGTAGAGGAGCTGACTTGCGTCCCCTTCCCCCTGAAGGAGAAAACAGAGCAGGAAGCAGTCGGTGTTCTGTAAACATAACGAACAAAATGCATCAAGGTTATTTTGGTGCCCTAATAAATAATACCACACAAGCACATATTGTAAATAACTTTTACTACCTCACATCAAAACACTGTCAGTAACTGGAGAAATGCAGCTGTTGCACAGAGCTTGTACCTGCTGGGCAGAGTGCAAGAGGAGCCTTTTGAAGACAAGGACTGTGTGTCCTTTGTAAATACTCAGCATTTTCTTTTGGAGGACTGCAGGGATCACTCAGCAGGCAAAGGAAAAGAAGGAAACCAAGACATACAGAAAAGTGAGGAGAAGACAGTAAAACTAGAACTTGAGGAAGTTTCAGAGCACATCCCAAATGCAAGATACATAAGCAACCAGAAGTTAGAAATAAGATTAGGATGGCACACTTCTTATATTCTGTATGGCTGGTGTTACCTATACTTTTTCAGAAAAAATGTGTTGTAGTTAGAACATTGTACATTTCTGAGAAATGGCATTTATAGAGAGATAAGTGCAGAACTCCAAGCTTTTTGAGATAGTGTATGTCAGTCTAAAGGGAAATTCTTGTAAGGAAAGAAATCAATGTTCCTCCGTTGAATGTGACATGAGGCCTTTTTGTGCAAGTATAGCAACAGTTACCACAAACTTGCCATATTATAAATTTGTATTTTTTATATGTTCAAATTTGGGCAGCATAAATTTGTGAAAGTCCAGTACTGAGCATTTAATAGAATAAAGGCTGAAAAGGTATATGGTTGGGTTTTTTCAGGGATAAATAGATAACTTTATCAGGTTTCCTCACTTCAGTTCAAGAATTGGCACTCTCAGGCATCTTCCAGGCCTGGCACACAAAGAGGTCAGTCCCATGATTTCAGCTGAAGTTGCTCAGATCCTGTGACAGAGCAAGTCTAATGTTAAACCAGTAGAATTCTAAACCAAACATCCTAACTCAGAGCTCCCTCTGCGACTATTCATTCATGTCACTGGGTCTGTTGTTATGTAGGGTTTAGGAAATACTGTGACTGAAATCTCGTTATGGGAGGGTGAAGATGAAGACAGCCAACAGTGCTATATTTGATTTGAATTTTTTTCAAGGGAAAACCAGGGTCACCAGGGCAGAAAGGAACAGTTGGGTACCCTGGACCAGAAGGCATTCCTGGGAACCCTGGCAAGACTGGGCTGTCAGGGGAGCCTGGCCCTAAGGTAAGTTGATTTCCACATTTCCTCTATGTCATTTTGCATTACAGATTTTCCAGGGTTAATGTATTTAAAAAGAAGAGACCATTCTCAGTTCCCTGAGTATCTTGAAAATTAGGCCAATTTCTTTGTTTTCTTTCTGTTTTGCTCCTGATATTCCAGCCAAGATATAAAGTTAGCATAAGAGAAGTGTGCTGTGAGAAGAACTGTTTCATTGGTATATGACGGTAGTAACTACCACAAAGTGAAAGTGGTTTTTAGAGAGGCTGCACAGTTCTGTTCCTGAAAATGGGCCATAGATCCCAACTGAGACTGTTTCCTCTCAGGGTCTGAGATAATCCCACATTTTCCTTATTGACTTTGTATTTGTAACCTATGCCTCTCTACGTAAATGATTATGAAGCTTTACCCAAAACCAGTGGAATAGAGTATCTGAGGTGTCTAAGAGCATTCTTGGAAACGGGGTTTTTGTCTGACACAGCTCTTTGATTAGTTCCTCCAGAGAGGGGGAGAAGATTCCTTGAGTAGTTCTCATCCTTGAAAGCCTGATCACTTTGATTTCAAGTATGAATTTCTCAGTAGTTCTACTCAGATGGACCAGTAATTGTTATAAAAGGTTGCCAAGTTAGATTTGGTGTTAGGAATTAGTCAAGATGCCAGACGAGGCACTGTTGTTTCAGGTATAAATTTCCAATCTGGTTGAACAAAGAGGAAATTAAACAAGTTACCCATAGGGGGCAGGTGCACCCTACTCAAGCCTCTCCAGTCTCAGGTCATGAACCTCTTCCAAGTTCTTAAAATTCTTTGGAGCTGGATTTAGGAGAATCACCCCAAACAATTTTTACATTTTTGCCTTTCCACTGAAAATGTCATACATTGATAGTAAAGACAATTCCATTACCCCATTACAATTTGTAATAAAGGGAGGCTTATAACTGATTTTTGCCACAATGAATAAAAACAGCAGAACTTTTGCTATGTAAGTTTACCAGTCCATCAGTCTATAAGCCACAGCACCATATTCAAAAGCCCAGAAAATCACATTTAATACAAAAATCTAAGGTAATTTTATATTACCGTACGTGTTTTATACAACCCTTTTATTTCTATGAGTGCTTAACTGAATGTCATAGGAAATAAGGAAGATTTTTATACGCATGTATTTCTATTAAAGTACATTACAGAAATACTCATTTTATGGTAGCAAATTTCCATTTTGTATTTTTTAACCTGTCAAAAGTGGCTTAACTCCATGTACTCACTAAGATGTTTTGTCATATAAAATAGTTGCTTTTGTTGATAGGTTGATGTTCACATACATTTTCATAACAAATGTTCTGATCTGTCTTCATGTAGTAATGTTATTGTGTTTGAATCTTTACAGAGTGTACACAGCCATACTAGTATTACCAGTATGCCTGATACGTATAAATAAAGATGTTGAATTTTGAATGTTTCTTTGGGAAGATATTCTCATTTTGTTTCATGTGGAGTTACTTCTTCTTGAAAAATGAATACTGTGAAGTTCAAACAATTTTAAGCCTTTTACTTTTGGAATATCAGCAGAAATCCAGATGATACTGCTGATCATTGTTTTTCTATATATTTTGATGTACTATCATTGAGTGTCCATATATACAGAAAGCATGTAGTGGTTTTGACTGATTTTATGTTATTTGCCTGTTTCAGTATACAATGAAAAAACATGCTTGGCCGTTCTGCTTGTAATCCATTATTTTCAATTTGTTAAGGGCAATAAAGGAAACTCAGGCTTACCAGGTCTAGCAGGTTACCCTGGAGCTCGAGGTCCCAAGGGATTGCCAGGCATGCCAGGGCCCATGGGAACACCTGGACTAAAGGTACACACGTGGGATCTTGTTTGAGTACAGTTTTGCTGATTTTGCTTATTCTTCATACTGCATTTAGTGGCTGTGGAACCACCAAACTACAGTTAATCATGTTAGTAACAGGCATCGAGTCTTGTTTGAAGGGTATGATTACAAGTTGTGTTTACGTCATTTCTATAAACTGTAATGTAAATAGCATTCATCCATCTGAATGCTATTCCCAATCCAGAAGCCATCAAAACACTTTGTATTTATTCACTCCAGCTTTAGGGTCAGATGTTCCCTGACTTTTATTTCTAAACTTCTGTAGCTATTAGAACAGTAGGGATGATTTAAATATCTAAGCAATCAAATAGCAGACAATTACCATAACTTCAAGCCTAAGTCCCAGTTTTGGGGACTAATAAGTTTATCTAGGGTGTCCATTTATCACAGGACTTAGATTGCTTTTGTTCAGCCCTTTCAGAAATCAGAAAGAAACTCAGAAAGAAATCTGAGTGTGCTCCATTTTCCAGGCAGTTCCAGGTACCTGATATCAGCATATCCTCATATTAATAAGACTAATTTCAGTTTTAAAACAAGCAAACAATGGAAACATTACAGATAATTTTCTTCATTTAGAATGGAATTTTCTTTATTTAGAATAGAATTTTTTACCTAAAATCATGATTTTTATCTAAACTCATTTTCTTTGTGAGATTTTATTGGTAAGCCATTCCTTAAAACCTTAAGTTACTGGGAAACTGGAAATACTGTCTTTGTTATCTTTTCATTAATATATTTTAGTATAAACTGTATTCATTATTTGTAGTCTTTATTGCCAGTGCCTCCAGTCTGAATTTTACTCCTTTGCCTAGACAATGAGCTGTAGGAGGTAGTTCCTGCTCAGAAGGGCCTGCAATCCGAGAAAGGCAAGGAATAGATGAGCTGAGGGGAAACTGTTGCCACATATAGTACAGAATAAGCATTAATAGTGCACATACTGACTCAAGCCAAATAACACAAAGGCAAAACCTGGGAAAGAGCATAAGCACAAAGCATGAAACCTGTATATTCACAGCCTTTAGTGCACTTCAGTAACCTCCTGAGCTAGACATGACTTCTATGTATTTCATAGTCCTCAGAGGATTTATCTCGCAGGAACTTGTCTAGTTTCCATTTGAATCAATGTAGATTTTTAGCCTAACAGCAGGAAGTTTGACAAGTACTGTGTTTTGCTCAGAGGATTATTTTTAAAATTTGCTTTTAACCTGTCTGTTCTGTATTCCGTTTTGTGAATTTTACTGCTTACACTGGGAAATACCATACTAGAATTGATCCAACATGTATGGTTTTTATGCTTCCAATTCAAGGAGCAGTCAGGTCCCATTGCATTTTAGTGTATGTTTAAATATTTTCCTGAGGAAAATAAAATGAGTGGAATAAGTCTGTTTCTTAAGGAGAAAGCATGTTCCACACTTCAGACAGGAAACCTGTATTTACATCTGTAACTTCCGTAATTGTAATAAAGATGTATTTTCTTCTTATTGACAGGGTGAGAAAGGGCTTCTAGGTCACCCAGGAAAGCGAGGCAAAAGAGGCCTTCCAGGATCACAAGGTGACCAAGGACCAGCAGGAGACACTGGACTGAAAGGACAGGCTGTACGTAATCACAGTGGTTGATGCAAAACAAGTAGTCCAAGAGCTAGCAACGTGAACTAATAGTAAGGATGCCTGCTCCTATTACAGGGAGAAGATGGAGATCAAGGTTTAATGGGGTTTCAAGGATTCCCAGGTCCAAAAGTATGTGCTTGTTCTTTTCTCTTAGATTGTAAGCTATTTACAGAGTGAGAACATTGTGAAAGCATAGAATTAATCAGCTTTAACAGTCATTTGTTCAAAATACCTCTGAACTGTTGGAACATGGTAGGCTGAACTGTGTACTCCCTGTCTAAGAACAAACATTCTGGGTCACTGCACTTGGTATTTTCACTGTTACTGCTCTTAGAAATTATCTTACTTTCACTGATTACAAGAGTTTGAAACAAGTGGATAGCTAATGTCCATGTTTGATTAAATTTTCCTTTGCATTTTCAGGGTCCTGCAGGGGACATTGGCTTAGTTGGAATTCTGGGCCCGAAAGGTCCAACAGGCCAAGTTGTAAGTGTTTCACTCCATGAAAGAGATTGTTGGGATGGTTTGCAAGTGGCACACATTTTTAACTTAAGAGAATCATCTTTTTTCTTACTAACAAGGCCAGAAGCCTCTAACCAAACCTCTCTGTCTGAGTCTAGATGCCCTTTGCTTGTACTGCAACACTGCTCTGGTTACATCATGCTTAGACACACAAACAGAGCTGGGCCCTTAATCTTGAAAGAAAAAAGCAAGCTCTGCTGCCTAAGTGTGGATCTCCTAGTGCAATCTTATGACTTTGTATTTCTTTGTCTATTGGAGTTGAACATTCTTCTTACTGGCAAAACTGCTGATAGTGTAACTATGTTCTACAGCAAAAGAAAATAGGGATCAAACTTTGCCTGCAGTAAGACACAGTGGTGCTCAGGCATTACTGAGTAATAGGTAGATAGGTAGTCTTTTTTTAGTAAACACTGTCTTTTTCTCTAAAATGTTCCTAACCTTTATTAGCTCATTCTTCATGACATTCTGCTTTGCTACACACCAAAAAATGTGGAAACATCATTAGCATTTTGTGCATCCAACGTGGCATCGAGTGTGAAAGGTTGAAGCACAGAAGGCCTTACTACGACCTCTCACTGCCGCCTTTGCCATCATCAAACTGAATTTGTTCAGTTAACCAGATGCAGAGCAGCAGCTTTAGGGGACTGTTCTAATAGCTACTTTATTTTTCTAAACATTCCTATACAAGATAAACACTGGACATGAGCAGTTTGCTCTAAGTGAAACGGAACAGAAAAGTGGCATTTTAGCAGCACTTACTGGCAGCCTTACAAGAATACTTGTGAGCAGTAATATAGCTCAAGGTATAGTTGGTTGTAGCTCAATAAATATGTGGTCTTTTGTAATCAGAGTACTTAAATTTCCACTGTTTTTAGTGCATCAGTTTTCACATTAAAGAATGTGTGGGGGCTTTCCAAGCACAACTATTACAAATTACTGAAATACTTACCTTACTGATTCTGTTGCAATGTGCACTGAATATTTAGAGAGGATCACCATGATCTTTGGGTATTTGACAGGTCTGTGTACTGAACAACTTTAATGTTGTCCTCAGGACATGTCATGAGGATTTTCTTCATTTTGGAAACATGGTGAACTAATAAATTCTTTGCTTGTTTACAGGGGTATATTGGCCCAGTTGGTCAAGAAGGCATAGCGGGCCCAACTGGCAGGCCAGTAAGTTTCCCTTCACTTTTGCATAATTTGATTATTTCATTACCCTTTTGTTTAATCATCTTGTTTTTCAACTAGCAATCTTCTAATTTTTCTGTTTGCAAATAGCAACTAGCAGGACCTTCCTTGTTATACCGTGCTGGTAAGTTAATGTATGTGACTCCAGCATCTGTAATACAAACAAAACAAGACAAAAAAAGGACAAAAACCAGTGACAAAAAAGTAATTGTAATGGCCTTCTGCCTAAGTACAGCATAGAGAGGGCATGTCTACTGGGGCAGCAGGCAAGTCAAGGAGTAAAACAGCACATAGTAATTACCACATGGATATTCTTTCTCAGCCTCTGGTCTGAGAAATATCTAGAGAGTATCCACATTCTGTTTCAATATAGTTTATTTTTTATTTCTTGTGGGCTGACCTGTCCAGAGTGCCCCTCTAGACACTCTGGGAGTGCCCATGGGCCCTTGTAAGGCTGTTGCAGGTGCTGATGAGGTGCCTGTTACAACTCAAACATCATTATGGCCTCTCTGACAACTTTCAATGCACCCCAGGTTCCATGCACTGGGGGAGCCCTGCCCTCATCCCTGTTTCCATCTCTCATCATACTCACGGTGCCAGAGCCAGATTTGTTTTGCAAGAGAACCCTGTGGCTCTTTTCTCCAGACCTCCCAACCATTTAAGGCAGTTTTAAAAGCTCTTTGTACCATGAAGGGTCCTCTGCCTGATCAACTAGGCTTGGAGTGAATGAGAATGTCTAAAAACCAAAACAATCATAAAAATAACAAACATACAATAAAATTTATAAATGCAAATATTTGCAGGTGAAATAGAAAGAAGGGGAATGTCCCTTCTGTAATTCTTTTCACTTGTTGGAAAAATCAGTACTTTGTCTTGCTCCATTCTTTTCAGCTGCACTGAGGAGAAAAGCTTTACAGTTGTGTGCACTTGTATGAAGGCTTTTAATAGACTTTGTATTGAATGTAGGAGTTTGCCATTATCATCAAGAAAGCATTTTAGTTGAAGATTACTTCTACGTGTTATGAAATGCAGCCATCAAGATGAAAAATTTTTCCAGAGAAGAATTTTAAGATTGTTGCCATCCTTGGGAACACAATTTAAGTGCAAAACTAGCCAAAAATAGGGACAGAAAAATAGTGTCTAATCTGATTACGAGAGTAGAACTAATAACATAATAAAAACAAATATGTGGTGAATGGATTTCTTCAGCAATGGAGAGTACTGAGTTTTGTTCTCTAAAGATAGTGAAGCACTGATGTATTGAATGTGGATGAAATTGTGGAGAACACAGCTGATTGACAGGGACAACACAGTTAAAATTACTGAGAGAAAACATTTGCAAGCTGAAGGAAACAGCTTTCCACATATAGGAATTACAAGATGTTTTCATTTCTAGTAATTTCATTTTCTAGTAGTACGGGAAAACTAAACCCCCAGAGCTGTAAATACTTCCACAGATGAGACTGGACTTCTCATGTGAGCAGTATAATTCTCATGGATATTAATCTACTTATTTCAGTCCTAGGCAGCTAGAAAGCATATCGGATTAACAGCTGCTCTTTCTTACAGGGACCAAGAGGTGAAAAGGGCATGAGGGGTGAAATGGTAAGATGAAACAACTTCCGTGCTTTCATTTCTTCGGCTGTGTAAAATCTATTCCTGTGTTACGCTGAATGTATTCATGCGTGCTCTGAATGCCAGGCAGTCGTGTTGTGCTCCTGGAGAGCACTGGCCAAGCAAGCTGGTAGCCTGTGTTAGAAGTCTGACCTTTTCTTGTTCAAGTTGACTTATGTAGGTATGAGCTGCATAAGTGTTTGTGAGCTGCTGGGCTCTACGGCCCCAGGTCATACAGCAGTCACATACTCCAAATCTGTCCATGTTCAGGTCTAAAAGGAAAATCTCGTGTCACGTTTGTTGGCAAAGATCTAGTGCCTCACAGCATGCACATGTTCATAGATCTGTATCTTCTTGTCTGGAGAGGGAGAAGCTTGGGAGAAGCTCAGGTGAAGCCTAGACCTGCGAGTGGGTGTCCATGCAATGTATTCCAACCATAGGATGTCTGGGCAGCACTGATGGGTTATGAATTTGCTGTCTTTGTCTTTCATTTTTCAGCAAGAGTTGTTGTACAGTCATGAATATTGGCTTTAATTATAAATTTGTTAGAGCCAGTAAAGTCCCCAGTTAATTATGGCTATGTGAAAAGTCATTAAGTTACCATATTTACAGCAAATACGAACACAAGTTGATAACTATGATATTACCTTCTATGACAGATGTATAATTAGTTCCTTTTCCAGTAACTAGCAGATGTGATCTTGTTCCTGTTTCTCTTACCCTGCCTTTCACCCCATCTCACTTAAAATTACTTAGTTTCACTTATTGTATTTTGCTTTTAGCAGCCACCTCCAAAAAATTAAATCAAACTGCCTTATAAAAGCTTTGAAAAATAAATCTGAAATATTCAAAACATATTAAAGAGTTAAGCTTGGAATGAAGCTTCTTGTCTGTGTGTTGGAGAATTCTCCTCTTTGATTCTAATGCTCAAGGCAATTGCTATCTCAGAATAAGAGGAAAACTAGTTTCTCAATTTGCTGTTATCCATCTTAGCTGTCTTTTTCTACTGTTTGTTTATAAGAATTGTTAAGAATGGTTCTTTTAGTGTCCTAAAAATGCTGACACTTAAAAAAAATCCAAAAATAATCCTTAACCACCCAAAATGGTGAACAAGAAACATCTGTTTCCATTATTGGTGCTGGTGTTTAAGGAGTTATTTCCCAAATAAGTTCTTGAATTCATCAAGATGAGTTAATCTAGTAAGGCTGTCTTCAGAAGAAGAATGTTTAATTTTAAATCATATACAGTGGCATTACTTTCCCCCAAGAAAGGGATTTATTTCCAACTACTTTCACATACAAAGGAGACCAAATTTTTTTCATCCAACTGTGTATTCTGAGCTTTAATTTATACCTTCAAAATTTATATTGGCATTCTTCCTAGAATCACATAATTTTAACCTTTTCGTAGTATATTTAGTTACATTTTTTGGTCTGTTTGGGTTACAGAGTTCATTACTAGAAAGAAATGTCCTTTTATCCCCAGAAAAACATGGAATGTAAAATCATGTCTTCTTATTGAGGTCAGTGATGAAGCACACATTCTTTGTTAAGAATACTCTCTTCGAGAATTTTAAAATCCTTAGAAAATATGAATTTCCTTGGGATTGCTCATGCTTTCGAAGTTAAGCATATGTAGCATTGTACGTAAAATCAGGGCCTCTCAGCATTAGCAAAAGATTGGGATTTTGGCCTTTGAACTTCTGTTCAATCAAATGGAGTGATTAAAGAATTAAAGAACACACTGAAACTAACTGGTTTAGTCTCTGCTTTTGTTTTTATGAACTGGAATTACACTTCTCTCACTTAAATTCTAATGCAACCAAAGGTTAAATTAAGTAGATTTGTAAAAGTAATCCGGTACATTCCAGTAAAACAGTTAGCAATTAACTTAGTCCATGAAAAGTGTAATTTAGCCTTCTTTTTCTGCTCTGCAGCAGAAAGAAAGAACATTGGTAAAATCCCTACTCTGTGCAGTATCATTATATTTTAAAGATTTTTAAAGATAATTGCTATAGCTCTCTGAGGTTTTAATGCATTTAAGAAATGTGATATTCCACAAAGTAGTTCACTATAGTTAACAAACAGCATTCAGTATTTACCTTCTTTTTTTCCCATGGGTTTTACTGGCAAGGAGACAGTGGATCAAGACAAATGACATTCCTCTTTTGCAAAATACCTTAAACTCTTTGGAACAGTGCAGGTTTTTATTTTTAAAACATTCGGTTCTGTCTCAAAAACCACTATAAATTTGAACTGCTCTTGTCTCAAGACTTTTTGAGTCTTAAAATGGTGACACGTGCCAAGAACATAGAACATTAACTGAAGCATTCAGTCATCTGAAAAATATACAGGAATGTCTAAATCTCAGCATTCAGAACAAGGACATCTATTCATACGAGAGCAGTGGTTACTTAGGGACAAACTGTTGAAGACTTTGTACCCTTCCTTGACTTGGTATTTGCATAATCAAGTCCTGAACCAAGATAAACAAATATATCCTTACAATGTCAAATTTGTTCCTCTAGATTCTCTTTCACACTTTCTCTTTCATTTTATAGTAAACATACTTGGCAAGCATGAGCAGACAGGCCAGTAATATATTCACATGAGACTGAAGGTATCCTGGAGCAGCCTAACAGCACCTGAGCACCTGATCTGATTAATTAAATGTGGAATCAGCTTTCCCAGCTGGCATACAACAGTATGGCTCTGTGAAACCCAATTGATTTGCAACAGCTGAGGAACTATGCCAAAATAGTGAATGTAATCTTTGTAAACTCGGATCAGTTTTGTAATAGTGAATAACAACAATATTTTATGCATATTTAATAGTAATAGGATTTCAAAGAAAATTTCAAGCTGGGCAATAGTCAAACTCAGAAGAGTAAAAGAAAGCTAGGTACTTGACACAGAATCCACAGGGATTTCCATACTATTAGTACTACATATGCTAAAACTACTTGTTCTTTTATTTCCGTTTTCCAACAGTAATGATTAACATCTTTTATAAAGACGTTAATCATTAAATATTTACCTAAAAGATGGCTTCCAGTCCCTTCTATAGGTGTAAGTGGATGAAATATAAATAGGGTCAGGATGCATCAGTTGAAAAGCTGACAATACTTATAATCCATTTTATTATTTTATTTTATTATTTTATTTTATTATTTTATTAAGGTCTTCTTGGTTAAGTATCAGAAAACCATCTATCAAAACATCCAGACATTACTTCAGTTTTGAATTTCCTCTATTCTCCAAAGAACACATACAAGACATGGATCTTGCCTCAAAGCCATTTACAGTCCATCAACATAGCCTTGCATAGAGCTGATGCTTGGAATTACATGATGGCCCCCACTTTTCACACCATTCATAATCCAGCACCTGAGCCCCTCTGGCATGGCCAGGGCAGGTGATGTGCAGACATACTTCACCTGTGCAGCTGTCACTGTGACCCCTGGCAGATGCATTCCCTGGTCCTACCACATGCTCTGCCTTAGGACCTAAGAACTAATAAATTTGCGGCCTCAGTGACTTAGGTACATTGCTCCTATCTGGTTTGAGATCCTTTTTTTTTTTAATATACATTAATTAATCTTACATGATTGAATCTGGCCTTTCTTTAACCATTTCCAGCTGCCCTTGCTTTTGGCATCTTGAGCACACCCCAAGTTCAGCAGTTGTAGCATGAAGTGACACTCACACAGATCTTGCTTGCTGTGAAATCTCACAGCAGAGACACTTCTTACTACTATATCAAGTGATTTACAACTTAATTCCTATTTGGCTAGATCGGTTTCACAATATTTGTCAGCATGACCACGTCACATCAGATTATTTCTCTTCAGCAGAGATTTAGTACTAGCGTGACCATACTGACGTATGAGGGCTTTTGCTGGAACAGCTTATTGTGCTCAAGTAATTGGTACAAGCAGCACTGACAAAAGAATGTTCTGCTTAAATTGACTTAGCTGTGTTGAAAGGTTTTTACTAATTAAAGGTGCAGATCTAGCCCATGCCTTTCATTCCTTCTCTTTTTCTTGTCTTAAGCACTGACACCTATTTTTTTCCTTGTTATCATTTGTGCCATTGTTTGTGCTACAACAGCTCCTAGAAGCTTTGAGGATATAGAGCTTGAAGACAAGAATCTAAGAGAGACACAAGTGTCACTGCATATTAACAAATATCCACAACCATTCCATCTTAATGTGAACAGTTGATTAAAGAAAGAAAAAATCAGATGGGTTTATTGTATTGGAAAGCTCCATGTTCAATCCTAAGGCAGTTGAAAACTCAGATCTAAGGCTGTGCGCATTGTAGGCACTATAAGCTAGGGAAAAGCAGCTGTTCCTTCTCCTCCTTTCCTCTGCAATCATCCTACACACTAAAATGATGCCACTTACAATGAGAAAATAAGGGCATAACTTCTTGAATAAAAAGGAAGCCTGCCATATCACTGTAAAACAGTGAACATAACATGTTCTGGCTGAAAATTGATACTGCTAATAAATGAAACTGATAAATGCCTGACACATACTCATGGATTAAAGTGGATCAGTTAGTTTTTTGCAACTACTGGTAACATTATTTACAATGGTTTTGTGATTATTTACCCCTTCTAGTACCTACATTGTCAACATACATATAACACTGGCACAATGTAAAGCACATTATGTGTTAATACTTTCTATGACTTTGTAATGTTCCCGTAATATCAGAAGTAATTGGAGAAACAAGGAACCAGACAACACAGCAATTCTGACATAAATATTCATATGTTAACAGAGCAGGGTGCTTTAGCAATAGTAACTAACAATCTACAGTTTTACCACAGCTGGTATCTCACCTTCTGCCCTGCACACATTGGGGCATTTTGTGATTTAATAAATACACAAATGTAAACACAGAGATTTTAATGTATAACTGTTGCGTTCTATCTCCATTTCTTCTAGGGGCCTCAGGGAAGGCAGGGCCAGGCTGGGCCACCTGTAAGTGCATAAAAAACTGTGCCTGTATTTTTGCATTTTGATTGCACTATATAAAGATGTGAAGCACCTAATACCTGTTTTTTCCCATTTTCCAGGGACCACCTGGACCACCAGGACCAAGGGTAAATTCTGTAACAACCCTAACCTACAATATAGTGCTTTATTGAAAGTGGAAAGAACAGGATCCTCTTCAAATGTACTGCTTGTGCCAGTGCTCAAAGAATTTACACCTGCACTTTTGTATGTTCTTGTTCATCTTTTTATATTCTAAAATACCTGTTTTTCAGAAACAAGTGGATCTCAATGCTGCTGTTCAAGCTTTGTTTGAGTCGAATGCTGCCTTGCAGATGGAGGTAAATATTTAAATATATTTACATTATCACACAAGGTATGCAATCATAATTTTATTTTTTGAGGACATAACAGGGTTTCTTTTCAAAGACTTAGTTTAAAATGAATAACGGATAGCAAGTAGTTCTATAATGTAATGAAATATGCTGGGATTTATAGGATATAGTTGAAATTAAGAGAAACAGCAAGACTTCTACCTTTTGTAATGGTTGTAGTAATGGAAATTTACTGACTATCACACATAGTGGACTGTATCTGTTCAGACACAGATAATAATAGCAGCATTTAGGGTTTGATCAAAAAAAAATCTACGTATATGTGTCTGGCCATATTGGTTGCAAGAAAATCCCTTACATGGGTGAAGCCAAATAAATTTGCATATGTTTTCTAGGTTAAGCCTAAGAGTAGACTTCACTATTCAAAATCTGAAACCTCTACATTTACATTTAAAATGCACCAATTTTTTTCTTTTTTTCCCCCATATCCATATTTTTATGTCAATATGTCATAATGACAAATTTGCATGACCTAAACCTGCCTTAACATCACTGCTCTGAAAATTTTAATAAAATGTACTGATTTGTTTATTGGGATATGTGTTATCCTTACATGGTTTTACATGGCTGATTGCATTCATATAAACACTTTGATTCTGTCTGGCTACTCAATGGCCATTTGACTCTTACTGCATATACTGTTGTTGTGACACTTCTTTGTGGTAACACATTTGCTAATGGCCCTTGGCAGAAATACCAGAATACTGAAGTAACTTTACTAGATCACAGTACAGAGATATTCAAAACGCTCCACTACCTTAGCAATTTACTGCACAGCATCAAGAACCCTCTTGGCACACGGGATAACCCAGCACGCATCTGCAGGGATTTGCTTAATTGTGAACATAAAGTGTCAGATGGTAAGTGCCCACTTTCACACAAGTACCTTTGAAAGGTGTTGCTTTCTACATTAAAATTCTGATGTGCTGGATTTAATGTTTTTATTCTTTTTCATTGTATTCTCTTGCAGTGTGCCTGTCACAACTATCTTTATTTCATCTTTAAGATATAATTTCTGAATTTTAAGGGTGGAAGTATATAGCTATCTAATATTACATAAGTATTAGACAGATTATATCTATCAGTAAACAGATGTATCCAGAAAATTTGAAACTGAATGCAATTTTGTGATTCGAAGTTTTCCAAGTAATTATAGCTAATCTTGCTATAAATTCTGTGTGGATCAGATTCTAGATTCCTGATGAGAAAATTGTATACAATACATTACCACCGTCAGATACACTGACAGTTGTTGTATCTCAGAAGTTTCTGAATCAATATTTCAAATAAAAAACCTCATCCTATTTAAACTTGTAATGTCATTGTAACTGTAATCAGAAGTGGTTTATTATGGTAATTTTTTTCAGTATCTGTTATTAGTATAATTAAGTGAAAATAGTTTCATGTTCCTTTTCTTTTATTTCCTTGCGAAGGTATAGTGATAATATATGTAATATTTGCCAAGAAGTATGAACATTTTAGCAAGTTGTTTAGTAGTAATTATATTTTGGTTTTATTTTTCTGTCTGGAATTATATACTAATAGGAAAATACTGGATTGACCCAAATATTGGATGTCCTTCTGATGCCATTGAAGTTTTCTGCAACTTCACTGCAGGCGGTCAGACATGTTTAACACCACTGTCTGTGACAAAGGTATGCACTGCTTCTAGAGACACTGTGTCTGTGCTTGAACTCCAAACAAACGCATGCTTATTTACTTAACTGATTAAAAAGTGTTAGATTTCGGGGGGGTGGGGTTATTGTGCATCTTTGTGGAAGGACATGTTATATATTCTGGTGCAGAAGTTACAGATTTTATGGAGACTATATATGTTATTAATTCTCACTGTGTTCATTTACTCACCTATTCTGATAGAATTATTTTGTTTTGCTTTACGGTTTCTTATACAAGGCATAAAAATAAGCCTGAAATGCTTCTAAGCTACATTAGTATCTCATCCCTGAGGGCCCCTAAGCATAGAGATGCTGAGGTTGTTATAATGAAAGGATGAAAATCATTACTGCTTTCCAGCACTTTGGTACTTTTAAATGCCATTAGGGAGGGACTAGTTTCCTTTACATCATTAGTTCATGTTCCTCTTTATATGTAGTTCTTGAACTCTTGGGAATAGAAATTTTATGTTTGTGAAGTTCTGTATATAGACTGTAGTCATTGAAGAGCTTCAAAAATACTGTGAAGTTCACATATGTATTGCTACATTTGGAAGATCCCTGAATATGAAATAGTCTTGGAGAAATTCTTCTTGAGTAATGAGTTACTGTATTTTCTGTCTAAAGTCAAAATACACTTACGAACTTTTGCATTTGTAAGAGGCTATTAGTATTGCCAGAACCTGTGGTCTAAGAAGACTAAACAGCACAGTGATGTGGCTTCAGTTAAAACACTGCTGCTGATAGTATTTTTGTTTGAATCACAAAAGCATTTGTTTCAACTTCCTTATTTAAAAATAGTGTTTTCTGACCAGCTGTGCTTCAGCAATGCTGTAAGCATTAGCAAATGTTTATATTTAAGCTTTGAAAATGTCCTATGAAAGCTTCTGTTTATAGTAATCACTGAAATAGAACCGAACAACTCCACTGAGGAATGCAAATCATGCTCTTTGGCATTGACCCCAATGTATATAAACAAGTATCCATGCTCCTGTGCCTGAACACCACACGTCCATGTCCAGGGCACTTGGTGTTGCTGTGGCCATTCAGCACAGTCCAGCTGTAAGTCTAACAATGCTTTTCTCTCGGAATTTAGCTGGAGTTCGGTGTTGGAAAAGTGCAGATGAACTTCCTTCATTTACTGAGCTCAGAAGCAACCCACAGCATCACAGTCCATTGTCTGAACACACCGATGTGGGGATTAAATAAAGCAGGTGGCCGGAAGACATCGGTCACCTTCAAAGGATGGAACGGTCAAATATTTAAAGCAAATACGCTATTTGAACCCAAAGTGCTTCTGGATGAATGCATGGTAAATACCTCTTACAACCAGCATTATTAATGCGATGATGGAGGTGCTGTTTAGACATTACTAACCTTGTGCAAATAAATAACAATCATTTAGATTCACATCCCTTAAAGCTTGCCTCTTTACATAGCTCTGCATATGCCAGCCTCTAGATACTGAATTAACCATCTCTTCAGGGGTAAAAGCCATTGCAGTGATACAGGGTATCTGTACTTGCTGTTTGCATTCTGTCTCATGCATTTTGAGACTGTAGGAAGACACTGCAGAGACATCAGCACATATATAGGGAGGTCCTCCAGGAAAATTTAGAAACACCCTCAAAATGAAAATGCAGGCTTCAGAAATGGCATTTGTTAAATTACAGATTTTCTTCAGGAACTACTGAGAGAAAAAATGTTTCTGTGCACTACTTCTCTTTCACTCTATAAGCACAATTTTCATTTGTGTTTTGAAGCTCATCCTTTATATGACTGTAATATGCTTCTCCTGTGTGTTGCAGATTGAAGATGGCAGTTGGCGTAAGACACAGTTCTTTTTTCACACTCAGGACACGAATCAGCTTCCAGTTGTTCAAGTTAATGCACTTCCTCACCTCAAACCAGGACACCAGCACTTCATAGAAAGTGGCTCAGTATGCTTCCTTTAAGATTTCTGTCCTAGGTTTCTTTTTGCATCCACATGGAGTTGTTGCATAGATTGAACACAGAAGTAATGATCCATTGCAGGCAAAATTCCTAGGAAACTGAAAAATCATTTCAAGCATTGTTGGTTAAAGAACCTCAGGAAGAAAAAGACTTCCTCCTAAGGAGAAATGGCATTGAAAAATAAAGGAAAGAAAAGACTAAAGCAATTTTCTTAAAGTATTTAAAAATAAATTTCTTGGTGCTTTCTTGCATAATTTTCTGGAATGGAGTATCTGAACATGGAGTTTTTCAGAACACCAAGTGTTCTTAGCAATCTTTTTAACAGGACTGCACAAAAACCATCCTGAAGAAAGCTGGAGACATATGATACTAAGGAGCAGTACCTGCTGATGCTCCTAAATGTGCAATAGCTTTTATATGAAAAGTGAATCATGCAGCAGTACAGTACGATAAGTCTTCTTCTCTTAAACATTGTTTTATTCTAGTCTTTTGTGGACGCACACATCTGAACAGATGGCACACTACCTCTTTTGTGTTTCCTGTCCATGTTGCCTTGGTGCTCTTCATAACACAGGGTGCTTGTGGCCTTAGCAGAGATTATTTGAGTCCCTTTTTATCTTTCAGACTGTATGTGCTGGTTACATCAGGATATGTTTCTGTTGTAAAGGTACTTATTTTAAACCATTGGTCACATACTTCACATAATGAAAACATTATTTATGTGGATTTCTTGTTTAAGATATTTTTGTGTACTATTTTGGAAATGGTGTATGAGACAGCATATTGTATATGATGCATATAGTCAGAACAGTTTGCATTACAGCCATTGTAAAAATTGTTGTAGAAGAGCTACCTAAAGTAGTTTTGACTTTTAAATTCTGTATTTCAGTTAACATTGCTAATGCCAAAGCCATCTTAAGATGATATATTCTGTATATATTTTGTAACTTCTGAAAAAGTCTACTACAGCGTGTCTTCTGAATGGCTGCTGTTAAATTATAATCAGCATTTCATCCTCTTAGAAATTCCACTTTTACAAAATTTTTTAGATTATTTTGGGTTTTCAAAATTAAGCCTAAAATGTTCAGTGAAATTTTTTTTAATAAAAAAGAACAGGTTTACCATTAGAAAAAGCACTCTTTATATTGGTATGCCTCTATCTATTATCAATTCAAGTGTGCTCAGGAGTACACAGCAAGGTGATACCAGACTGTATTTGGGGGAGCCTGGGATTTTTCAAACAACCTGTCTGTTTTCATCTGCAGGAAAGCACACCACCAAAGTATAATAAAATAAGCTTCCAAGCTATCTGTTTGTCTTTTACTATTCAGTTTCGTATTGTATAGGTCATTCTTGGAAATGAAAATCCTCTAGAAGGGCACTTTTCATAGGTGCGGTGCTTCTCTTCCCAAGGGAAAATGCATGTGTTCTGTGCCATGGAATACTGCCAGAGGGAAAATGTTTGCTTTTACAAAGTAACGTACATGCACATCCCATCTTACATTTTCTATCAAAGCATAATTTTTGATGACTTTGAGAAAAATCTGATAAAACTAACGACAAAGCAAGATTACAGAAGGATGACAAAATGTTTCACTTTTTCCATTTTCAAGATCAATACACTGACATTATGATTTGACAATCGCTCCTAGTTTGGCTTTGGAGGTGATGTTTTGACAAATGTTTGTGGGTATTTTTTAAGATTATAATTTTTTTAGAAAATATCTGCTTCATGTATATTTTTATCCATTTCATTGCCCTGTTTTTGGGAGTTCTTCATCTCAGAAATTATCTATTCTAAAAGCAAGGAGTTTGAAGTCTTACAAGGCTGCTCGGATGTCAGTATGTGCATTTCCGTAGTTGAGGCAAAAATGCACATCCCACGCCGACAGCGGGGACCACGGCCTGGTGCGGCGGGACACGGACAGGTGGGGAGTGATGTCCAGTGTCACCGGGGTGGGAGGTGATGTCCAGTGTCACCGGGGTGGGGAGTGATGTCCAGTGTCAGCCGGGTGAGGAGTGATGTCCAGAG